>VZTF01007343.1:105448-313527 GCA_013397755.1 Cnemophilus loriae
TTTTTTTTTTTTAATTTCATTTTTGCTGTTATTCTGATTGATTGCCTGCCAAGTCTGATGAATTATTAGACCAGGAATAACAAAGGGTCAGTAGTATCTGCAAAGGGATAGAAATATCTTAATTTTGTTGCAGTGTGCACAGCTTGGCCACTTTTCAAAGGGCTAGGGGAAGCCCGGAACCTCCCTCCCTTGCATTTGGGACTGTGTTTTGGTGCAGGTCCCTGCCTGAGCCCTGTTGTCAGCAATGCCTCTTGTCTTGTCACATCCCTTGCTGCTCTTGATCCTTCTGGATTTGTCTCATATCCAGAGAATGATGATTAATAAGATGATGAATTAGGAGCACTGCCACCTGTGTGAAACCAAGTCTCTCCTAGTTTTTCTGTCATCTGCCTGGTTCTTTGCCTCAAATCTTGTCATGTCTTCCGTCCTTTGGTGCTCTTCTGGCTTGGATTCTGACTCAGGAGGACGAGGAAGGGAATACTTCAGCATTTTAAATTCAAGATGTAAATCTCCAGGAGTCTATGCTTAGCAGCCATCTATTAATCCAAACCAGCGTGAAGCAAGTACTGGGTATTCATGGAAGTACCAGCCTTTTGGTGGTGTTTATCAGCTGGGTGCCCAGCTAATCTCCTAAATTCCAGGTGGGCTTGCTAGCTAGGTATAGCTTTTTGTTGGCATAGGTGCAGTCTGTGCGTTGGGTAACTCGCAGATCCCTTGGTGCAGAGCCGCTGACCATGTCTGACACTCAACAAAGTGTGAGAGAGGAGCTGCCATTCCATTTTATTTGGATTAAAGACTCTTTGGCTACAGAACCACGGGTAAAGGTATGAATGTGGAGAAAGATGCCCCAACCACTTAGCTGGAAATATTCTTCAGTGGGAGTCTTTAAATCCTTCTTTTTGAAGCCTTTATCTTTCTTGGGATAAGCAATCGCTGATTTTGAGTGAGCGTGCCTTTAGTTTGTTGGTTAGAGGTTCTTCTGCAGAAGAGGGAAGACCCCCATTTCTTTCAAAATATTTAAGCATTTCTACAAATATGTGACTAGAGCCTGGAACTGATGTCTCTCTGGTAAGGACTCCAACCACGAGGGCGTTCAGTAATTCTCACTGGTATAATAACTAGTGTGTGTCCCACAGAGAATCACTTACAGGAAAAGGGATCAACAGATTCCTAGTGAGTATTCCCAGCTGGCTGAGAGAGATGATTCTTTCATCAATAAGTTAACCTTTGTGAATAACAATACCTACCCAAATGGAATATTTGCACCCCAAATTAGTGCTATTTTTTGGCAAGGTGCCCAAAATCTTTTTGCTGAGTAAAGAGAATTCATTCCCTAGGCTTGAATTTAATTCTCTTTTGGTTGTTCTGCACTGGGCATTTAAGGTAATCAAACTTGTAGCTAATTATCTGCTGATGCTGTTTCTTTGAGACACAACTGAAGTGAAAATGCTCTCAGTAGACAGTGTCTGACTGGAGGGTGAAAGGCCTTAACGTCTTTCAGATATCTTAAGTAGCTCTTTTCTTCAGATATTTTCCAATGAGCTTGATGAAAGTGCTTGCTATCAAAAACTAGAAGTATTGCTCTTCAAGTGGAAAGGTATTAATAACAGACCTGTCATACAACCTGAATTTATATCTTCAGTGCTCCAGGTACTGAAGTATATGAAAAGAATGTATGAGTATTTAAAAAACTGGAAAATGCACTCAGGATAAATGGTTGAAATATTTGTTTTTACTTGGAATTCGTAATCATGTTGGGGTAAAAATTTGTTTGATATTTCCACAGCTTTTATTAATTAGAGCCTTCTGCACTTTACTGTGAATCTCTCAGCTGTGGCTGAGCAATAATCATACATTTCCTTACCCAGCTTGACACTGCTGATAGCTCTTGTAATTCATTCTCTTGATTATGTTTGGCAACTCATAATTTGCTGGTAGCTGGTATATCAGAATGAGAATTCCTGGTGAGCATTCACACCATTAAACTCTCATGACATGATTTAATTAGAGGGAATTACCTGAACCTTACCCCTACTTGCTTTCCCTTGAAGGGGGTTGTAAGAGAAGCTGAGTGTCCATCCTATCAAACCAGGGAAAAGGACAAGCAGCCTAAGCCTTGACAGATAGGCAACTTGAAAAAACAAGGAACTGAGAGCTTTGGCTCTCATGCTGATTTGTCTCTTAATTAGATAAGATGTAAGTGAAGCTTATTGAGATATAACGGGAGAATATATTTTTTTTTAAATCTTACCTATAATTTGATGAATATTCTATTTTTACTTGTAATCAGAGATTATCTACTTGCATTTGTTCACATGCATTTTTGCCTCTTCATAAAAGCCTTTGCTATTCCTTTGGTTCACCTACAAGATTTGACGTGTGCGTGATAAAAATCTGTAACATAAATGAACATGTGACAAATTACAGTTCAGAATTTGAACTGTGCAGTCTCAGCCAGTGACTGAATGGTCCACCTCTTCTGCCAGCTGGCAGTCTCATGGGAGAAGCTCTTCACATTTTAAACAGAACAAAACCAACAAAAAGATCTCAACCCCAACCAAATAAAAAGGCCCCCAAACCCCAACCCAACACTTTGTGCATAGCATGGAGAACTGGAAAGGTGACCTTAGGTGGGATTTCTAACAGAACAGTGCACAAATGTGTTAATTTGCATTTGCACTGTAGGTGCCATGTGTGGTAGAAAGGAAGAATGAGCTAAGTAGTGAACTAAATAAAGCTGTCACCAGATTTCGTTTGTATGAAGATATTTTTTGCTAGACAATTTTTATCACACAGAATCTGGCTATTGCCAGCTTGCAAAGCATTGTGGGATGCTGTCCAAGACACTTCAGTGGTAATTGACTTTCTGTATTTGCTATACTAATTGGTTATAATCAAGAGAATTTTGGGAACAGGAAATGCAATTATGAGAACTCTACAGAGAAGTTTTAATATTAACAAATTTTATAGCTGTGGGTAACTTTTGGGAAATATTTTTCTCAAGGGGTAGATACCTGTGAGTTGTGCTTAGGATTCCGTGTGTGTGTTCATATGATTATGTCCTGCTTTATAGCCTTCTCACAGAAAAGCCTAAAGTGAAGAGATAACAGTGCTCCAGTAAAGTGTTGAAATCCCTAGCAAAGAACTGCCCAGTGAGATGTTTTTGTATTAGACAAAAGCAAAAGAAAAATGTCTTTGTTTCCTCATTTAAAGTATCTTTAGGCCTATAACCTACCTTTCTGGGTTAAGAGAAACAATAGTGGATATAATGTGCTATAACCTTGTTGACATCTTCCTGTTAGAAGCCACGTGAGTGACAGCAGTGAATCTGAAAATCATTTAACCCTCACTCTGTTTATTCTCTTTATGCTTTTACACAGATTTTCATTTATTGTTCATCAGTTTCTAACAACTGAATGGAACTTGCCGTTTATTTACATCTGGCCCTCCTTTTTAGAAATGCAGGAATGTAAAAATAATTAATTAAGCATTAATAGTAGAAGTGAGAGTAGCACTCTCAGCATGATCATTCTGTCAGGAGATGAAATGAAGATTTTCTGTGTGGGTAACGTAAAACCAAATACAAGAATCAAAAAGATCCTCATGAATAAACCGAATTTCTTGAAAACATCGTCATTTTCCCTGATCTTGTTGTTTCCTATTCCTTTTAAAATTTTTCTTATTTTGTTTTTAGAAGCAGTGTTCAGATGTTCCTGGGATGGTAGTGGTAGAGTTGCTGATGGCCCCTGGCATGTGTTACCACGATGTCAGGAGGTTTTAAAGGCTTTTTACAGTCCTAGTGTTTCAAGTCCAGCATATTTTTTTGTGAGATTACCTGGCAGTGATGTAGCCTAAACAGATTGTTTATAAGTCTTGGAAATGTTGATGCAAAGGGTGCACTTTCATTTAAGCCATAGATCTTTGCAAGAGGAAGATGATTGCAGCACATGTTGTGGAAAAGGTAATTCACTTTTGACTAGACATTCAAATGAGCAGAGGCTGTAATTTTCAGCTTGAGCACTAAAGGTGGGGGAATCTGTAGTTATTTGTTTTACTGATTAAAATGCCAAACCACAAAGGACAAGAAATTCCCTGAGCAGGAGCAGAGCTGTACTTCCCATGTGGATTCCTTGTAGTCAATGAAACTACAGAATTTTTTTTTTAACCTCACCAAAATATGATTGTGGTATCTTTTGAATTTTATTTTTTTAAACTTTAAATAATATAGCATACATTTGGTGAGGTACTTGGAACTAAAAATAGAGAATGTTAGTGTTTCTTTTTTTAATCAGTTCTTATTTTAGACCAAAATCATCATTTTCAATGTTAGAATTATTTGCAGGGGTAAATTTGATTTTTCTGATCCACCATTTTAAATGGGCTGAAGCAGAACTTTCAGGGCTTGGTACTTTTTCGTTCTAATGTGTAAAAATCTCTTGATTTCCCTTTCATTTGCTGAAGTATCTTTGATTGAACCATCCTGATCCAATTATACGTAACTCCTCCTCCTTTGGATCATTCCCGTTTGTATATAAGCCCTAATCAGAATGATTTCTTCTTTCTTCTTGATCCAAATAGCTTCTGTTGATGAATCTAACTTTCCTAGACAGGGGATTTTATGTCTGCAATACATGATGAGCATGTTTCAAACTCTGGATCTTGTCACTGTATTGTTTGGTTGCTGGAGACAGCTCTGGAGATTCTGTTAACTGCCTGACTATTTCTTCTACTGGCTTTAACTAGAAAGATAATTTTGCAGCTCATATAGATGGTGCAGTGTTAGTGAGAAACTATGTTCTGCCTAGAAGGTGGGGCAGTCCTCAAACTTGTGTGTGAGAGATACAAATCATGCTGTTCTGAACTCTTTTACATTTTCAAAAGCAGAGGGGATCATTGAATGCTAGTAGAGGAAAACTTTGCTTGGCATTCTAGCCAGAGCTCTAGGATGAAAGTGCTGTGTCTGTCAGCTAGCTGAAAATTACTTTTCTGGGATCAGGAGGAGAATTTATCAGGAATTTAGTGAGAAAATAGGGTGTTTTCTGTTAGATGTCAGAGATGTCATCTGACTGAGACCAGGGAGTTTTAATTTTTAACGTGGAAGTTTTGATGAGAAGAGTATTTCGAGGCAGGGATAAAATCCTGACAATGGTAAACCACGTAACTCAATGCCTGTCAGTAATCCTGGTGTTGAGGGGGTTTGCAGAGAAATTCCTTAAGCCTGTCGAGAAACAGTCTTGGAAGGATCAATAGTTAACTACTGGGCTTCCTGCCAGAAATATCTGAAAGAAAGTGTGACAGTTTAAAACAAAGGAAAACAAAAAGGATACAAACAAGTATTTGCCGTGTTACTTCACTGAGTATTCAACCATGTAATAGTCACAGTGATCTTCTTGGCTTTTATATTACTTAAAAGCCAGAGTGAAAGAAGGAAAAACAAACTCCCAAAAAAATTCTATGCCAGGGGTAGGGTTGGTGGATTGCCTAAGATTTTTTTTTCTGCATATATGTGGTTTTGTGTAACACAAAGCTCCAGAAATAAGTTCTATGTGTGCATAAAAAATAAATCCACTAAATTACTAATATTTGTAAGAAATCAAGTCATTTAGATAGAACAAAGTTAGAAAATAACTGGACTGAAGGACTTTTGGGATGTGGTTGGTCTCACCTCTTGCTTAAAGTAGGGCCAACATTGAACATTCAAACTTGCTATTTTTATTAGGTTGTTTAGGGTCATGCAGAGATGTGTTTTTATTATTTCCAGGGATGGAGATTGCATGACATCTCTAGGACATCTGTTCCACCACTGAAAGTTTTTCCCTAATATCTAATCAGAATACTGCTAGTTTAACTTCTGTCCGTTCTCACCTTTTGTTTCGACTTTGCACCTCTGAAATCATGCCAAGTCTACTGCTAAACCATGTCCCTAAGCACCATGTCTGTGTTTTTAAAATATATCCAGGGATGCTGCCTCAGCCATTTCCAAGCCTGTTTAAATGCTCGATAACCCTTTCAGTGAAGAAAGTCTTCCAAATATTCAATCTAAACCTTCCCTGGTAGCTGTGAACAACCAGTTTCTCCAGGAGAAAGCTGTGGGAAAGGCTGTTCCCAGCACTGAGATCAGGCTGACAGACCTGAAGTTCCCCAAATTCTCCTTCTGGCCTTTCTTGTAGATCAGTGTCACATTTGTCAACTGATAATGATGATGATGATAATAATAATAACAACAATAATAATAATAATAATTATTATTATTAGTAGTAGCAGTAGTATTTAGTCTGAAATAACCAGATATGGCTCGTTACACTGTGCATTTTTCCTCTGCAAAAAAAACTGCTACAGCTTTTGTTTGTGTATATGTGTATGTGCAAAATAAAAAAAGAAATTGTGATATGAGAGTTTATTTAAGGTTTGAAAAAATATATAAGGCTTGCGTCTTGTTTTATTCATGGGTTAGAAGGTGATACTGTTGTCATATGATCATATACTGTATTTAATTACCATACTGTCATAGTTAAAAATAAGCATATCGTTTACTGTGTCAACTGCATTTTCACTGTGATTTCCTTACCCTTTTTTAGTTTTCTGACTATCACTTATTTCTAGTGAGTATTACTATTAGTGGCAGCCTAGTTATCCTTGTTTTTTTTTGAAATACAAAGTGTATATCTAGGGGAGTTAATGACCTATGTAAACAGGACATGAAAAATATAGCATTTTTATTCCCTTTTAACACATTCTGAGGTATATTCTTTTAGAAACTTTGTGTTAATGCCTTTGCATTTAGTTTTTGACTAATAACCTGTAGATTCTGCCATTTCCTTGGGTTTTTCCTATTTCATAAATCATTTTCATCACTGATGAGGTTAATTTTTTCCTATTTGACATTTCTAATAAAAAGGCACTCTATAGTTATGAACAGATTGGATGTAAATGCACAGGTAATGCTCTGCTGAATAATTCCTTTTAGTCAGATTAAAATACAATGCCTTTATAATGTTCAGAACGTATATAGAGCCATATAATGTTTTTCATTGCAGTTTTTTTCACATTTTACAGTTAAACTGACAGATATTTAGGTAACAAATGCTTATATACATAGCAAAAATTTTTTTTTAGGATTAAATGGCATTTTTTTTGCCTTAGTTAGGTGATCTATAAACAGGTATAAAGGGAGTATAAAGTTATGTTACTGATACATAGCTCCATAACTTGAGTCTTATTTCTTCTTGATTGCTTCAAGCAAAAAAGATGCAAACTCTTCTCAACACAAAGCACTGAATCACAACAATTCCAAAGAGAAGCCTTGTCAATTCGAATGGTGGGATCAGATGGGGAAATACAAGAAGGGAAGTCATTAAGAGTGTTCTTGTCACTGGAGAAGTCAGAACAGTCCTTTCCTTTGTTTCTGCTGTATTTGAGCAGTCTACCCTGACCACTGCAACTGTTTAACTTTGAATTGCTAAAATATTTGAACAAGTTAATGCTCATCTGAACTGTAATTAGCAGTTAATTGGCAGTGCTAATGTGAGTTTACCTTTTGCATCAGCCATGTTTGTATGAATGGGTTGTGTGCTGGAACTCTGCAAGAACCCAGTTCCCTTTTCACTGATGGAGTGTAGCTGACATTCTGCTGAGGTTTATTTTGGGATCAGGTGTGATGCACTGCAATCATAGACTGCAAAGCTTTCCTCATTGGTCATAATTTTTAATATCTTGCTTTCCAATAAAACCTGTGTTCTGCAGCTCTTCTGTGCAGTTGGCTACCATGAAGAAGTGCTTCCAGTCCCTGACAACAGCAGGGCTACAAGTTCAAGTACCTTGGACCATCTAACCTTCATTTCTGCCGATGGTTGTGCAGGATGTGTTGGATTCAGTCAGGCATCAGATCAGTAGCTGGAATAACGCAGGCAGTGTACCGGGAGATAGGTTGACTCACGATAGTACAATGGGCCTTAATTCCTCCCAACAGGAAGAAAACATGATTCTGTGTTTGAATTATTTCCTATGACATTGACTGCCGGTCTCCAGATCGATAATGTTAAAAGAACTTTTCTACCTGTCCCTGAGCATAAAGTTTAACTTCATTAAGTGATGACTTCCTAATACAATGTTTTAAATAAAGTACTCTTAGGGCGATCTTTGACAGTTCAGCAAGGAAATGTGGGTGTAAATGCTTTTTTTGTGGTGCAGACAGCCATGACTGACAGAAGTACGCGGGTGTCTTGACACACTGTTCTTGTCGCTGTTCCCCATGGGTTTAGGGATGTTTTATGGCCTCTGGGTACAAGGCATGTAGCTTACATCACTAAATGGTAGGGATGAGGTACTTCTGATTACCTGCCAGTGGATCTGTTTGTTAAAACAAATCTCTTTGTATCCCTACATAGGATCATACATCTCATTCTGTTTCTGGGTTATTAAAAGAGGCACTCTGTGGCCTGCAAGCTGGACTAACTGAAGAGGCTATATTAATTTCTGTAATGATTTAAAATAGAACAAAACTTTAAAAGAATTCATAGTAATTTTGCCAAAATGTATTTTTAAAAATCCTTTTTCTGTAATACCCTTGAGCATATAGTTATTTCTGTGCAGCACCACAGTTGGGTGAAGTCACTGATTTTGTGTAATGGGTAAAAATTGAGTCTGGTAATTTTTTTGCTTATTCCCATTATGGAACTACTAACCAGCTGCATATTTAAATTTACCTTTTAACAAAAAATCATAGCAAATTTAAGGATTTCTAGATCTCTTATTTTAGAGAAATAACACTTGTACTATGTTAATTCCTAAATATTAGTACATACTTCCCTGTATTATGAAGTAGTTATATCTGTCTCCGTGACATTTTTAATTTTGAAAGTTAGGCATAATACAATAATATTTTGAATGTCTATGACATCTGGGACTGTGCATAGCAATTTGTGATATGTATTATTGAGCATATCCCCATAATATTATTTAAGGATGGTGTTATGTGTTTTTTTATTTTTCCTCGGTTGGAAAGTTATCTCTTTTAGAGTCCATCACTAAAAGCTACATTCTCAGAGGTTTCAGGATATTGCTCTGCATAGCAAAAATCTTATTCTGCTGCTGCTTCATTAAAAGCTCTTTTCTGGATCCTGCGCTGCTCTGCAGAGAAGTAAACCACTCTAAATCATAGAATGATAGAATAGTTTGGGTTGCAAAGGACTTCAAAGATCTTCCAGTAGAGAATGTCCCTGCCGTGGGGATGTTGGAACTAGAAAATGAAATGGCCTTCTGAGCACTGTGCATAGGTATGGAAAGAACAAGGTCTTGTGTTCTGATTTGCAGTGATCTAAGGTCCTAATTGGCACAGCAACTGTGAATTAGCACAAACCATGATGTTCTGTCACAGAACACTAAAATTCCCCCCCAAACCAGTCACCAAATCCAGTCCAGATATTTCTGTGTGTGACTGGGCTAAGTGTAGTTTTAGACTGAGATCTTGCTCTTGGACAGTTACCTCATGGAATCTATTCCTGGCCCCAAAGCTCCACAAAAGGTGGCCAGAAAGACCATCGGGTGTGTGAATGATTACTTTGACTTGTGAATAGTCAGGGACTTCCATGGGTTTTGGGGGTTTCCAGGTTGTTGTGTGGTTTGGTTTTGGTATTTTTAAACTTTATGTGAGCATGCAAAGTAGACTTTGGGGAAGAATAGGTCTTTTTGAAATTTAAATGAGCATCAATGGGGAGAGAAGGAGCCCAAAATGAATAATAATGCTTACTCGTGTGTGTTCAGGTCTGCTCAACCATAATTAAAAGATTCTAATTGGTTTGCATTCGTTTTGGATATAAAGCAGAAACTGCACATCTTTTACACACTATTTGTTATGTAGTGATGCCAATAATATATGTATTTAATTCAGCTTTCAGTTGGATATAATCCAAGGCCATGATGGAGATCAATTAGAGGAAGGATTTGTATGAATAAACTTGATTGCTGTTAAGGTTTATATTATTACTTTCTGTAAGGGTTGCAATTACTTCATCTCCTTCATTCAAGCTGCCTTTGTAAAGGTCAGAAAAAAAAGTGTTTTTGGGGGAAGGAGCGTTGTCTTTTGGGCTTTTTTGGAAAGCAATTTCATCTCAATGACAAATGGTTCTTTGCTGATAGGAAGGATAAAAAAAAGAATTAAGTGGTTCAATTAGGGATGAAGAAATTGTAACAGGAAGAAGGTCGGAACTTGCCCAGTTTTAACGCTGTGTATTATCTGGGTAGAATTTCAGTGATCACTTTGGTGTTTGTTAATGCTGAATTCCATGATTAAGGTTCTTTAGCCACCAGTGGGATATTTTGACTTTACTGGCCTTCGTTCAGCTTTAGTGTTGCATTCTTTCTGAGCCTGTAGGTTTTTGGCTTTGTTTGGCAACTTTCATATGTTTTTAAGTCCATTAACACCGTTCCAGAGTCCTGTGGATTTGATCCCATTTGGCTCGTGCTATTTATTTTGAGTGGCAAAATATCTTCACAATCCAGTGTATTTGTCAATAAAATGTGGGAAATGCCAGTGAGATCTGGACATTTCACTTTACTTTCCACACTGAATTATGCTGCCCATGTTCTTTCGCTTAAAAAGTATCGCCAGTTTTGTACCTGTAGCTCTTTATACAGATTTGACTTTGACAGATTAGATGAAGCACCAGACTGGGATTTCTCTCAGCCTTTATTATTGTCTCATTTTGGGTATTTTTTGGGGGGGCGAGGTGTGGATTCCTGATAATGTAGAAGAGTCTATGCTATTGTCCCCTCTTGACAATATAGAATGGAAATGGAAGTGAAGGGATCATCTCACACTCGGGGTATTAACATATCCAGTCGTGGTGGCTAGGGCCAAAGAACCAGTCACAGCAAACATGTTTAAGCGAAGAGCAGTTTTGAATGTTTACCCAAGTGTGAAGTTGGGTTTGAATTGGGCAATTGATCGAGCTACTGTGTGAAGTTGTATAGCCCTTGGGAAGATATTTTTTAGACCAGCATTTTCAAACAATTTGTGATTTTCCCCATCATACAGAAAACTGCTGATATGATTTATCTACTGTAGCTGTCAAAGCATCTAATCCAGGCAAATTGCTTAGGCTTCCTTTCAGTCAGTAAAAAACTGTGAGGAAGCGATCAATCCCTTTTGAAGGTACGTGAAGTGCACTGTCTTTAGAAATGGCCATTTGCCATCGTGGACTGTGGAAGAGAAACTGGGTGACCAGCTTTGACTGGACCTTAAGGTAGGTAGAGTGGGTGCTCTGCCGCGTGGGGCTGTGCCAAAGCTTGTCTGTAATACTGAATGTTGTTTTGAATGTTTATCTTTTGCTTTACTCTTGGCATGACTCCAATGTTTCGACAAGTTCCATAATAATAAAAAGCTGTATCAGTACGTGCTTTAGGAAAAAAATGTTCCATGTTTTCAGATTATCCGCTCGTGGGGCTTCATGCTCTTTCGATTCAGTTCACAGTTCAGGACAAACCTGCTAAAGATGAACAAGCAGACAGACTATCCTTATATTCCAGTGATCCTCAAAAGCTAAAAGAAAGGCTTTTCATAGTAAGTATACAGTTATTATTGGACTTGAGATTGTGAAATACCTTTCTGTTAAATAAAGTTCTAGTGTATAATATGTTTTGCAGAATTGAATTTTGCATAAAGATAGAATGGAAGAATTCTATTTTCAAGTAGTGCTAAAATATGATTTTTTTTTTCCTGCTTGCTGTGAGTGCCTGTAAAATACCATACACTAAAAGTGTTAAGTCTGCTGAAAGATAGCTCTAAAGCACTTTTACTTCCCATCTTCTAACTAGGCATGAACTCAGAAAAAGGTATTCATAATTTGTTCTGTAAACCACAATGTTTTATTAGATAACTTCTACTTATTATTATTTATTTGACCATAAAATCATGAACTACTTACCAAAATAACTTGCAAACTTAGTATTAATGTAGACTTTTGCAGTATCCCATAACGGTCTAGGTTAAAAGTGCACAAAGATGAAACATGAAATTAAAAATATGCACTATGTATCACTTCCATGCCTTGTCTAGCTTTCAGAAATTATGTACTCTCTCCAAGAATTTGCAAAAATATGCAGGCTCCTAAGGTGAAGCCACCACTCACAAATGGGAAAAAAAACTTTCCCATAGTGTAGATGTCCCCATGCTTCTGGATTCCACCACAAATTACCAGACAAGACCATCGGTGGGTTTGCTGTACTTGGTGTTTGACAGTTTATCTGAGAGCCTGGCTAATGAAGCAAAACATTAGCCCATAATACAGGGTTGTGAGGGATCGTATATGGTGGTGGTGTACGACTGAATCCCGTGAGAACACGCCTTTAGCACTCTAGCTTTGTGCTGGGTCCCTTCCACCCTCGTTAGCTAAAGAAGCCTGTGCCGGCTCTGTGCGAGCGCAGCCTCCAAGCCCCACTCCTGTGCGTAGTGCAGGGGCACGCACTGACCCAGGAGACACCTCTTTGTCTTTTTAGGGCATCGTAGGAAACCAAAGTCTTTCCCACAGCTTAAATTTCTTACTTTTCTCTCCTTTGCATCTTTCAGAAAATGGAGTATCAGTTCCAGTTTCTGATGTATGAATTTCAAGTCATGTTCAATAAGGATAAAGACCTTCCTGACATCATTTCAGTGTGGCTAGAGGCGCCCACATCATCATTTGTATTTAACCTAATTTAGTACTTTAGACAGACTTGAGAGCTTATCTAAGAGAATTAAGCAGCTGGTGAGGCTTAGAGAGGCAGCTGAGTCATTTTGCTGTGTCCTTACAGCAGTAAGACTGTTGCAACTTCATTTTTCTGTGCAAAGGACACAATTCTGAGGCTGTTTTACATTTGTGTGCAGTTATGGGACTACTATTGTGGATTTATTAAGGATGCAGAGACCCTAGCTTAGGAACCTGCTCCGAGTTCTCACAAAGCTTAGCCTTTCTTGTCAGTCATATGTAGACAGATGTGAGGATTAACCACTTTATCTAACTAGGCTCCTTGATTAGCTGTTAAGCTTTGCAGTCGTTCCTCTCTCTTTGTGCTAAAGCCTGTGTTGTTGCAAGTTTGTTAATGGCATTCGAGTTACCCGGATGAAATCCAGTCAGGATGTCCGCACAGCTGCGAACAGACCCATTTGCAAAGTGTTGCCCTGAGTTGGGTCAGTATCCTGCAGCTCTTTGTGGACTATTCTGCTGCTGCACACAACATGAATTTTTCAAGCCTCTCACTCATTCAGTCACTGTCTCTCTAGCTCATTAGTGTGAGAGCAATTCAAAGCTGGAGGCCAACTTTCGATGTTCCAAATTATCCTTAGGGGAGCCTAGAGAGTTAGAGTTCCCTTGGCTGAAGTTGACCTTTATGAACCTACTGTCAGCACATAAAATTTGGCAAAACATAGTATCAACTTAAACTGCATTTACTTCTACAGGAGTAGCTGACTTATTTAATGTTCATACTTGAGGCTGAACTTA
Organism: Cnemophilus loriae; assembly: GCA_013397755.1. NCBI lineage: Eukaryota > Metazoa > Chordata > Aves > Passeriformes > Corvidae > Cnemophilus > Cnemophilus loriae. The sequence goes on from VZTF01007343.1 coordinate 118,927, forward strand.
CAGAGAGTTTATTTCAGCTCAAGAGACTCAATCTTTCCAAGAATTCTTTCATTTCAAGTAGAAGATCGTTTATTACCCTCTAGTAATTTTTTTAACAATTGAATTATCCACATTGTTCTTGGCAGAAAAATCTGTCTATTATTTTTCTGTCCTTTTTTCACTAGGAACTTTTCAAATAAGGACCACTCCCTTTTATCCCTGAACAGGAAAAGGAATTTATTAAATAATCATCATGTATCATTGAAGAGTTGAGGTGACGTTACTTTGGACATATATATCCTTACAGACTGTCCACTTCTACCTCCTCGTGATTTAGTGCCTGAAGAACTAAAGTCACTTTGTGACTCAGCTCAATGAAGAAGAAATCCTCAGCTGCTCAATATTGAGCCTTTTTCTCAGATTTGCAGTGTTAAATTCTTTACAATCTCTCCTGAACCAGATTCTCGTAAAGTGATTCAGGTTACTTATATGGTTGTTGTTCTATCCCCCAAACTAAACCACTTTCTGAACCATATTGGAGAGCAAATACCTGTACGTGGTGGTAGAGTTTGTGGGCAGTAACCTCTACTGATGGCAGCACTGTGTCAAGGTGAGGGTAGAAACCTTCCTACCCCTGTTCTTTTGAAGGTAGGATAGCCCAGAGTTTCAGTTTATAAACACTTAAATTTGAATATCTGTATAATAGATATTTTTAAACATATTTATTGTCCTTATATATTTGGGAGCAATATTGGCTCTACCATATCCTCCTGTTTTATTCATGCTGATATGTGTAAAGCTGGTTAGAAAACATTGAATTATTCCCTTTTGAACTTAGTTTTCAAAGGTGGGGGTTTTTTTTGTTGTTTGTTTGTTTTTTTGTTTGTTTGGTTTTTTTGTTTTGTTTTGTTTGGGTTTTTTTTTGATAAGGAGGGTTACAAAAGTGTGTGTTGACAATTGCTGGGGAGGGAAAGAGTTGAATTTATGAATACTGGAAATCATTGTGCATTCAGAGAAAAACATTATTCCTGAACTGAGACTGTGTGCTTGGCAAAAGAGCAGGTATCTAGGGCAAACATCGGATGATCAGTGTAGGTGCACTGACCTCAGCTGACTGCTGTAATCTGTTTGATGCCTTTTTCTCTTGTGCTGAGTCGACTCTGGCTAATTACGCATGATTTCACCAGCATCAAGGAGGATGCAGAGAAAAAAAACCATCCAGAACTAAAAGCTGTGCTGCCCAGATTCAAAAGGTGGTCAAAAAGAATCTCCTTTGACTATAAAATGATTTCCAGTATTTCTATCCCTACTCTGGGGCTTTTAGTTTCACACCAACTTTAGGGTAGCCCATGTTCAAACTCAGGACAGGGAAATAAACTTTACCTCAAAAGTTTTCCCTTAATATGTAGGGATTGATCAAGAAAACTCCAGGCTAGTGTGCTGCATATTAACATATATTTTAATGACCCCAAATACTTGAAGGAATAAAGTCAGACTTAGATAAAAAAAAACCAAACGCTGTTATTGAAAAGGAGTGGAGCCTAGCTGAAAAAAACTGTCTGTAAATGTTTGGGTTCTCCTACCTGTTCCACATTAAAATTATGACTAGTTTTCTGTTCTCCAGTCCTTTTTATTTACCCTAACAAGGATTTATTTAGTCTCTTCTACTGCTAGGAAGAATCTATTTTAGCCTTTTGCATTTGGTGTAGTGGGAATTGAATATGATGGATGAAACAGGTAAGAAATAAGTATTGATTTAGCATTGTGTTTGCAGGCTGCTTGGCATTCTCTGGAAACATATTACATTATTCTGAGTTAATAATCAATTAGTAATAAGATTTCCATAATCTAGTAATAGCTGCAATAAAGGACAAATTACAGAGCTGGATATTGCTGGCTATAATAGAACATGTAGCATTGCTTTTGCCCACCATTGAATATTCCCTGGAATTCATCTTGTTGATAGAGTAATGAAAATGGTATTGACTATATTTAGTAAATATTACTGCATAAAAATCAGCAACCATCCTGCCTTAAAATAAACTAGAAATGAATGTAATGCAATTAGTTTTCTTCTTTCCTCTTGCTATTAGAAGCTTCAGTAAAATATAGGCTGAAAAGCAGACTTTGGAGAGTTTTTCTGAGAATGGGACAACTTATGTTTGCGTGAGCAGAGTGGAAAATTCTGCACTCTGATGAGGTGGAGTTTTGTGATGCCAAAACACGGAAGGCAAAGGAAAATAAAGTTCTGCTCATTTTCAAGAGTTTACTAGTAAATTCCTCTGTCAGTCAAGATGATTTAGACATTCATCTCTCAGGCAAACATCCTAACCCCCAGGCTTTCTCTTCCCCATTCCTTTTGAAATGTTCAGAATACAGAAGAAGATTCAATATCTATTGAATATAAAAGTAGATCTTTCAAAACAGTTGCCACATTTCACAAAATCCAGTAGTTACAATCTAGGTGCAACTAGATTGTAATTATTTTCTTTTTTCTGTAAGACTGATTAATTTTTATTTACAAATAACTAGTCTATTTTTCTACAAGTTAAATATCATTTTATCACTCGTTAAGCATTTATACATTGTGTGTAACTATTAAAAATAAGACACAGTTGAACAATCTCAGATTTGTAATGAAGCTGTTTTGATTCTGTCGTGTGGAAAGGGGAGATTTACTTGACCCTTAGTGTTCGATTTGTCTGTCAGTGCCCCAGGAAGGTCCAGACCTTTGTGCCTGACCAGCCTGCCTGGGTCCCACTACAGGGACCCTTCACTGACCAGTTCTCTGGATCTCAGTGTGGTTCAGCTGACTTTGTCAGGGACACACCAACAGCACAAGGGAGACCCCTCAGTGGATCTTCCCACTTTGAGACCCCTCAGTGAGTCTTTATTCAGGATTTTCTCTGCTGCTGGCGCCTGCTAGAGCCTGTGAAGGACTCTCACGCACATTTACGGAAGAACAGTCTTAATTAACATCAAATTGTGCCAGGTTAAGGTTCGAGGATTGCTGGTGGTAGTATCTGACTGCAAAAATGTATTCAAAACAATACACAGAGAGGCTCTAACCCCTGCTAAAAGCATGCACAGGGTGCAGTGCTTACCCACTAGGAGTCCCTACAAGGAGAAGGCAGGTTCAGCCTGTTGGCTGATCCCAGTATTTATAATGGTGTCTTCCCTAACTTTTCTCCCATTCTTGACTTACTTTTGCACTATTTTTTTGTGTTTAGGTGGAGCTTGAGTGACTCTAGTCATACATGCTTGTGTTACTGATTGGTGTAAAATTCCCTCACTTTGATTTTAAGGACACAGTCAATAAAATCTAGAGCACATGCCCAGTGAGGGATGGTCGTACCTTGGGGGTGTGTACCTTTGGGAGGAGGCGTGTGTGTTAATATTAAAAATTTGCTATAGTGAACCAATGTCCTCTGAGGAGAATGATTTCACAGCAGTTGCTGGTCAGCAGCAGGATGTTTTCTGTCGCCCCTGACTGACAGGTGGTATGGGGTTTATCACCTGCAAAGTACCATCGAGTTCCTCTCCTGCAAGGATTTCAGCTGAGCCTGGCCACGGTGCTTCCACTCCTCTGTTCCCTCCCTCTCATCAGATACTTACAGTTTTATGGGGAATCATCATGGGACGTTCCAACCACATTCCATCCAGGGAGTAGCAGTTGTACTTTACCCTATACTTTCCATACCACTATAACTTCTGTTAGGATGAGAATTTAACTTCTCAGTTTCCTCCAGTTTTACCCCCAGACGTGTTTCCACAGGTTCCTTACGGAAATGCAGCTGTTCACTAACTCAAAATTATAATAATTTTTATGTCTCTTAAATTTTACATGCCAGTAAGAGAAACTCTTGACTTTCTGACACTGGTACTTGTGGTAGGCATCAATGAAACTCTATGCTGACAGTCTGAATTTTAGTAAGAGATACTTTACACTTCTCTGTACTGGTCTGTTAAATTGTAACTTCAGATGTTGCATCTAGAAATCTTTTCCCCCTGTTATTCTATGTAAGAGATTTACTAGATCTGTATCTTGAACCTTTGTTGTTCAGCTCCAGTGAGTTCTGTCATTATTCCAGCACTGAATGAGGTCTTGAAACTAAAGCATTCTGACACTTAGTCCTGCTTTCTTGTACAGCTGTTTCATGTCTTCACAGAATGTATTTCAAACTATTGCACTGCAGTATGCTCAATGCTTTTTTCTCCCCACAAGAAGTTACATTTTGTTGTTGAGGAGACTGTTTCGTATATGGTCAATTAAATGTGTGAAAGCTGTTTATAACTTTACAAGGATTTATTAGGGGATTGAATACATGCAAGACATGCTTGTTTTTCCTCATACAGCTCAAGATCTTTGTCTAGCACATTTTATAAATATTTGGTGCTTCAGCTTAGCTGGAAACAAACACATTGTGTGTAAAGGACTGTGTTTCCTTCCACCCATTACTTATTCCTGGGGAAATCTGAATAGATGGATAGCCAGGTAGAATTCTTGTGTGCGAGGTGATAATCACTGAGGTCACCAACAGAAACTTCTTCCTTTCCTCCAGGAATATATACATTATGAGGTTACCATCTGTCTGGTCTTTCCTGAGCTGAGGTGCTGCAGTTAAACTGTGCTTGACTTTAGCCAAAACGCCAAGAAATGATCTGACCAAGTCAGTGCTCCTGAACTGTGTCAGTGCAACAGAAAATGTGCTCATCTCTGGGCGTGTTCACTGGGCATTCAGCTGCTCTGGGTGCTGCTCCTGGCATTCTAAATGCCTCAGGAAAGGATACACCTTCTCTGTTCCGTGAACAGTGTTCTTCCTTCTCAGCTTCTAGAAATGTTTTGTTTCACAGAATTTAATGATGTGCACCCTCCAAGTGTAGGTGCAGGCATTATTTATAATGGATTATTTTGTTGACTAGCTTACTGCATGAATTCACATGTATCATCAGAAGAGAAGGCAGACTCTAGCACGTGGTGGTAAATGGTCACAATGGACTGGGTGTTAAGTTGGATTTGTCAAAGTAAACTTATAGCATAGTGCTAAAAGGTTGAGCCCTGAGATCTTTGATAATAAGATTACTAACAATATATTGTTTTTAAATGGCTGCAAAGCTAACCTCTTTGTTGTATCATTTCAGTGTTGGTAAATTTAGGTTGGGAGGATGAGGAATTTACTGAAATCTCAGCAAATCTGTTCTCTTTAGAAAGGAAAATTCTTCCAGGTAAATTGAAAATACTTTCCAAATAACTGGAAAATTTAGTTTTTAGAAATGATCTAATTAAAGAAAACCATTGCTTAGAAATCCTAGTTGCATATGTGGTGATGGATCTGAATGCACTTGGAATTGCTGGACATGCAGAGTTACCTGTCCAGTCTGTGCAGGCCCAGTGCGCGTCAGACTTTCTCTGCTGCTGGTGCTTTTGGTGTGGGTGAACGCAATCTCCCAACAGGGTGCTCCCAGCAATGGCTGAAGGACATAGCAGAGGTTTATGCATCCTCTCCTTGCTCAACGGGAACGTTTTGCAGCTGCCAGATGCCCTTTGCTGCCTTTCCAAACTCAGCTGTGTGTGTAGCTGTGTGAGCCTTTGGGAGGAGCAGAGACTGCTCAGGTAAGGAGGAGCTGCACAGAACCAGAACCATTCCTGCAGTAGCACCTGAATTAAGCAGCAAAGGACAAAAGAGTAAGTTTGGGGATGTGACTGAAGCTCAAAGGTCACATTTTCTTTATAAAAAAAGAGTCAGACTTAATTTCCTCCATTTTGTTGACCTTCCTCTCAAAAAACAATGTTTAGGGTTTGGGAATTTGCCAGTAGAATTCCAGAGCACAGAGCACCTGCCCCCTCTAAGTGATGAGCTCTGTTGAGCTGTTTCACCACCAGAGAAGGCAGAAGCAAGGAATACATAAAGCTGATACAGCACTTGCAAAAACTTGCTTTGGGTTTAGGTATCAGCTTTCTGGTCCCAGCATGAGTAACTGATTGGGCCTTGCTTTTTCTTTTGTTGCCTTTTTCCTCTTTTCTGATTTGACACAATGGGTGGCTGAGGCCTTTAGTTATGTTGGCCTGTTTCAGAAAATTAATTTACATAGTTAACATCCTTTGAATCTGCTTGAGATAAAGATCTAATTAATCTGAACATTGCAGGCAAGTATTATGCTAAGGCAAATGGTAAATCTATGTTTAGGAGTGTTGGTTCCTTTGTCTATTGTTGCAATGCATTTCTAATTCACATTTAAAAAATTGTGACTTAATGCTTTAAACTATTTGTATGCAAATCCATTTCAATTGTTTTCTGATGATTTACACTTGGAATTTGCATGGGATATGCTGTAGATGAAATTCAGTAGAACCATATTTTTTCTTCATAAAATTAACTCCCCTATTTTCAAGAGTGTGAAATACTGTTCTTTTCATACCAGGCTGTGGAGTTGATAGTAAATAGAAGCCACATAATGTATTTAAAAATACAAAGGATAGGGTTTCTAAGGAAAGTTTACTATATTAAAATGGTAGATGTTTTGTCTATCCAGGCAACTACCCTCTAGGTTTCTGAAGAACTGTAAAGAATACTCAAAGACTATTATCAGTTTATAGAACAGAAATGTCAGGAATTAATTTTTATAACAGTCTTTACTCTAGCTATGTTCTCTTAAATAAAACCTATTGCATAAGACACTGGAAGCTTTCAAAGTATTTTCTGTTCATCACACCACTGTAGCCCAGACTCAGCAAAGCATATTAATCTGTGAACAAAAATAAGCCTGTGTATAAGTCCTTTTCTAGATGCAAAAACACTTTAACATATGGACAAATTCTTTAGTAATATTACAGCTTTTATCAGTGGTTTAAAGTGCTGGCAAACTGAAACATATTATAAAGCATCTGGCTTGCAAGGGCCTGAATGTAAACTCTATCTGTGCAAAGCCAGAACCTGGAGGATTTAGGAATCTGTACCCTTCTGAATTTCTTATCTGATTTTTAGTTTTAAAAGTGGAACACACAAACGTTTTCTGCCCACTGGGATGTTTGTAATCCCATTTCTAATAATCAGGAAAAAATGTAAGCTGCCTATTTTGAATGCCCTGTTGATAAGCATTTCAACAGGATGATTCAAAACTTACACTGTGCTGGATTATCTGTGATAGATTTCCCTGTCAAAGAAGCATTTTGCATATGACAAGTTTTTCTGTGCTACTATGCCATTGAATTTTTTTTAAATAAATGTTTTTGTGTCTGGCACTATACTCCTGCATATGCCATTGCATGCATAATGTAAGAAATTATTACTTTTTTCAGTTTTTTCTGCCTAACTTATAATGTGTTCAAAGCAGCATACAATTATACAATAGGAGAAGAATAATTTTAGTACAAACCATCTTTTCAACAGTCCACCATTTCCCTGCGTTTTTTAGTTTATTGAATGGCTGATAAAAATGATATGCTGCATGTTTGAGAGAGGCACAATAGAAAGGACATACTTGATCCTTGTCAATACTTCTCCCTTTTACAAAAACTCTTCAGAGACTCAAGATATATGATTATCAAAAATTGCCTTTTCTTTATGGCTCATTCAATAACATATTTCTATATTTATGAAAAACACATGGAATTCAAAACTGGGGTGGATGTGGCCTTATAGCTGAGTTCAGTCACCAGCATTTAGAACAATATCTTATGTGTTAGTCAAACTGTTTCAAGTTGTGATATAAAATTCGAAACAGGGAAAATCAAATCTTCGAGGGGAAAAAATTAAAAAAGATTATATTTGTCAGATTGTGAGGGACATAATAATTACAACTGCTCATTTCTTGAAATGGTAAAGCCTGATTTGACAGGAGCTTTTGTAAATAATTGCAAAAACAAGCCTAATCCATAACACCTAAATTTTATCATGAACAAAGTTAAAGATCTGCTAAACTGGCACAATGAAATTTTGGATTGACTTCTTTGGTCTCTGGAAAGAGGAGGATAATTGGCTGTGGTAGGGGTGGCTGAGCAGGTGCCTCCTGATCCAGAATTGCTGTTCCAGCTGAGGAGCTCTGCCCTACACTTGGCTAGAAGGCCGTGTGGAAGGAGCTGGCAGTTGGAATCACAAATCACAGCAGAGAGGGATAATCTTTCTGGAGTCTTACCAAGGAGACTTTGATGTAGGAGACAGGGGAAGTACAGAAGAGATTTGAAGGGAGATGGCTTTAGAAGAATGTCATTAATCTAAGGTGACAGAGAAGGAGAGAACTGTATGGGGCAAGCTGAGAAAATATCCTGAATGGATGATGATTTTTCTGGCTGTCTGAAAAGGAGGCAGGTTTTTCCAGAAAATGCATAAATTTATGGAAACGACCTGCAAGGTCTGGAATGACTTACCTGTCCAAATTTCTTATCAATACTGAGTAAATTATGTCTTCTTTTTCATCTCCTATGCAGCTGTTCCCATATTACTAGGTAAGAATTCTTTGTCAACAGCTTGGAACTCTCCTTATAAAGGGAGAAAACCCCACTGAATCCTGTGTTATGTCAGCATTTTGTTTATGTAGTCTTACCTTTAAGAAGCAGTTTTTACAAAGACATACCTTCTATGTGTGATAATATAGTAATGCTGTTTAATACTTAAAATATGTGATTTGAAAAGGTGCCCTGACACATTTGTATATGAGTTGTTTAAATACATCCCAATACAGTGACTTATTATATAAAACCTAATACAAATTAAAAGTAAAACCCCCACGACTGTTGCTTTGAAAATTTAGCGTGTATATTTTTACTTGAAAGACCCAACCACACAACACAGGATTCTTAAGCCTGTAAGTGCCAATATAGACGTTTCTATTAGGATTTAATTTAGTTTAAAATAGTTTTGAGTAATTTATGACTTCACAAGTGAAAGAGTCATGCTTACCTGGTTTACATACAGCAGTACACTCAAGCAGCAAATCTGAAGCGTAAATAAATGATTCTGTGCCTAATAAAAAGCATTTACAGGAAAGAGATCCTGTATTCCCTTTAGCAGTTATTTATTCATTAACAAGTCAAAGTTTTTAAAATTTATTGAATAAGGGTAAGAATGTTGCGAAGGAAAATATGGTGTATTGTCTGGAATTGTAGCAGCCAGTAAAATGATAGTAAAAAGTACACTAATGTCAATGAAATATCTCTGATGAGGTAGGTTTCACTTCTTTTGTCTTTTTCAGGTTTTCTAGAGTCATGTTTTTTCTCCCTTTTGTCTTTTTTTTTCCATGGCAATCCTGCAAAGATGAAATGAAACTTTCTCTTTTCCTCCTGGTACTAAGGACAAAGGCTCTCTAAACACTACACAATACAATTTTGGTAGAAGAAGAAGAGTGCTCTGTAGAAGCAGGTACCCATAGGAGGCAACAATCAAAAGACAGTATGAACTTGATCCGAAAAAAAGAAAAAGGGACTGTGATTCAGTGGTGGGTTTTCTTGGTTTTTTTTTTTTTTAATAATTCAGGAACAAATCACACTGTTAGCATCAAGAACCAGCAGTTCCCTTCCTGGGTAAGTATCGTGGAAAAAAAATTATTCAGTACTCCATTTCCGACAAAGAATGGAGATAGCAGAAGAGACAGAGAACATTTACCCTAGCTGGCATGTAACAGTTCTGATAAATGCAGCTCACAAAGTTCAGTGCTTCTGTTTCCTTTGATGCCCAAAGGGCTGGGAATTTGGTCTTTGATTCAATTGCTGCCACCATCAGCTTGTGTGTTTTTGGTACCACAGAGCAGTTCCATCCAGGACATGAAAGAGGCTCAGAACAATCAACCCCCAGGCCAGCAGCCTGCAGTGATGCAGCTTTTGTCGCTTAGGTAGACTGAAAGACTAACACTAATTTAATCTAGACTAGGCTCTGCTTATGCCTTCTGCTCCTATTTTGCTGTCATATGTGTTTCAATTCAGAAGTTGGAAAAATTGGGCTAAATAGTAGGCTGTTATATTGATGAAATACGTAGAAAGCACGGGGCAGTGCCAGATTAGGGAGATAACAGAACTAAGTAAATATAGCTTTCATGCTGGAAAACTTAAATTAGTTCTTCTTGAGTGTGAGCAGGCATGAAAATACCTTTCCCGAGGATTTTACCTGACTAGCATCTTAGTAATAAACCCCTGACCTCAAATAGATTTCATAATTTAGTATTCTTTAATATGTTTTTAGGGGTGATGACTGGTTTCTGACTTCACTCTGCTTTGTCTTGAACAGGATATATAAAACTTAAACTTGCAACTTACCATGAAGGGCAGCTTGATCTGATGAAGGAGCATGGTCCTGTGGCTAAAGAGTTTAGGACACTCTGTTTCTATGGAATAAGCTTGGTTTTTATTTACTGAGGTCCTCTGTATGCATCGAGTGGGCTCATCTTGGTTTTGAGAATCTTGTTCCTTTTTGCTTTCCCTTGGGACTTCTGACTTGCTGGCATCAGAAATGTCCTTTTAGTGTTTAGAACACACCTTACTGCTAAAGGAGAGAGAGGGAGGTCATCATAGCAGCACTCATCTCATGTTTGTGAGTGGAAGTGTTTGTGAATCATAGCAAAGTTCTAGATCATTCTGCTGCTTTGCATGTACTGCTGAAACAGGGATGAATTTCATGACATATCATGTGCTTTGTCTCAATCAAAGTTAAAGTCTATTTGCTCAATCATTCAAAAAAAATAATGCAACTCATTACAAGTTAGGAAAACTTTTTATTTGATGTCAATATACATCTATATCTTAAATTTTAGCCGTGATATTTATTCTCTCTACTTGTCTAAGCTGATGTTTTTCAAGACTGAAGAAAATAGAATTAAATGATAAAACAAATTTTATGGTGTTCTACGGATTGTTCTGTGCTGGCTGTACTTCAGGGTCTGACAGATGACAGTCCTGAAATCTGTATATGCTTATCTAATATCTTTCAGAAAGTTCAGTATAACCTTACTTTTGACAAGAGTGTAACTGGCAGTATCTGTCCAAAACAGCTTTTTTGAATTCTTAAAGTCTTTTATTGAAAACATACCAAGTGTTTTATATTTTTTTATATATATATATAAATATAAATACATATAAAATTATTTTCGTTGCAAAAGACCCCTAAGATCATTGAGTCCAACCATTAATGTAAAACTACCAAGCCTACCTCTAAACCAGGTCCTTGAGTGCTGTGTCTGAATGTCTTTTAAATCCCTCCAGGGCTGGTGACTGAGCCACTTCCCTGGACATCCTGTTCCAGTGTTTGACAGCCCCTTCTGTGAAGAAATTTTTCCTAATATCCAATCGAAACATTCCTTGGCACAATTTGAGGCCACGTCGTCTTGCTTATTGCTTGGGAAAAGAGACTGACCCCCACCTGGCTACAACCTCCTTTCAGGCATTTGTAGAGTGATTGTCCTTTTCTCCAGGATGAACAACCCCAGCTCCCTCAGGTTTGTATGTGACAATTTTTAAAGTTGTCTCAATGTTATGACATAATACAAGGAGTCTGACTTAACATACACAAAAATGTAGGAAGAAAATGACAAAACAATTATTTTTTCTTGGGGGCAAAGCAGTATTAACAATAAACTGCTTAGTCTGAGCAGGGGAGCAAAAATAACATCAGGATTATTGCTGAAAATTATTCATGTTTATGAATCATGTTGTGCAAAAAGGTTCCTGTGCAGAATTTTACACAGCCCACATTTTAAGCAGGTTATGAAGCACAGAAACACGCCTAGTCTAAATATATTCTTCTTACAGGAAGATTCCTCATTTTTTCCCTTTCTGGTGTAACAGCTCACTAGAGCAGAACACCATGTAATTAAAATACATTAAATTTGACTCCCTGAGCACTTTGCATTGGTGAAGAGCAGAGGAGAAGTGGTTATGCTTATAAATAAGAATAGGAAAAATAATGTGATGTAGAAGAATAATAGAGGAAGGAAGGGGAGACTTGGAAGTTGTGAGAAAAACTCCCATTGCATGATAATTTTCTCCTTGCCAACTGTTCTAAACCTACAATGTTAAAAGCCTTTAGCTGTACCAAGGACCTGATAATTGTCATTAATACAAAATGAAGAGGTGAACTGCATGCTGTTGTGACTAAGCTGCACCACTTAAATTTGGATTCTTTTCTTCGTGGGTAGCTACAGAAACAAAAGGATCACCCCACTAACCGGTCTGGATAATGCACTAAAAGTTCAGAGTACAAAGGCTCAGACCAGAGGGCTGGGAATCCTTTGCTGCAGTGTATGGGAAGGTACTCAGCGAGGGAGAGCAGCCAGAGTCCGGGGATCCGTGGTTTATTGTAGACTTGAACGCTGCTCATGTCCACCAAGTGGCTTGACCCTTCCAAGGCATTAAATTCTTCCACTTTCAGAGGTGAAATCCAAAATTAAAAGCAAACTTTTGAGTCTCAGCCTTACTCTGCAGTCTTAAGGGTTATTTTTATGCTGCCAAACAATAGGGCTGACACAACAAATATGTCAAATGCTGAATTTGTCATCTGTATCAGTGTTGTGTAAAATTTATTAATCCCTGCAGGAAATAAAAATGCAGGTTTTTGGTTTGTATGCTCACTGAGTCTTGTCTCTGGAGTGAGTAGAGTCAGGGAGCTGAGTTGTGGACTTGCTCCCAGAGGCTTTCAGGCGCAGCAGTTCAAAAAGCCACTGTGTCACAGTCAGTGCTATAGATGCTTTCTGTAAATGTAAAAGATTCATTTTGATAGACATCCTAAGTCAATGTAATGAAAGTTAATTTCTTGTTTATTACAAATTTTTATGTTCCTTTGATACCTGCAGCAAGATTGTGACAGGTGTTTAAAATGCTTGAGTAATTTCATACAAATATCTCTGATTATTGCCATTTAATTTCACTGCAGAAATCTTGCAGATATGCCAAAAAGTATAGTCCTTCAAAAGAAGCTTGTTGCAGTCACAAGAAAAGATAGCCTGGTAATTGAGGTGCCACCTGCGATCACAGAAGGTCTGCTTTGTCTTTTTTCCTTAGCTCTGTGTCTGTTTTGAGAGTGACCTTTTGGGAATGTTCTATAGTCCTTGTACCACCGTTTTTCACTGAAGGCTGGATGTAGTGAGTATCCTGTGAACAGCTGTGGAATTTATATAGCATCAAAAATGCAGCTCACAGAGTCACAGGGTGCAGATCCAAGGCTTCACAATTGAAAATTAGGCTCAGAAGGCAGAGCAGCAGGATGGATCACAGGGAACTGAGAGCAGCAATTCATTATTCCTGTCTCTTGTCCCTTTCCTCTACTGCCATGATTCAGTTCATTTTGCTTTGTCAGGCCATGGATGTCACTATTTTACCATGCTCCATTTTCAGGGGCATGTTGACATTCTATCTCTGATAGAGTTGAACCTGAATGAAGAGTCAAGAAATTCTTCCTGGTACTGTTTGTAGTTCTGCAAACCAGCCTGTGTGTAACAGAGCTGCATAACCGATGCCGTATAACCAATGCTGCTGCTTCTGCTGCTTGCCTACAAACTGCTTTCTCAGCCTTTGCAATATGTGCTGGAGAAGTTAATTAACGTTTTAAGACAGGGATAATGGCATGTTAGGGCATTGCTAAAGTTAGCAACAATTTGTATATTTATGTTGTATATAAACCTGTATATATTTTATATATACTTACAATATTTATGCAATATATATTATATATATAAATATAAATTGTATGTACTTGTATATATAAAGATTATCAGATTAGTTAGTGGTTTTTGATTTGTAGGTGTTAAAGGCTGATACAGAAAGAGTAACAACTGGTTGTGCGCACAAGAATAATTTGTAACAGCCTTTTTATTTGGTGCCCTAACTTAGGATGCTTTGTAATAGTTATATAATATTTGGAATTCAGGATAGCACTGCTGACTTCAGTAATGTCCCATAATGTTTCTGCCCCACCTGAGTTCACCTGCATGTCTTTTAAGACCTGAGAACTCATGTGTTGCTTCCCAAAAGGATGTGAGACCTCTATTCCATCAAAGGCTGGGGTTTTTACAGCAATGCATGTAGTAAAAAGGGGAACTGGAAAGTTTTGTCATTCCCACAGGATTAAAAATTCAGAGGTTTCTGCCATTTAAAACACAAGTGGGCAGGGTTGAGACCCAGATGCCCGCGAATGAAGCTCTGTGAGCAGGAATGTGCTCAGGTGAACCAGAGGAGCCTGGGCTGTGTGCGGCATGTACCAGGTGGCATCACCTTGTGTCTGGGCAGGGCTGCTGTGCTGAGCTGCTCCCTCCCCGTGCCCTGCAACAGCTCGGGCTGGGGCTCAGGACAAGGACAGTGGCAGCTCCTGTGTGCAGGACCCAGGCAGAGATTCTGTTTAGAGATATATAGGCCAGATGCTGTTCCTGGCAGAAATTACCTTTCTTGCAATCTTTGCTTTGTTAGTTTTCCCTGATATTCAGACTTGTAGGAATGAAAGAAACGCTTTCTTCTGCAAAAAAAAAAAAAGAAAAACATTTCTTATAAGGCCTTCTGAGCCAACTTTGAAGAAGACCGAGGCTTGGGGAGATAAGTTTGTTGAATATCAGGCCTGAAAACTGGCCCTTTACTAAAAAGGCCCAAGTTAAATTTGTACTATTTTTCATTTAAGAGCAGTTAAGAAAATGGGAGGGGATTTGTTTACAGAATTCAAATGCTATTGTAACAAAAACCCCAAACCAAAACCAACAGCGAAACCATTTTTTTTTCCTAAAAAGCCTTGCTGCATTAAAAAAAGACTAAGATTCATCTTTCTGTTGTACTTTGCAGAACAACCTTAACTGTGCTTCAGTACCAAAAGCCAGTGTAGTAGGCAGATTGCCATATTATCTGGCAATGTCTCAATAATGAAATTTTCTGGTCTTCCAGTAGGAATCCTTAGGGTATAGACCTGAAAATGAGATTCATGCGTTCTATATTATTTAGACATTTTAAGCACCTGTATATGGAGGCTAAAGGCTTTTATTTCATATTGGAGAATAAAGACATACCACAAAAAAACCCAAAACAACAAGAACAACAACAAAAAAACAAACCAAAAAACAACAACAAGAGATATTTAAGGGTTATATTTAGAGACATTAGGTGTAAAGATGAGGGGAAAAAAATCAGTATCGTTTTCTCTTATTGAATTTTTTTTGCTCAGGACCTTAACGAAGGGATTTGAAACAAACTAAATGTCTGCTATTATTAAAGTAATTTAATGTCCTAAGAACTAAAAAGTCTTTCATTGAGTGTGACTCTCTCATAGCTTGGTCACTGACAAAGCAAACTACACACCTTTTCCCTAGTGTTGCTACAGTAAGTTGTCTTGCTTTGCTTTGTTCTGGCTTTTTTTTTGTTCGTATTTTTTTGTGGTTGTTGTTTGGTTGGTTGGTTTTGGTTTTGTGGTTTTTTTTCCTGTCCTTTTCGCAGGTGAGGCTCCATGCTTAGCAGCATGTCTTAAGTTCCAGCTCCTGCTGTTTCTACTACTGTGCTGGGAAACTTGCCAGTGCACACAAATCAAAGTTATGTCTTTGCCTGTTTCCTCATGCTGAACTCTAACAAAAGCCCTGCAATGCAAAAGCTATAAAATATTCTAATTTCATGCCTTATTTTCAGTAAACTGAAAAACAGGAGCTTTAATCTGCGTCTTTTCAGTTTATTATTGAAAGTGTAATTACTGGCATTGAAAAAATTGTGGAGAATCCAGTCAGTTGTGTGTGAAGGAAAGAGAGAGGGAGAGATCTCTGGTGCTGCCCTTGTTTTCCTTCAGTTCATCTCTTTTGGAAAGGAATCCTTGCAGAATGGTAGTGGCAGTTTCAGAGGTTTCCATGTCTTCCCTCATTTGCCCTGTTCATAAAGAAAAGGGCTGGAGCAGCCGCTGGAATGGAAATGGGTGATTACTCTACTCCCTCGCTATCAGGAGTCATTCACTCCAGTACACATGTGATTCCTGTTCTACCCTGAGGGGGGAAGATAAATGCTCCACTCGCCTGAGAAAACTAAAATTTAAAAAGTCACACTTCTATTTCCTCATTTGTTCTGCTCGTGGAAGAGGAGATGAGCAGAGACCTTTAGTTTCCTCATCAGTTTTAAGGAAAATGGCATGAAAAAGTAATTGAATAATTATGTATGACCAAAAGCAAGTTTAGTGACCTTGTTAGGTGAGGCTGAAAGAGCCTGAACTGTTATAAACACACTGCTTGGTGGATCTACCTCTTTCTGGAGCTTGCTTTCCTATGGCATTTTGAAAGAATCTGTAGCAATATTCCGTTCATTTCTACCTTTAAATGTTTGCATTGCCTACATTAAAGAAAACCCAAACAAACAAAACCAAAAACACGAAAAAATCTGACTCACATATTATCCCTTGTGGTAAGAAGTTAATAATTAGTGAAATGGGTTCTGTCTCATTGAAATGCTCTTTCATCTCAAGTATTAAGATATCCTATCAATCCAAAAAGATTTTTTCTTTAGAAAAAGAATTCTCTAAGCAGCATTTGGCTGTTGGCAAAGATATTGCACTGTTATTACTACCTTTACCCAGTGAGGTTTGCTGCATCCATTTTAGCTGAAATCACATTTCTGTAAATGGTCTTTCAGTTGTGCATCTCCCCTGCACTCTCAGAAAAGGAAACATTATTTCAAATAGCTTTGAAATAGTCTACACCAACTGCATCCATTTCAAATGATTACATAAAATCTAGGGATTACCACACTGTCAGGAGACACAGCAAATAAAGTAGGCCCAAAGATTTTTACATGTTTCAACAGTTTGCAATGAATAGGCCAAGTGCTGGTTTTTGAAATGCAACAGAAGTGTTAAAAAACTCAGTGTTGGAATGACAGATGTTTTCATATAACTTCAGTTTTGTCCTTTAGAATGAGCTTTCGTTTTCATTACAGCACAATGAAAGTATGAAGTAGAAGCAGGTTTTTGTGGTCACTTCCCTGAGATGGCAAAGGAAGTGGGAACTGGTTCTTTTGTCTCCCTCTCCACAGAGATTCCCATCCTCAGCCTAGAGAGAAAAGAGAAAGGGGAAAATCATGGACACTGTTGTGTGTTTGGAACTGGCAGATTAGGTATCACCAGGTATCCTGCAGGCTATGTGCACACCGTGTGCAGGGACTTGCATTAAGGAATTTGGAGGTGTTGCAAGAAGTTTGATGACCAGAACTTACCAGGCAGCCAGACCCTGCATGGAAGTTTTGTGGCTGCAGAGTAATTTGTGCTCTGCACTGTGGTGTGAATGTACTGAAATTTGTCAAATGGTGGCTAAAAGAGGTAGATGCAGCCTTGCCAAAGCCCAGTGCTGGACAACTTGACTGACCAAGGAAAAAAAAGAAAAATAAAATAAGCCTTTCACATGTATCTTATCACATCTAGGAAGAAAGCTGCAGTGAAACTGGGTCTGTGTGAGAGGCAATTAATGTGCAGTGCCACGAAGTGGTTGATGGCAGTTTTGTCTTGTTTCTGAGGCAGAAACAAAGGAGAATTATTGTGGCTTGCCTAAACAGGAAGGTAAAATGGCCTTATAATTTGAAGAACAGGAAATATTCCTCTTCTAGAACAGCTCTCTCCAGGTGATCTTTGTGCGTGTGGCAAGACAAACCCAGAAACCCAGAACTAACAAGGATCCCTGAAGTCTGTATTGGAGGAAAGAGCCTGCACACAAACTCCACAAGGGCTGTGCTCATGGTTTTCTGCACTTTCAGCCCTCGTTCTGTAGGAGAAAGGTGGGAAGGCCTGAAAGAAGGAAGCTTCATTTTCATCTTTAGAAAAATATTTAATTTTAGAGTAATTGTAGGACTAAAATTTCAGGGGTACTGTCACTGAAAACAAAGTTGGTTCAGTGACAACTTGCCAAGGTGCATTGGAGGGGACTGGTGGATTTTGACAGGAATATTGAGGTAGATGAGAACTCAGATTTACTCACTTTTTGCGTGTGTGCCTGATGTACTTGGAACCCAGACAGCACAAATAGGCTTGTAACATTCTGGTGTTTATTCCTTTGGAGGGGTGAGAGGGAAAAATAATGGCCTGTCTTCAGTCGAGCAGGAGTCAATAGTGCTTGTGTCTGGATTATGCATGAGATCCTCTATTTTATGAAAGTTGCTGATGTTATAAGCAGCTTGTTATCCATATTTTTGTTTCAGATATTTACATCTTGCTAGTAATGGCAATAATTTCATGTGTTGTGTACAGTGTAACTCATACCCATCTACCAATGCTTCATCTACTTCACGAAGGTAATTAAGCAGCCTGATCTGGAGTGGTGAGCACAGAGCTGGATTTGAAATGCTCATGGATGCTTCATTGCAGCTAATCTTCAGACATGGAAAGCTATTAGCACTGCTGAATAATAGCTCAGAAGTGTCTCTCATTTTATCAATATCCCTAATAGACTTTGCTGCCACAGAAAAAAAGAATTCTAATTTTACTAGGAGAGCCTTCTGCAAGTTAATTTTATGGAAATGCTAATAACTGTGGGAGTGCTTGAAAAAATTTAGAGAAATTTTAATATTTTTTTGCAATATATCTCTTTAGTGCTGTTTTAAAAGAAATTTTTGACAGTTGGTGTCTGTGGTTTGTTCTATTTTTCTATAACTTTCTTCGCCCTGGACATTTTCACCTTTTTAAGTCCTTTCAAAGCTACTAATGAAGAGAATTTTGGTACATCTAGGTATTAATGATGCTGGAGATGTAAGCTAAGCAAAAATTAGAACTTTTACGTTGCAAAATGAACTCCAAAGGATAAAAATAATTATCCTTTTGTGTGAATTATAAATTCTCAAAGGTAAAATGAGAAGTCACAATTGTCATAATTAAATATTCTCTGAAACAACCCTTGCAGTGACATGTGCTAACTTCTTTGTGCCAAATATTGTAAAAAATCAGGTATACCCTTTTGTAGACTAACTACAGCATTTCAAACAATTTATCCTGCAGGTTTCCTTACAGGGGAAAAGGAAAGAAATAATAAGAAATAAACTTGCACACTCATACTTTCATTAGGTTTAGAAAGTCTACCTTGGTAGAAAGGAAAAATTATTATTATTCTTGCAGAAACCTTTATTGATTGTTAGTAGCTAGAACATGATACATTTTACATGCTCCTATTTTGTAGGAAAAATCCAGATGATATTCTTAATATTGTCACTTCCACTTACCTCCCAGTGACATACAAGCATGATGATTTGTACGTCTTTGAGGGGTCTCCTGCTGCTCTCTTGGAATAGTAAATCCAATACTGCTGTACAGAAACCCACAGAAATTTTAATGAGAAGCAGAGTGCGAAATATTTTGATTAATACTCCAATTCTCTGTCAGAGTGCCACAGTACCTTAAGACCTGATTTAGCGCTAGCAGAGAAATCCATTGTAAACCATTGACTTGAAATATATGGATTTAACCCTAAATGTTTGTGATGATTCACTTCTCAATTTGAAAAGCACTTGGCTTCCAGTGCTGGGTGTAACATAAATACTCAGCTTGGACTTGAAAACATATCATCTATTTCCTGCAAAATTTTTTATTCTCCCTTCTCTTCCCCAGGCACAACAAATGATCTGGGGTGTGGATTTGTATTTTTGTTGCAGAAGAAACGGTTATGCTGGAGGCAGCTACAGAGGCATTCCCAGAGACATGACAAATCTAAGCTCTCATAGCTCAGGGTTCTTGCTCTCACCTCGTGTCCTGTGCCTCTAAAGGCAGCTGGTGTCTGGAGCAAGCTGAGGGAACCCTGTGTGGGAATCAATTACAAGGTTCGGTGGGACGCTGCTGGAGGTTCCCCTGGCTGGAGCCATCAAATGTGTCCTCTCTCTCATATTTTATTTTGGTAAACATTTTAAAAAATCTTACTTTTTTCATGAATAAGGATTGGTAATATTGAAATTCCATGCTTGCTAAGGAAGGACTAAAGAGATGACTAAATATGGTATTCTTTATGAAGTGGAGTAAATTAAAAACATATTTTAATTCTTCAATTCTAGAACAATAAAGGATTGTCACCTTGATTCTATATGTTTTTTAAAAGCAAGATAGAAACTTCACTGTTAAAATCATCTGAGAACATATTTTCTGAGATTTTTGTCAGACAGCTATTATTTAAACAGTGAGCAACCTCACTGACCCCCACGACAGCCAGGGATATCAGAAACTGAATTATGTCAAAGGACATATCTTCCAAGCCCAGATCTGATTGACAGCTGCCAGGTTATATTTCAGTGTTAGTTTTATAGATCATTGCATGGAACAATTGCTATGTTAGGGTAATCTATTTCCAGTTCTATAAATCAAATACTGGTTTGTCAGATACTGAAGGTAAATCTCGAGGCCATAGTGGATATCTTCTTCACCGTGGCAGTTGTTGTGCCAGGTCCTTGTCTAAGAGTTGTCTTTAATACAGAAGGAGCTTCATGGAGAACTTGTTCGTAGGCAGGCAAGAACACAACCTGGGCTTTTTAGAAGAGAGGTTTCTGTGCTTTTTAGAAGAGATGTTTCAAATTTATAGTGGTGATCCCAGTCGGTATCTGTTCTGGGGAGAGTCTTTCTGTTGACTTCGCTGGAATTTGAAGTGAATTTTAGAAGTCTTTAATCACTGACTAATTTGAAGTATATTTTGGAATATATAAATATAAAATAAAACCTGTTTCTGGTGAAGTATGTATATGCCAACTACTTAGTCTATTAAATATCATATAACAAAGTATGCCAGTGTGACTATTAGGTATGAGGGGAACAGCCTTCAGTTAAAGTATGAAGATGATGATTAATTATTTGACCAGGCAAATGGAGTCCTAAACTGCTCTGGCATACAGTAACTCTGCCACTCTGTGGCAAAGCCATTTTTCTTATCTAGTCAAATTTCTGACACTCTTAAAACGTGTACTGACAGGACACTGCTTTGGTGTGTTAGCTTTATTGTTTGGAACCACTCAGCTGAAATAAAAACAACCAAGTGTGTCAAAGCAAATGAGGAGCAACAAAGATTATAATTGGTAGGTTTGGGGCTTTTTTGTTTTTCCTGTGCCCCTTACTATATTTCTTAACGTTTATTTCTGGATTATTGTGATCTATTCAAGGCTTAGAGAATAAATATATGTTCAAAGTAGGACAGAAATTCTGTTACTTTAGTAATAGATCGAATTGAATGGGGGAAACTAAATAGCTTGCTATTTTAAGATTAAGCTTATGGATGTCGGGCTGATGTTTGAAGCAGTTACAATATGGAATTTAGGCTTTAAATACTATCAGAAAATTATTGAAATAATAATTCTTAGTATCTATCACAGATCTTTGGGGTTTTGCTGACATGTGTCCATCCTGCCCTGGGCTTCACCTTGGTGCACGGCAGGGAGGAAGAAGGGGAGGAAGCCGGGTGCTGTTGCTGCAGTCAATAGTAAATCACGGTTGCCTCTGATCAGGTTGGGATTTTGGCAGTTGTGTTTGACAGTTGAACAGTTGAAAGCTGCCTCGGCCCTGTGTTAGTCATCAGCTCAGCTGCTCAGCAAACGCAGATCTTTACGCTCTCAGCCCTTTGTGCTGTCCCCTCCACACTGTGGCTTGAAGACAGATTCGGTTTAAGATCTCTGGCCGCATGCTCAAAGTCACCCATGGGACTGGCATTAGCAAGCAAATTAAATTGCTGCGTGCCAGACGTGTCCAGTGACAGCAGATCGTGACTTGGATTTTTCAGAAGTATGGGATGCAGAGCTTTAGTGGGAATTTGGTTTCGTTGATAAGTAACGTCTTGTAAGACGAGTATCCATGAGGCTCTCCGTAGTTATTCCTTTTTGAAATCCTTGAAAAATACACTTTCATTTAACATTTTCCCAAATTTTTTTTTAATGTCTTGGTGGAGGTATATACACTCTTGAAATTTCATCCTCCTTAATTTCCTTGAAGTGCTAAAATAGATTATAAAAACTGGTTTTCAAACAATTCAATTTTATTATTCTAAGAAAAAAAACCCTGAAGCCAAAAAGAGAAAAGAAAGGTGTTCCATAAAGATTTTAAAATACTAAGGAGACATTTTTTGGGGGAAAGATATGAACCTACCTACATTTAGAATAAGATGGTCAGGGTTTTTTTTAGATTGTCTTTGCCTCAAACCATACAAAGGATATGGGGAGTGTAGCTTTCCTTTGAACCTGAATTAGGTAATAAATGTAATAAACCATGGGTCAGGAAAATGTTGCCAATAAAAAGAGCCTTTATTTCGCTTCCTTATCAAATGTTTGGACTTGATTGTCCTTAATATAGGCAAAGTAGTGGTAAAATTTAATAGGAAAGGAATAGCAAAAAGGGAAAGGGGGAGTGTCCAGACCCAACTTCGTGTGTAGCACTTGATTGACAGGGTCACAGTCCTGCCACAGCTGCTTCCTGATGGAACAGTGACAGTCCAGAACTGATAGCAATGAAAAATCACCTAAAATAGCAATAAAATAACAGGGCTAAATGCCAGACTAGCAGAACTTTACACAGGTGTTGTGAGCTCAGAAATCAATAGAATTGATCAAGAGATTTCTTCTCCTTGCAGATCTGTAGAAAACATGGAATTGGACTGTTTTGGGCACCTCAGCATGTGATTGCACTTTAGAAGCAATAGTTCCTGCAAATTTGCTATGGAAGCCTCTGTACAAGGCATGGCTAGTTTCTTCTTCCTTCCTTGCAAGGACAGCACTGAAAATGCTAAAATTTGCTGGCTTTGAACTGAAAGAGAAATTTTTAAATACAAAGTCACGTCAATAAATGAAGTATCCAGGTTTATTTTTGTGTAGAATCCTGTTCAGATTCTTGGTTCTTCTACCTGAGTGTATTTTTATGCAAGGATGATTCATTTTTGCAAATGAATTTATGTCTGTGGACCTTTGGATCATTTCGTTTGTGAAAATCAGCTTGAAGCATCAAGAAACAGCTGTGAAATAATTTCTCTGAATTTTGAGAAAGTGACTCTTTTGGCTGAAGAGTAGCAAGACTAAGAGTAATTGATATGAGTGCATGGTTTGCCCTTTTGAAACTTAATGGTAAATGAGGTTGTGTTGAGGTGACTGACACTTCTCTTATCTGTTGTACCGGAAAATGCAAGAAAGCAATCTTAACAAGCAGAGTTAAATGAAAGAGGCTTTTTTAAACACCATGCAAAAACGACTATATATAAACAAAGTAGGCCTCTATAAGGTGTTTAATCTGAGCAAATCTTTAGGTTAAAAAGGAAAAGGACAAGAAACGCTTATTCTTTGTTAAAATATTTATAGAAATCTACAGCAAACTTCCAGAGGTTTTTGAAGTTCAAGAAAATGTCTTATCTGCCTCTTTAGACCAAGGGATCAAAACTTAGCTTTTATATTAGTCCCTAAGAAAAGAAAGCTTTTCAATGTGGGTCTGAAGAAAAGAAATAATTTCTTCTGTATCATCCCCCTGACACACATCCACATCTGAAATTCATCACTAAAGCCCATGGAACTGAACTTTCTGAGGCTCAGGAGAGGGGAAATCCTGCTTCAGCTGAAGGCCAGATCTTGTGACACTGGTGTAGCTGATCCAGTACTGAGAGGTGTCACTGTCACTAAATTACTGTAAATAGCCCCTGGAGTGCTGAAGTGATCGATTCACTGCTGTAATAATTGGCTGTTCCTTCCATGTGCCTGATATCATTCCATGGACAGTTCACCTCATGTGCTGGGGGCCTGGGAATCAGGGATCTTAATTGTCCCTGAACAGCTGGATTCCTTGGAGAACTTGGGCTCAAATGACTGATTTGACACAAACTCCATCAGGAAGCAGGAAGTCCTGTTGGTGGTTTTCTACTGTCACCCCACCTTTACCTTTTTTTCCATGTCAAAAAATTTTCAGCCAAACTTGACAAGAGTTTCTAATCTATCCTACAAATTAAGTGGATCTAAGTGGTCTGGTAGAGTAGAAGAGTGTTTGACTCGTGGGTTCACATTATATTGTATCTCGAATATCAGGAGAAAGAACAACCAATTTGAGAAAGCATCACTTCAGTCTTGGTCTGTGTTAGATCCAGAAGAATCTGTGAAACAGGAGCCCATGAGAAAGCAGCTTCCACAATTCTGCTGCTTGTGAAAATGTTTGCTTTAATTATGCCCCTGTAAGTACACACTGAAATAATTTCCTGCCTGTGCTGGGTACCGTTAATATCGAATAATATCTTTCAAAATAAATTAGCAGTTTAACAGTGTGTTCAGTGATAGCTCTGAATTAGCATGCTAAAGATTCGTAGTAAAAGTCTTCTGAAGTACAGTTCAGGGATTTTTTCCCCTCATATTAACGCTATCACTTAATACTTTTATATAAATTTTGCACACTCAGTCACAAATTGAAAGGTACCACTGGATAAATAAATTCTTTAAGGAACTGTTAAATTATGTAGATGAAGAAAAAATCCTATTTATTTACAGAAGAAAAAATTACTACTAGTTTAACTCCAATAGCTTTAGTAAACTACAGGAATTAAGTATTGACAGTTGTACTGACAAATAACTAAGTATATACTACCTTGTGGAGCATAAATATGCTTTCATATCATGAAACCTGAACTTCTTTTACTGTAAATGCCCAGTTTGTTAAATTTGTTATGAATTTGTTTTGCTATAAATGGTTATGTCTTTCAATGACAGTGAGCAAGCAGATTCTCTAATTTGCTCTGCCTTGAGGGTAATCTACTGATGAGTTTAAGAGTCACAATGCATTAAAAAGCCTCAGAACTGACTGCCCAGAAATAAATAACCTTGCTAACACTGGTCTGTTGAGCTGTACTGGTGACATTATTTATTGCTGCTCCTATGGTGACATGACTGTACAGGAATTTTAAGTAGCTGTGTACTTGTAAATATCCCAACTTTGTGCAAAGCGAATCAACCACAGGACAGCATTTGTTAAAACAAGACAAGACAAACTTTTATCAATTACTCTTAGAGAAAATACCCGGGTTTGTGTTGCAGCCAGCTGCCTCATGCAGTTTACATAATGCTGGCGTAATGCCTTCTGATCTTAAAATAAAGAATAAATAAAGATAGAAGGTGGAACGTGTTGTCTACTTAGGCATCAGTGGAAAATTTACTTGAGGATATCAAAAGTTCCTCTTAAACAATCTTACTTGTCAGGTAAATTTCCTAGAAATACAATAAGTTCAAGTTAAAATTACATTCTTGTGTGTAAGTAATATGCCAGAGATAGGAAGTTGCATTGCTTTGGAAGGTTGCACAGTCATCTCTTTTGACATGCTGCTTTTTTTACTTTCTGTAGAATTTATAGGAACTACTCTTAAGTGAAATCTCTCAAAATAATTTTGTGCTTGTAAGACAAAATTTGCTGGTGTCTTCTATATCTATTTTGTAAACTGTGGCTTGTAACATTGCCACTGAGTTTATTCATATCTTTGGGCTAATCCAGTGCTGTTAATTCTGGTATTCATTACTGTTTCGAAGCCGTTTGACTTGGGGGAGAAAAAGGAGATGACAGCTCACATTTGTCCTCCAGGGTTTCAAAACCAGACAATAGATATGAATATATGTAAGACAGCTATTTTTATTCTCATGTGTCTGTTACAGTCATGCATGTAGAAGAGACATCCACCAACTTCATAGCTAAATACATAGCCCAAAGCTGATCTGTCACCTTGCTTAATCAGACCTGTGTGAAATGGCAGGGCTTTACTCTGCAATAAACCAATGAAGCACACAGTTCCCGTGGTGGTGGCTATTGTCAAGACAACTGATGTGTCTCAGAGTGCTTGCTGTTTGTTTATGTTATCAGCAAGGAAGACATTCTGTCCTTGTCTCGTGATCCTTTCTCTCCACACAGTGGTAAATGCATACCTACCTGGATCTGAGCCTATGACTCATTTGATTTGCCTTCAAAAATGCTTAGAAGGCAGGCAAAAAAAGGAACGTGTTCTTGAGCAAAACCAGCTTTCTTATAGGGAACTTATCACCTGGCTCAAACTTCAAATGTGGCCAGTAATGCTGGAGCTGGATGAAATGTCTTCTTCCTTACACACTACACCTGAAATTCATTATTCTTTCTGCCACTTACTGCCCCATAGTAGGGTCGTGACCTCCAGTTTTCTAAAGAGTAAAAGGATTTGTTATATTGGTTCTGGTAGGGCAAGGAAAAGGGCTCCCACTTCCACTTGCACGTCTCTGGCCTTCTGTAAATCCTGAGTGGTGGGTGAATGTCAGCCAACCCCGTGGAAACAGAAGCTGGCATTACGTGGTAACTTGCAATAGCAGAGTCTTGGCATTTCTCCACAACTGAGTGTCCTGGTTCATTTTGGTGACAAAGCCAAATGTCTCCTTTCGTATAAATGAAGCAAAAATTTCTGCCTTGAAACTCGGAAGTTCCTGATGGCTTGTAGAGAACAAGTTTAGCTGAAGTGGTTTAATATCAACGCATTAATCTACAACAAAGGAGTCCAACAGCAGCATGAGGTATCACTTTCCAATATATATGCAGAGAAACTCTGTCCTTTTTTTTCTCTGCCTACGGCAGGAGGGTTGGAATCGTATCATCTGTAAGGTCACTTCCAAGCCAAAGCATTCCATGAAAATGCTTTTGATCCCAAAATACAACATAGGGCTTTGTCATGTTAGTTATAATTTTCTTTTTGCAAAATGTTTTCCAGTGTAACACAAATAAATCTGCAAATAAAAATCAGAAATAGAAAAGATTATTTTTAGATGACAAAGCCATGTACTCATGCAAATTGTCTCCCTTTCCTCCTAGATGCCATGTGGCAACAATAGTACTGTTCTTCAAGTTGAGTTACTGAGCAGCAAAACTTGAGGGGGAATGTATGTAATTTACTTCTAAAAATAGGAACTGTTCTCTGGGAAGCCTGAAGTTTCAGTTTCAGTCTGTTGCAAGCTCTGCATTTTGCTATCTTGAGGCTGCAATGTCTTCGGAAGGGGTGAAGTTACGCTTTTGGGTGGGTGACTTGGTGCTCATCTCTCCCAGTCTCTGGACTGACAGACCTGATCATATTTTTCATAACCATTATTTGCTGGATCCTGGCCCTACAGTGCTACTGTGACTGATGAAGAGATTGTGATTTCTCTAGTAAATGTTGTCTTGCTACCGAAGGGTAAGAATCCAGCAATATGAAGCATTGAAAATGACATCTGCTAGAAGGTATCCTCTAGTCAACCAGCAAACCTATCAATATTAAACACTAGAACCCATAAGACATAAATTTCTTTTAACTGTAAACCATATTCCTGAGGTTGATGGAACTGACAAGTGCAGGAGATGTTTCTGACCATCTTTTCTTTTCTTATTTTAGGGTTTATGGGAGGCATTTTTCAATGTAAAATGCCAATTTGTACACACTCCCTCACCCCCCAAAAAAAAGTCTGTAAAATGTTTGGCATGCAAAACTAAATGAAAAACCTGGTCCAAATTTCTCCCAAATTTGTCATCAAAATTACTGTGTGGATTATTAAGAAGCATTCAATTCAAGTATGGTAGGACTAGGAGGAACCATGCAGTCTCCAAATCCATCTGGGTTTCTCAGTCAGTGGTCCGTAATATAACAGAAGGCACCTACAAAACTAATGGAAAAACAAAGCAGGGGGAGAGAAAATATCATAGTCCCATGAAATCACAGAAAATGAAATAAAAATATTACACTTTCAGGAATTTGTACAAAGATATTTGTGGTTATGATGTACGGGGAATCTGTGGATGACTTCTTACTCTCCTACAAATTTTTTGTTAACATCTAGTTGCTACTATCCACTACCGTGCAGTCTGGTAAATGGTCAAGTGCCACTCCTGTGGGCGACTTCTTTCCATTTACACCCTGGATCTCAGGCCCACTGACACTCTAGAAGAGTTGATAGTAGCTGACCAGTTCCCCAAAATAAACCTGTGCTCCTAATGCTGCTCACAATGTCATCTGTGTCACCACTGTCGCTTTCTGCAGCAAAGGCCACGCTGTGACTGATGGTTTGTTGGCTCAAGCCCTGGTACCACACTGTTTGAAAATTAGAAAACAGAATTTATGACTGGAAATTCTTTAATCGTGGGAGGGAGCTGGTGATTCATGTGCTCAGCTGTGGTAGCCAGGCAGGCCAGAGTAACCCACAGTTGTCTGCACAGATGCTGCTGCCAGCAACAGATCGTGCTTCGATCATCCCACTGGGTTCCTCTGCTTTGAAGTGAGAAAAACTTCACTGTGGCTGGGGCCAGTTTCTGCTCTGGCTCCTCCAATTCCTCATGCATTTGCCTTTTGCAAGAGTTTTCGATTTTGATCTGTAAGTTTACAAAAGCATGGCTCTCCCCATGCTGTTCGATGTGATGCTGCCGGACTCAGACGTGGAGCTGTCAGGATTTGCCTCAGTGCTTGACCTGCTGTAATAACGATGGGATCTCAAAGCACAAGATGTATCTCCTTAATTTGCCTCACAATTTCCACGGCATCCCTATGTCTTACAGATTATCCCTGTGGATCTCACTCATCACACCTGTGATACATGTCCCATTTTTGTTGATGGGCCAGTTCTTTAACAATTTAGTAGGACTTTGCCCATCCTTTCAAGATAGATTCAAGAAAGTAAGAGAGACGCTGTGAGCTATAGGCCCTGTGTCTCTGATCTGATCGCCACGAGTCACCTGTGTCCATCTGGTCCACAGAATCAGCAGCTTCACCAAGGATTTGGGATAGTCTGTCCCATTTGGCACAGTCCTGGCTGATCTTGTGAAGCTGTGGAAAAACAATTGTTAAGGTATTATCCAGCCCCTGTGAGTGATGAAAGTTCACATAGATTGAAGGTAGGCTGCAAAAGTTCATAGATGAGAAGTCCTCAAAATTAAAAAATACAATTGTTTTCATCTGTACGCATCCAGAACAAGTCACACTCCATCCTCCCATATTGTAAATGAATAGAACCTATGCTATAATGCATGTTGTGATTTTTTTTTTTTAGGCTTGAAAACATTTATTTAAGACTGTGAAGTTTTAAGGAAATTGCAACTTTTTTTAATGCAGAGACTCTGAGGCTTTATTTTGCCTTTTGTTCCTACTCAATCTCTATATGAGAAACTAACACTAGGAACTTATGTGCAAGTTTGCAGTGAATCTTTTCAAATTGTTTTGAATAGTTTATCTGAGCCTGTTTTAGGTGAGTATATCCGTGTAATTTTCCACATCCACTGTTACCTATATTTGTTTTCTTTGCTTTAGCAAAATTAGCAGGCAGTGATGTGTGTGTGTTCTTATTTTTGTGTAAAAGAGAAGTTTAGTGTGAATGTCTGAAATGGAGCAGGTCCTCTCAACTTTCAGTGATACACTGTCCTACCTACCTACTTAAGAGAGACACTTTTAAGCTCTGACTCTTTTCTGGGTAAGAACATTCTAGGCTTAATGCAGCTCTCCCCCATTCGGTACATCAACCAACATGTACCGTTTGGTACATCAACCGAGTGGAGGTGGCATGCGAATTAATTAAAAATAAATTTTGTTCTATATTTTATTTTTAATCCTGTATTTTATCTTCAGTTCATGTCCATTTTAAAGTTCTCATCTTTTTGTCAGTCTCAGTGAGAGAATTATTAGAGATGTTATCTTGTTAAACAGCATATGTATTATTTATTTTTAATTTTATGGGGCTCTAAAGCATTGTAAATATCATTCTTTTATGGCTACTTCCACAAAGTAAAATGCTTGATTCGGAATAAAACAGTCATGTAATGAGAAAAAAATAATCCACATCCCTCAGCATTTTGAATGCTAGTTCCATCGTATTAATTTAAATATTTTGGCTTTACGAAAACATTCACCCCATGTTGATTTATGCTCTGCACCCTTCTCCTCCCTCCCATCCCTGCACTCCAGCCTGTCAACACAAGGCAGCTGGAGTTTAATCTAGGTATTATTCCTACTGTGTTCCTCTGAGGTATCAGGGATGTCCTCCACGGCCTTTCTCTGGCACTCTTCTATACTCCTCTCCTTATTGCTGTTGCCAAGGCATTACAAGTTTTGTTCTATATTTTGCATTATTTTCCATTCCAAAATAGATGAATTGTATCTACACGTCATGAGTCATGAGTGTGTTATTTCAGTTTTTCTGTCTCTCTCCCTGTTTCCCTGAGGTACGCAGTTTTCCTAATTTACTCTCTAATGGAAGGTTTTGTGGGGTATAATTGGAAGCATCTCTTCCTTATTCTGCTCAATATTTTGGACATGCAAAGGAGAATAAAAAAATCCTGTGTTGTCGGTGTTCCTTCCTCTGCAGTATTGTCCCTGTTATTTTTGTACTGAACTTTATATCTATTTGTGATAGCTGAGTTTATGTTTGCTAAGACTTCAGCTGCGTTGCGTTGTTGTGACTGTATTTTGCTGTGATGAAGTGAAGCTGCCACAATGAAATCTGCAGTATTTGGCTTGTAATGATTTTATTACCAGGTATTTCCAGCGGGAAAAATATTGTGACTCTTCATGACTAGAATGACTATTTTTAGATGCAGTTGTTTGCAGTGGGGTTTTAGAGGATGTTCTTGTGCACTTGGGAGAAAAACGGGTATAAATCACTTTCAGAGAGAACAGTTAAGGTCCAGACGCTCCCCCACTGAACCTGGTCAGAAAAGCAAGTGCTTTCTGCATCTGTTCACTTATCCAGGTGGGAAGGTTTGTGGTAAAAAAACCCCAATTTTACTTCAAAGCTAATTAAATGGCAGAGGCATATAACTATGTAAAAATTTACTAAATGATGTACTTTGAGTCTGTCTTATCAATCTGGTTTTGAATCATGAGACTTGTATTAAATAGGAATTGATGCTCAGATGATTCTTTTTACAGAAGTTATGCTTAAAATAGAATTGAGTGGGTTTCCATTTTTTTACGGAGTATGATTTCTTCCTCTCTGCCTCCTCCTTTCCACCCTGTTCCACAAAAGTAAGCCCATGGGACAACCTACATTCAAGTTTCTTCTTTTTGTTTTATTATATAAAAAGATAAATCTGATAAAATACCTATGGGAATGCCAAATAACTGTGCTATGACATTATTTTACAAGACAACTTGTCAAATTTACAACTCAGGTAAGCTGCCATAGGTAAACTGTCATGTCTTCAACCAAGGAATAGTGTTCTCTGTCATCTGCACTGGGTGAGGACTCTACACCTCAGTGGTGTCATGAGGCAGAGAATGATTTTTAGCTTCCATAGATTTTTTTTTTTTTTTTTTTTAAGTTTAACCTGCAATATTTGCCTTGGTCCCTTTGCAAGAATAAAGTGAGTAATAAGCCCTGGCCTCCAGAAGCATCTCAGTCCTTCATTGCCTCCATCTGTGTTTTGAAAATTTCTTCAGAAGATTATTTCAAAAGGCTTCATTCCTTTCCAAAGCTTTAATTTTTGTGGGGTTTTTGCTTTTTGATCTTGGCATGAATGTTTGATTCCTTTCCTCTGCTTTCTATACTATGGTTTTTGCAACTATTCAGTTGACTATCTGAAAACTGAGCTTTCATTGCCTTAAACTTGGAGTCCCATACACCTGGGCACTCTAGAAAATGCTCTTACCTTCCTGTCACTCCTCATCAAAGTAACAAGGAAGAACAGTCATTATTTTCTTACTAAGGTGCTCCAAGGGTGATCATTTACTGCTTATAAGCTTCTTGGAGGGTAAAAATCCTCCACTTTCTATTGATCCTTCTATTTTAAAGGTCTAAGGTATAAAAGAATAGTGTGCCATGGATGAATATATAACGTTATCACTGGGATTTTTTCAGAAAGAAGTAAATATCCCCTTGAGGAAAATGATTCCTTTGAGTGCCAGTGCACTGCTGAGTGGTATTAAAACAGCTTTTTGGGTTTAGGGAACTGTCACAAGTGTTGCCATATATGAGGGGGAACAAATAGGGAAGTGTGTTGGGAGTAAACACTGGCAGATGCCTTTTCCACCAGGTCTGTTATGGTGAGAAGATGTGCAAAAAGAACAGAAGATGTGCAAAAAGATCCTCACTCTGGAACACGCCTGCTGTTCACTGCGTGCTCAGTGCTCCACCCACGTAATTCATTGATGCACCACCTCCCCTTGAGGTGGGAAAGCACACAGGTCTAGGAACCCAGTGCTGCTCCTAAAAATCCTGGTGGAAAAACTTCTTCTTTGCTTCAAAAATGCAGAAATTGTGTGGTTTTTGGTGTTTCGAGGTACATCAGAACAGTTAGATTGTTGCCAGTGAATGAGGGAAATGCACTCCAAATGGTGAATGGTAGCCACAGGCTGGCTGGGGCACAAGCAACTCAACTCTTTTAATTTTTTTTTTTTCGGTAAAGCAAGCATTTATTTTTTTTTTCACAGTTGAAAATCTACTTGTACAAACATGAAAATATTTTACTGTTTTTGTGCTACGACTGCACTTACACTGACTTCTGGGAAGTCTGCTGTCCTGCTGCTAATCCTTCAAGACCAGAGAAAGGCAATATTTAGTACAGCTTTTTTTGACTCTTGGTTTCTTCCAAACTAAATAACGGCTTTATTGTATATATCCGAAAATAAAATAAGTGGTGTAAATGAAGTTTTGGTATTTTTATATTATTATTTGGCTAAATCATTGAAGCTAGTCCTTTCAAGACTTTAGTAAATATTAGCTTCTTGCTACAAATCATCCAGAAGTTCTTTTTCACCAGAATTTAAATTCTTCTTCCAGAAATCTCAAGGCCCACAAGGCAGCACTTTAGCAGCCCATTTTCATCTTCCTCCTACTTCTTGCCTGATCACAGCAACACCACCCAAGTCCCAGGACTGTTTTTGCAGCAATTTTCTCCAGTCTCCATTGCTGCAAAAGAAGGGTGTGCAAATTCTCTAATCCCGTGATAGCACAGGACTCTGCACGGCAACAGAATCTGGGTAATGATTCCCAGGCAACTGCTTCAGCCTTGGAAATTTAATCTCTTTCATTGGTACTTTTGTCTTTCATATGGAGTCTAAATATGAACCTGACCATCTGTCTGTCTGTCTGTCTGTCTGTCTGAATGTAGTTGCAGCCTGCCTGAACTGCTGGGGTCTCCTGCATCTCTAGTCCACAGCCACAATGGCTAAATCATTTAAGGTGTAAAAATCTCAAATACTCAAAAGTTGCCATGTACCAAGTATTTTTTGTAGGAAATCCTATTAATTACCAAGCCCCTAGAAGCCATCTCTTAACGATGTTGTTTTTCTCTCTCTAAATAGCTTTTAGGGACTGTCAGTTCTATAACAAGCTGTTGACTTCACTGCATCACAGGGTTGGTTTTTTTTTTTGCATTAACCACATGACTTTAGATGGCCCAAACCTTGGATGACAGAAGAAAACCAGAAGTGATCAGCCTTCACTTTATTCAGTGTACAAACATTGTAACATTTAAACTTTCTAAGTTTGACTTGAATTTGGTTTGTTATAAAAAGTTATGAATCAAATTTAGGAGAAAACTAAGGGGTTGGGGTTACCTAATCCCAAGTAGGTTTCTTCTTCTTGAGCTGGATACAAGTATATGGTTGTTCTTAGTCAAGAAATAATAAGCAGGATTGTAACTTCACTTTGTTAAGAAGATGAAAATGCATGGCAATAACTGTGGTTTGCAATGTCTGGCTAAAGGAGAACTATTGGTGGCAGTGGGTTGGTTTTAACTAGGTCAAGAACAAGTGCTAGCTAGAATAGTCTAAACATTCCTTGAATGTTATTTCAGCATTAAAAATAAAACAAAACAAACTGTAAAAATTACTTCTGGGGGAATTAAAAATTCTGTATGCATCCCAAATTCATCTTTTGGTCCCAGCTTTCTTGGATCTTATTATCTTTTTGTTGGCTCTACGAATAAGGAGTCTACTGTCATAGACCAACCTCATGATAGTACTTTAGATTGTGATTAATTCCCCTACTGGCTTAATGAATTAATTAAATTAATCTCTTTCTCATGTAATATTTCCACTTTTTTGATCATACTCTTTGCTGTTCCAGAGCCTTCCACTGTTGTAATATCAGTTTTAACATCATGATTTTCTGTTTCAGGCATTGCTATAAAAAAAGATTTGTAAAGACTAATGTAAAAAAGTACAGCAAAGATGTTATTTTAAAGAAAAGTGTTGATCTGCTAGAATGTCAGTGATTTGGAATTACTCAGGCAGGAGTGCTCTCCTGCTGCCAATATTAGCATTATTGTCTTACCCAGCTTCTCTGTACTGGTTTCACTTTCTGCCGTTTGTTCTGGAACAATGGTACTTCTCTGTGCTTCCCTGAATAGTTACATGGGTTAATTTGTAATTTTGTTAACATTTGCATGGTGCCGCAAGTATGAGACATTCTATTAATTTCAGGAATTATGATTTTTATGATGAATTTCCTACTCTTAATTAGGGGATTTGGTGCACGAGCAAATAATTCCAGCATATGCAGAGGTTTCTGTGATGGCAAGAGATTAAGCACCTTGCATTTAGCATGCAAACAGGCTTTCAGAGGAATGTTTCCACTGCTGACATTTGAGCTAACTAAATTACGGTTACTGCTCCATAGCACAGAGAGAAAACTTAATTTAGAAGCTGAGTTCCTGCGACTCCAAGTGAGACAGTTTGCAATTCACTGGTCCTCGAACAAGGA
The DNA here is from genome assembly GCA_013397755.1 of Cnemophilus loriae. NCBI lineage: Eukaryota > Metazoa > Chordata > Aves > Passeriformes > Corvidae > Cnemophilus > Cnemophilus loriae. The sequence continues at coordinate 153,467 of VZTF01007343.1, forward strand.
AAATGATCCCACTGTGGTAAAGAATTTAGCTGGTTATATGTAGCTGAACGTTTGTAATTGTTTGTCTTACAACCATCGAGGTTGGAATAGGGCTGAGTCAGTGTTGCTGCTGTATTTAGTGGTTTTGTTCAGCATTTGGGACAGCAGGACAACGTCTCTGGTGCTCTGCAGTGCACAGAACAGCTCAGGTAACGACAGCAGTGCAGTTCCCTGCCAACAGGCTCTGAGGCTGTGGCAAGACAGGCATTGTAATACAGCAAGGAGTTTTAAAGACATCGTTTCAGGGCAGTTGTGAATGAATGAGGTTGCATTACTTTATTTACTTATATGCACAAGGTAATAAGGATCTATGCACCCTTTATGGCACTTAACCTGAAATTATGAATTAGCTCACCTAACACCCACTTGAATAACAATGGTTGGGCAAGGAGAAAAGAAACATTAACTTATTGCAACCTTCTTCTCATTACCTTAATTATGATTCTGCACCCTAAAATGCCGGATGTGTATATGAGGCTTCTAATGGAACAAAGGCAACGCCTCAGGAAAATTACAGACCAGTTGAGATGTGTGCTTGTGCCTAAATATGCCACTCGAGACATGGAGCAGCTGATGTTGCTTCAGTTTCCAGATAAGTTGGATTTAGTTTAATCCTTGTATGAAGTTATGTACTGGCTTTCTCTCAAGACCACAATTATAGTGATGCTTATAGAAGGCACAGCAGCTAATCTCCTGGCCTCCTGGAGACAAACAGCAATCTGCTTTCTATCCTACTCCTTGATCATTCAGCAGCAGCTGGGAATCTGATGCTCAGAGCCAAGGGCCACTGCTCAAGGGAAAGTGCATCATCCCCTCTGTTTCCTGTGTTGCTGCATTTGCCTGTTTGTGAAGCCTTCCGATGCCTCCTTCTACAGACCCCGAACAAAGAGATGGCATAAGCTGGAATTCTGCAGGATATTAAGGAGATTCTCATCATCTCTCTTGAGGGCATTAGTGTGAAAAGTTGAACCATCAGATACAGGAGAGTGAGAAGAAATATGCTAGTAATGGAACTGTTACTTTTCCGTAGCTTTCTCTTTAAGTTTGGAAAGGAGGGGGCTGATCTCTGTCGCACAGAAGTGAATATAAATCAGCCGTTACGTCTGACTTTCTGGATGAGAGAAATGTATTTTGCCACTCAAGTGGCTCTAATACTCAGCTCCATGTTGGATCTGGCTGCCATAGGCCAGATGAGATGCTCTCTTCCAATCTGCAGCATGTTGACATTTCCATTCTAAAGTGAGAAGGGACTGAGACCTACATTTTTCATGAAAGTGAGTGAAAAAGCTATGCTTTAAGAAAGAAGCTGTGTAGGGAATTTACAATCTCTAAACAAGCAGAGATTTGAATCTGGTTTCCTTTTTTCCCCTATTCATGATTTTAATTGTGGGATTTTATTTTTGTTTGTTTGCTTTGGCTTAGGGTTTTTTTTCCTCTTTCTTTACGCTGGTCTGTCTGCTGCCAGAGACTTCCTTACAAAAAAACCCCAACTTCATTATAATCAGCATGTGTGTGTGAAATGTATATTTCTTATAAATTTGTTGTTCAAGGCCCCTCTGTCTTTATTAAGTACCCAAACTGTTCCACTTCTTTTTGCTTTACAAATACAAGCATAATGGAAGTAGCTCCTGATCAATTGTTGACAAGATAAATTTTGGTGTCTTTTACTTAAGAAACTCAATCCTGAAGTTTCTTTCTTCTTTTTTCAAGATGATGGTCTTCTTTTCACTTAATGGTGTTGCTAAATGTAATCCTTTTTATCCGTTAATTTTGAATGAGAGAAATAGGGTTAGAGAGTGAACGAGCTAAAAGTAGAACTGCAGTGCCAAAAAGTGTCTGTTTTTCTCTCCTTTCTCCTGTTCCTCCCTAAGCACACCTCATTTGGGACAGGAAAATGTCTGGTCCAGCTCTCATGGAAGTGTTATTTATAAGTACAGTTTTGAAAATGAATATATTATGCTTTTTATAGCTACTGTCAACAACTACCAGGACAGAACAACTTGTCCAGCTGGTGTGGGAAGCCAATGTAAAAGTTAAATTTAAGAAAACATTTTGCTTTCTTGGTCCGCTGTCAGAGGTAACAACTGAATTTGGCCTTGATTTTATCTTTCCTTTCCACATTCACAGCGAAACAACCGTCTGGTTGGAACACAGGTGGAGAAAATAGGTGGGTAAAAGTAAAGAAAAGAACAGCAGCACTGTGAGTTCTGTTCATGATATCGTCAGTGAGAGGCACCATGCTCTGCTGAGGAGTTTTTCAGCTGATAGTCTGACATTTCATTTCAAGCCAGTTGAGAGAGTGGTTTGGTAGAAAATGGTTTTCCTGACTCTTGAGAGTCTTGAGACTTCAAACACTTTTACTTGCTCTGAAAGGGAAGTATGAGGCATTTCACCTTAAAAGAGCAAAACCAACAAAAGATGAGAGATGCAAATATACCTGAGTGACTGGGGCACTCAGAAGATGTAGAAATGCATTTTACCATCTGTAACCATCTCTCAATATTTTAGCTAAATGTATTAGATGTAGTGTGTGGGAGAAAATAAAGCTGTGTAGTAATTTTAAAGTTGAGATAACTGTTTCATTAAAACAAATGTGTTGTCTATTCCTACAAAGCTTTCGGTTAATCTGGCAGAACAAATAAACAGCCTGTCCTTGATGTTAATGGAGGTACATACTTTTCTAGAGTAAATATAAATGGGATGTAAGATGTGATCTTATTTTCAAGGAGGGTGTTCCAGCTGAAAAAGGTGAGGAATGCTGGCCTTTGGGGTGGTTTACAGCCTGAGGCTGGGAGCTGTGACGTGGATTCTTTTCTTGGTGTAACAGTGCTTGTGTATTGTCAGCACTGCTTTCAGATGAGTGACAATAGCCCTCAGCTTGAGGCACCACCTTTTTTACCATAATAAATACATTTAAATGGCTGATAATGGGCCCAGGAGGGAGAGATAGGAAATTTTATTAAATATATCACATAACAGAAAGCTTTTCATCTGTTAGCAGGCAAGCAAATTACTGTCATCAACGATGTGTGAGGAGATTGACAATGTACCATTTTGGACTGGGAAAGGCAGGAACACAGCCAAAATTAACATTACAGAGCAGAGCTGCTGTGTAGTCACGTCATGCCTCTTGTTTGACCCATGGATTTTCAAAAAGAGAACCATTACTTTTCTCATGGATTTTTCTGACCTACAGTTCATACTAGAAAGGCGCCTCATTAGGTTGTTAGCAGTATGTGCTCAAAGCACGGGAAAATATTGTCAAAAGCACTTCACCTGACTGCCCTCCCCTTTGGAGTACATCAGGAACTTAACTTCCATTCTAAAAGTAATTATCAGTTTATTTTAGCATTCCTAAATAGTAGCTATGAGCAAATAAAAGCTTTTTTATGAATTTCTCCCCCTTTATAGAAAGACGGTTTTTGTTAAAAATATTTTGGGTCAGTAGATGCTTGATATGTCCTAAAGTAAAGTTTAATGTAAATTTATTCCTGAATCCAGAAATAAAAGGGTAGCTAATACTTCATTCTGATTTGTCCATGCTGATTTAAAATAGTATTTGCAGTGAAAACTCTTTTGCTTTGCTGAAAGCTGGAAACATCCAGAGTTTAGTGGGTATTTCCCTTAATTTCAGTTGTTCCAGGTTATTCAACCATCTGAACGTCCATAGACTTCAAAGGCTCTGATCCTGAAGTGGCCATTCATGACTTCTGTGCCCAAGTGAGCAAACAAGTGAATTGAAACTTGTATCTTGATAGCTTGCCAAAAAATACTAAATAGGTGCATATTCTGAAACATGGAAAATAGATTTTACATTTCATTAGGTTGCAAAAATGATGTTTTCACAAAAGAGAGATGCTGGAAAAACCCTCACTTTTTATACAACAAAGGGATTTTTTTGATATAATGCCCAATTAAGATAAAATGTAAATGTCAACATATCAGAAGAAAATGTCTTAAAGTAGTCAAGATGAAACTGTCAACTTGTGTTTTGACACTCTGCCATGAAAACAGATATGATCCTATGAAATGTTTCTGTTGCATGCTTTCAGCTAACTTGAGAAAGCACCAAAATACATCTGGTTTCATTTCATAAATTTAGAAATATCACTTTTTTTCTCTTGCTTGCATAAGGAGTAATCAGAAGCTGCTTGTCAGACCAATCACTGTATGATTAGATTAGCTCTCACCACATATGTCTGATTTTTTTCCAATGATTTTGATTTGCTGTGGACACCTAGTAGTTACTGTAACCTTTATCACTCAACATTAGTTTTTGCTTACATTTTAATCCCTGGCTCTCGCTGTTGCATTGTCCTATCAGCACAGTTGTTGGTATATTTGTTAGGTTGTGGTCCCCATGCAAAGCTAATTAATTTTTTCCTCTAGAAACACAGTTAGCCTTGTGAATTCAAAATTGTGTAGCTTAATGATCAAGACTGCCTTCAACCCTGGGTTTAGCCTTGGGCAAAGCAATGAACTATTCATCTGCCTGTTCGTGGTGATCATACTGCATTTGGCTTTGCTGCTGTTCCTGTGGCTTTGTGGTCCCCTGGCCATGGGCAGAAACTCAGCTGTGCAAGGAACTAAGAGGTAATCCATGCTCCAAGGAGATGGGGGCATGGAAATGAGAGCTGTCAGATGATTATTGGCAGGCGGCAAGTGCAGAGAGGAATAAGGTGTTACTGGGAGCAGGGCAGACAGCAGGTTCAGTGTCTGAGGTCCCAGCCATTCTCAGTTCTCTCTTAGTTTCACATTGAACGTTTTACAAAGGCCTGTAAAAAAATGATCTGCTAAAGACATCCACAAGCAGTGTCTGTGCTAGCAGAAAAGTATATGGATTTGGTCTCGGGTCATTATTGCAATGTAAATAATAAATAAGGCAACAATTAATCCATCTCTATTCGACTGTGGGCAGAGAGATGAAGCAGTTCATCGCTCACAATCATCAGCACTGTGCATTTCACACTAGGGCAGTGTGCAGCTCCCCATTTTCATCACTGTGTATGTGTAGGGGCATCTTTGTTAAAGCTGATAAGTAATAATTGTAGTTGAACGTCATATTGGCTTGCCACAGAGCCTGCTCTTCCCCCTGCCCCTGCAGTGTCCCACATGTATGCATTCAGCTTTTTCACAGCACTGCAGTCGCTGCATTCTGCAGGCAGAGGCGCCTTGGCTGCAGGTCACAGGTGCCCAAGCCTAGCAGGTACCCAGGGAGGATTTGTATCCAGAGGCTTTTCCTGTTTCGTGTTTTGCCCTGCAGTTCTGAGTTCTGTGACTCTTTTTTTCAGATGCAGTCTAGCAAGCTCACAAATTTGTTCTTGGGTTTCAGGAAGTCTCCATTGGCACCTTGGGGTTTTCTAAGGAAGGATTGCAAACAAAAGGAAATGTTCAGTTGGTTTATGAAGTGTAGATACCACGTATTTCTAGGTTTTGAAGAGCTGTTTTGACTAAATCCTCGAAATATTTGCCTTACCCTATTTAGGTAGTTTGGAATTGGAAATTGTGATGATTCGTGTTTTTGTTAAACTTTTGTTCTGCCAGTTCTGCTTTTCATGTTTACTATTCTTACAGTAGCAGCTACAAAATCCTCCCACGAGCAGACTCTCACTGCGTAAATATGACACTCCCTGCCCCAAGGAATTTACCATCAACAGGATTGAACAAACTGTAGTGAAAGAAAAGTACCCCCTGAACTGGGGAACGGCAGCTTTTTTTAGCTCAGGCGGGGCTGTAGCCATTAATTCAGTCAGGGACATCTGGAATTCCATACACGTGGAAGTTACTGCACCATCAGGTAGGATGTGAATTTACAGCGCGCTGGCTGCTCTGCACTGACCTCCCAGGCGGGCACTAACTCTGAAGGTTTTTATTCCCCCGGAGCAGCGAGTGAGGAGTGTGCTGTAAATGACTCTCTGAAAGCTTCTGGCGTGGGTTGCTGCATCCTTGAGGCTGCTGCAGGATGACCTAATTCTGTGCCTCCCGCCTGTCCCCTGTGCGTGCTGATCACCTGGGCACACTGCTTTAACCCATTTTGCTCTACAGCTCTGAGCCACAACAAAAATGCTCTCCTTCGGGGCAGCTTGGGAGGCTGTTGTTCCTGCAGTCTGCCCTGACCCTGTTTGCATAAAGAGCAGAGGTACTTCTGAGGGAGCTGCTCCTACAGAGGAGATTTCCAAGCACGAGCTTCCCTCAGAGCACTGGGCTGTACTTTCTCTTCAGCTGGCTAAGGCTGGGCTTGTATCTCGAGGCCATAAAACTATCAATCATCCTACTGGGAATCACAGCACGAACTTGGCACTGGAATATTCTTCTCTAGTCATAGCCTTTTGCAAGTCTAGTCTCCAGCAATCACTTCCAAGTAGCACACAGCAATCAGAGCACTGGCGTTTTAAATGGGACAAAGCAATTCTTTTTCAAATAGAAGACATATATTCTGCAATCAAATATATTTTCTAATTGTGAAATTTTTTTTTTATAATGTCTTTTCCCATTTACCTGAGAGCTGTTTTCAGGAGCTTTGGCTATTTAGATTACAGTGATATAATTTATTTCCTTTCTGAAGAGTATATGAGCATATGAGTGGAGAACCAAGAGATGAAAATTGTGTGTATTTGTGAATGTGCACATTAAGAAGTAAAAAAATTACTTTGGGCAAATTCTGGGACGAGATACAAGACTCACCTAGTTGAGATCTGCCACTCAGCTGTGCAGAAGGACAAAACCTGCTGAGTTCCCTATGCCTCCCTGTCCAGTGCCAAATGTCTGCAGGCCCTGCCTGCTGAAGGAAGGAGAGGGGAGCATTTGAGGATGCTGCTATTGCCAGCAAATGCTGAGCTGCTGGTTGTGTTCTGTCTGAAGGACCGGGGGTTGCAAACCACTGCCCTCCTTCCCTCTCCTCATTCCTGCTCTCTGCCTGCCTGGGTGACCCGAGGGATTGACTGTCAGACCTGTAACGATTGTGCATGGATCAAAGGCTTTTTATTCTGGCCTTGATTCCTTTTCCTCTGTCCAGCTCTGTGATAATTCGTGTGTGTCAGATGTTGCTTGGTTATCTGTGCTTGACTCTCCAGTTAGATGTTCTTTTATCTGTCATTATATATTGATTACATAAAGAACATCTCAACTTTCTGCACAACAAGCTGTGTCAAAATTGTTGCAAGTGGCAGTGATTGTACATTCTGTTGCCTGAGGAGGTGCTTGGAGTTCTTCCAGCTTTTGTTTCCTGTATGTCCCGTTTGCATTTATCATCCTTTATATGTTGTCTGGTGTACTACTTCCCCAGCCAGTGGCCAAACTTTCAGCTGGATGAATCAGCATAAACTTCAGACACAAGTGTTTTGGCACAATTCCTTTTGTAAATTCCAGTTCCAGGAGTGAATTGCTATTTTAAGATAAACATTGTAACACTCTTAAATTTTACTTTTGGACTGACCCTTTATCAAACCAAAGCCTTGGCAGGGAGAAGTGCCAGTTATGATTTCAGAATAGTTATGATGTGAGCAGCTAATGTAGTTGAGGGAAAGTTTTTTCTGAGCAGAATAACGCTGTCTGCAGTTTTCTCTCAGATTTGTTAGGAGAGTACACTCTGCCTGCCTGAGCTGCTCTCCTGCTCTTCACTCCAAGGCATAGCATGCTGCATGCATTCCTCATGCGTTATGTACCTAACAGTGAACACGGAATCTGAGCCTGAGGTTTAATGACAATAACAGTGCAGATAATCTCCATTCTAGGAATGCACAGCTGCTGTGTCTCGTAGGATGAAACTCAGACCAACCCACCTTGGTGCAGCTCCAGAGCACTGCAGAAGTCTCTGCAGTGCCAAAAATGGCAGAGTCACCCTCAGTTCTGTGCTGCCTCTGGGCTAATCCATTCAGGCCCCTCTGCGATGCACCAGTGAGTGCTTCTGCTGCCCAGCTTGGTTCATGTCTGGGTGTGCCTGTGCCCAGCATGCACACAGGTAATGTTTACTCTATAGAGGAGTTGGAATTCCTGGAAGGCAACTAAATAAAATACTTCAGTATTTAGTTTAATTATTATTATTTATTAATTACTACTATTAATAAAAGTAGTAACAAAAGATTGTACTGTAGCCACGAGTATTTTAAAATTACTTTAGTTTTCAAAAGTGGTTACATTACTTTTCCATTGCTCTCACCCCCTCTACACAAAATCTGCTTGAAATTAATCCTCTGGTGCACTTGTTCAGTCACTTCCTTGGATATATATGCATATATAATTTCTTTCAAGCAAAGCAGACACTGAGATTTTAGATTTACCAGCTACAATTCCAATCTCTATTGGAATTTTTAATATTAGTCATCACGTATGCTAACAGAATAACTAAGTCAAGTAATCAGATAAGTTCATAGCTTTGGTTCATACATCCCCACACTTTAATACTTTCCTAACAAGACATGGAAGTAACAGTTAAATTCCAGTGCATATAATAAAAGCTTCTCATTATTTCAAAAGGAAAAAACCCAAAAACCTGACTGCTTTTCTGAGATAGTAGCTTCCTGATGGGATCAGCTTTGCCATGTGTATGTCGCTTTAAATGGGAATATAAAATGAAAACAGGTTCTTTATTACATTTAGAACAGAGCAATGAGTTGGCCACAGTTCCAGCACGCGTGTGAACTTCCGAGGATGAAATAAATTTAGCAGGGTTGTTTGTACCTTGATTGGAACCAGCCACACTGGTTCCTTCAGTTTTACAGGTTTAGGCTCTTACACGTTGAATGCAGTGCCTGATGGCATGGCTGTGTAACAGTGAGGAAGGACAAACAGCGCGGCCAGGGCTGTCGCTGGGATCCTGTGTGCCAAGGTGATGCCTGCCTCAGAGGGATTTATCTCACACCCACTTTGGGTATGGCTCTGTGCTGTCTCATTGTACAAATCAAGGGAAGCTTCACTCCTTTGCATGAGGAGAAAGGCATAATTCTGCAAAATTCCTCAATTCAGAGAGAGAGAGAGAGGCCTGTCCACAGCGTTTCTTTACTGAAGGCTGACCAAAACCTCTTTATTCCGTTTTCAGTAAATCATTCACTCAAGCCTCTGACATCAGGGCATCAGTAGTTGTTCCAGCTGCTACCATCATCTGACAATCTCCCAGCAGAATTTCAGAAAAACTGGTTTTTACCAGAGTTTTCGTTTCCTTTATCGTATCTAGCTCGTGTTCTTTTTATTGAGAGGTTCAGTGGAATTGTAAGTGCTGTGTCACGTTCAGCACCAAAATAATAGCACTGTATTTTTGTTTCACCCTACCATTCTGGGTATTTAGTTCACAATTTTTACAGAGTTTCACCAGGTAGCTATTGAAGACAGGATTGATAGCAGTGATTTTTGGTTTGTTTGTTGTTTGTTTTTTTTTTCCAGAAAAACACTACTCCCATGCCGGTAAAAAATATGGCATCCCAAATATACATTTAAAATTCTTATAGTAAATATGGTCAGGTGAATTGTAAAATATTTATACACATTCCGTCCTGTGGAAGGGATGATGTTCATTTTTCTAGTACTGAAACACGGCTCTTTGACCAAATGTACAAGTTGTGCCCTTCAGACTTTCCTTTATGGAGTGAATTTGAGTCCATTTCTTCTTCCAGCACCTTTGTTTTGATACTGTTTGGAACTTAGTATTTTCCAGAACTGTATCTTTCGATGAAATTTTCATCTAGGACTTTTTAAAAAAACATTAGCATGTAGTCAGACACCCACGAAACCACACCACCTTAACTGCTAGTGGAAAGACATCAAAAATTTGCAGTGACACTACCCTGTAGTGTATGCAAGTTAAAAAAGATTTATGCCATCTTCAACATGAAATTGTTCTCTTGTTGTTCAATTCAATTTTAAATATTTGACATCAGTAGCTGTACTGTGCTTCTGTTTAACATATCTCTGCCACTGGGACATTGAGATCTTATTTGGCAAATGCTATGATGATCATGGATCTGTTTCACCAGCCTTTCTTGTTGTCTGCAGCATTCTCATACATGTAGATAGACACTGGGTTTTCAGTAATCTTGAAATAGAAAGCAAAATTGAAAGAATGAAGGGGGTGATAAAAGTTTGTTTCAAATTTGAGGTTTAAAAAAAACATATAGGTGATTGGATTTTGTGGCAAGGAATTTCCAGGAAGTGGCGAAAAACCCACAAACCACAAAACCGAAAACAACAAAACCATCAACACACACACACACAACCCCCCAAAAAACACTAAAAAAAAAATAACATGGAAAAAAAAAAATCTCGATTTGTGAGCTGCCTGTCTAGCAGATGTTTTTTAAATCCTTCTTTTTCCCTGCAGAAGAAAAGTACCCGGTATCATTATGAATTTCTCAAAAGAGAGTGAATTATTTTGGGTAAAACTGGAATTTTTCCCGTAAATCTATATTTTGTGAAAAAGGCATTTCTGCAGGGAAGCATCTTAATGAGAAATTCTTGAGTCACTTTATTCAGCATCTAGGGAAGACAGGCCTATAATAATCCGTAATTTGAACTGTGTCCTTAAAATTGGGCTGTATCATCTGTATTCGGATGACTCAGAGGAGAAGGAATCAGCACTGCAACGATGATTCTCACTCCTAACACCTGTGGGCTTGAGTTCCTCGTGTGTATTGTTCCAGTCACAGGCTGCACAGACATTTTTCCACGGGAAGAGACATATGTTGCCATAGAAATGTAAGGGTTTCCTGTTTAGCAAGTGGCACAGAAACTCCAGAAACCTACATTTAGTCCCTGCTTCCTGCTCTGTGTCTATATTAAAGCAAATGTAGTAATTTTAGGCTCATTTCCCACTTGCAAAATAATGCTTAATAATTTGCTTTAAAGAAAGAATGAAAAGGTAAATAAGAAAAAATAATAATAATTTTTAAAAAATGCACCAAAACCAAAAACCAAAACCAAAACAACAACAACAACAACAACAACAACAACAACCCCCAAAAACCAACCAACCTCCCCAAAAAATCCCCACATCAAAAAAAAAAACCACCCCAAAAAACCCAAAGTCTCTTCCGGTAGTGGGAGCAACTGGATTTTTTTAAGAAAGCAAACCATGTCAGGAGCATGGTCTTAGCAGCAGAGTCTGTCCACAACCTCTCTTTTACCTCTCTCCAAGCTGAATTGAATTCTTTTTCTCAATCTCATGTTCTTTCCTGATCAACTCCTTTTGCTCTGAATATTTTTGAAGAGTCATATTCCAGTTCTTCTACAGGCAAAACAAATGCAAACTGCCAAATGCTTCCTGGGCCACCTACCTTCCGAATATACAAAGTGGCCAAACAGATTTCTGAATTATCCCACTCAGTTTTGTTTGTCCTTTGCTGTCTCCTTCACCAGCTTGTGTACTGCTGTTACTGCTCTTTGTTTGCTTCCCTTATCTGCTGCATTCAAGACAAGTCAGCCTGGATTTATATTTTCAAGTAACATTTTGTGACAAGCTGTGGGAAGTGTGCTCCAAGACTACAGACACAATTGCATTCATTGCTTTGTCTATTACACCGAATTTTCTTACTCTGTTTATTTAAGGGGGGAAAATGTCATCCTTCTGGGTATGACTTCCTGTCCATCAGCTGAACCTGAGAACTGGATTTCGCATGCTACAACTTTCCTTTTTGCTGCTGCCTTGTGTTATCTTCCTGAAAAAGATGCAGAAAGGGAGCAGGGCCCCCTGTGCATCACCATGGCTCTAAATGTCATTTAGTATTAATGGCTGCCAAAGGCAGTCCACTTGTAACTATACATTACTGTTACAACACCCTGTGGCACATGGAAAGCATCACAAAAGCAGATGTTCTAGGAAGAGAAAACCTGACTAATTTAAAAGTTAAATCCCAAACTGATATGTTTTTTTCTGGGTGACACATAGTGAACACAGTCTGAGAGCACTCCAAGCCTGCGGGAAGTAGATAAATGAGGTCGTGAATATGACTGAGAAGGCTTGTCTGAGTTCAGCCCTTTAAGTTCCTGTGCCTCAGAGCATCACAGGGCTTCGGGAAACTTGCCCCCACCTTTTGGCTCTCTCACCCTAGGGATTAATCCTGGACTTGCAGGGATTTAACCTTGTCAGTGCATGGGCTGCTCGGCTGCCAAGGACTCCCCTGCACCTTTCACTGTTCAGAGAGGGTAAAGGTATATGTGAAATCATTCTTAATTTCCATCAGGTTGTTTCCAAGGCTACATGCTTTATTAAGAGACAAGTTCCTCAACATCCTTCTTGTAGATCATGAAGTAGAAGAGAGATTTCTATGCTCTGAAAGATAATGCCTTAACCTATTCGAGGTAAAAACAGATGAGCCATTGGAATTGAATTGGTTTTGTTATTTACTCTTCCTGCAGTGCGTATTATGGAGTTAATTTTGCTGGAGATCTAGACCTTGTTGCTCAAAAATGTTTTAAGTTATGGGATCTTAAAAATATTGTATCTTTGTAAGTGAAACAGAACACAAGTTTTGACTGAGCCCAAATCAAAAGACTTTTTGGGCCATTCATCTGTGTTGAAAACGTTTTCCTCATTTAAAATAGAAAATGGTTCCTTTCCTCTAAAATGTTGTAAGGAAGTATAATAGTTCTATTAAGCAGAATGAAGTGGTTTGATTTAGTAAGGAGCTGGGGGAGCAGGGTTGATCTATATTTCTGATGCATCATGAGTGTGAGGCTGTGTCTGCAGTTATTGCTTCAAACAGCAAGGGTGAGGCAGAAGTGGCTGAGTATATGCTCAGATCTTAATTCCTTTGCCTAACATGAGAAAGCTTTGGGGTTTTGCTTCTGTTCATAATGAAATCAAATGCATGTGATTCTCCTCAGCGTGAATATGGCTGTCTGTATTCTAATAACTCCTTGACCTCTTGGCAGACTTCTTGTAAGCTGTTGAATGCTCTTAAAGATATTAAATACCCACATGCCATACAAATGAGGTGACTAGAAGAGGATGACTTGTGTATTCTAGTTGAGTGATGTGATTGTCCATTTTCCAGAAGGGCTACAGATTGTCTTTGAGAGGAAGACTGCAACTGAGGTCACAGTATGTATTAGAGATCAGGAAATTGAAATGGGAGAGAGAACATTTCCCTCAACTTTTGGAAAATTCTTAGCAGAAGTTTCTGTGTTATTAGAGATCAGAAACATAATTCTCAAGACCCTCACATTGTAGACTACACAGGTTCTACAAGACACCTATTTGAGTGCTCCATCTCTTTATTGGTTTTGAAGATAGATGCTACATTTACTCTCTTATGGTCCTTTTACTCTATAAAACCCTTCACAAATTTTCAAGACAGTGTTGTCAGGTCTTTAAACACTTGAGGATGTAGTTTTCCAGACACAGGGACTTTGAAAACTTTACAAAGAAAAAGACTGAGTAGCAATATACCCTGTTGTCTTAACATACAACACATCGTTTATTTCTGAAGAGGGAAGTCTAATATTAGCAAACACCTAACATTAAGAAATCCACCTCTTAAAATATGGCATCTCAGTGGGAAATGATTTCTATGGGAATTGTCAGTTAAGCTGACTAATCTTTGAGGCTTTTATTTATTTATTTATTTATTTATTTATTTATTTTTGTGCCAAACTGGGCACGTTTTGTGTGGCTTTTCTGTGATTTGACGTTGGAATGGGGGGTTCAGGGAGGTGGTGGAGTCACTGACCCTGGAGGTGTTTAAGGAGAGGCTGGACGTGGCACTCAGTGCCGTGGCCTGGTTGACAGGGTGGTGTTCTGCCATAGCTTGGACTCAGTGGTCTCAGGGGTCTTTTCCAACCTATCTGATTCTGGGATTCTAAAGATGGGAAGCCCAAGTCTTGTAGGATCTGGGCCCCTGCAGACCATGAAGATAAATCCAGTATCGTTGAGGTAGCAAGGCATTCAAGGGTTCATAGTGCCTGGCAGCAAAAAGAAGTAAACTCCTGGGACTGTTTAAACCTCTCCCAAATTCTGGGGTTGCACAGATGTGAATCACAGCACGTGGAGCTCTCAAAAGTCAGACCAGTTAATTTTGCTCTTGCTGGAACTCTTTAGGTTCTGCTAAAGCCTTTAGGGGGATAAATGAGACTCTGCCTGCCTTGTACAGAGCTACTATCACTGCTATGTTAAAATCTGTTTCACCCTCCAAACATAAGTGAGATGTAGATGAATGTTGAAAACACTTGAGTGATGACATTATTAAGATTTTTAAATCTTCTAATGGGTAGTCATTTGTGCTGACACTGAAAAGTCAAATAGCATGCCACAGGATACAGCACATATTCTGAACTGGCAGAATGAAATATGCCTGCTGCTGCATGTGGTCATAGAGTGAGAATTTCAAATTTAAAGTCAGATCAGGATGGAAAGGAAATTGTGCTTAATATAAAGGTAAGACTTAAGAAGCAAAATAACTCTGAGTGAATTCCCTATTTGGCATATGTATAACTGCTGTTGTATATGGCAGACATTTTGCCATCAAAATATTTTTGCTTAAAACATGAAAATATTTCTGTCAATAGTGTGTCATTTTGGGTTTTCTACAACCAGGGAGCACAGCATGCAGTTTTAAGCAAAATAGGTTATAATACATGCAAGGCATCCACGTAAGAATGCATTTTCCTTTGCAAATCAAATTACATTTTGGGGATACTAAGCTGATAATTTTTGAAAACATCCTCACAGGAGTGACAATTATATTCTCAAATGCTCTTCACTTGTGTTTATACTGCCTTGAAATTCTGTCCAGAGGCTGTCAGAGGAAGCATAACTAACCATGGAGGCAGTGATCACCTTGAAAACTGGAATCGGACTTTGCCTCCTTAGCAAAAGTGCCTGAATGATGGGTAACATAAATCTGAACAGATTTTGCTTCTTGGGAAGAACTTGCAGTTGCAATACCTGCTGTTACCATTAAGTCAGAAAAATGTAAAAATTATGGAAATGCAGTAGGTTACTAAAAAGAAAACATTCAGCAACTGTTTCAGAATTAATTCTAGCTTTGTTTTTAAAGTGAAGGACCATTTACAGAAAGGAGCTGGACTTCTCAAAACCAAGATGGGAGTAGGCTCCTGGTCAGACAAATCATTATATTGATAAGCAGTATTTGAAATAAGAGTGAAAGTGTTAGGAATCTTCAGGTCAGATAATGGCACATTGGAGATGTCAGTAACAGAAAGCTGGAGCTGTACCTCAAAACTGGACTAAGATCTCATTGGAAGAGCCAGGAGGGCTTGAAGTGTCCGCTGTAAGTCTCTCCCGTTCTCCTCCTGCCCCCAGAGCTGGCAGCTCGCAGGATCCTGGCTGCTGCCCAGGAGTGCTGCTCCTCTGAGGCTGCAGAATGTCTGACACTGAGCAGCCCTCAGGCCAAAGCCCAGGCTTTTCCTTGGCTGCAGTCCCGTGCTGTGGCCCACCTGCACCCCTGGTGTGGCTTGGGGGCAGGAGAGCAGGGAGGGCTGTCTGTGCTAACCCCTCTCCCTTTTTCTCCCGACACTGGGGCTGTGCCTGCTGGAAGTAAGCCAAGGAGCAGATGGAATTTAGAAGCAATCTCTGGGAAGGAGGCTGTTGCAGATAGCTCTTAGTCTACTGACGGAACTTAAAGCTGCAAGTTTTTGTGCAAAAAGTTTAGCTTCGGCAGAAAGCAAAGCAAAGCCAAAGAAAACACAAGAAGTGATTTTCCACTTGGAAGTCGTTTGGTTTGAGGTCTGTCAATAACTCCTGTAAGATCTTTCTTTCTAATCTGGAGAAGATCCTTAATGCACAGGCTCCTAAAACATCCTTTACTCCCTGGTCACTTGGGGATCTCCTGCCTATAACCTGTGTGAGTCACAGTCAGGAATGGCCCACTGGGAGAAATGGCCCAGAGCTGTGAGATCTGGTTCAGCTTTCTGAAATGTCGCCAAATGAATAGCTGTGTCTGCAATTTGGCTAACGAGCAACACAAGGCAAAGAATGCCCTGTCTTTCCTTAGAGATGCTGTGGGGTTTTCCAAGGAGAGCACAGAGCACTTTTTCCCAAGCGGTGAATTACCTAATTTCAGTAAATTGCCTCCTTTCTAGGTTATACAAGCAACTTTCTTTTATAGGTCTACAAGGACATACTGCCAGGTGCTACACATAGTGCAGAAAATACATTATGATACTGCTTGCTAACAGACTAAAAAAAACCCTCAATATTTTTCTCTTTTAAAAAGAAGTAATTTCATTAATATTTTTCCAAGCCAATGAGCAAGGAAAGAATATCTACCTGCATACCAGTTTCAGGCACAGCTCATCCTTGGTAGTAACTTCACATTGAGACATTAACAGCAGCTTTTATTATTCATGATTTTGATCTATTTTGTGGAGACAGAACAACACTAATCAGTTGATTTGATTTCTTCTGAAGTAGCTATTGTAAAGCTTATTTGGGAAGAAGATAAGAAACACAAGATGTCTTTACTCTGGAAACGGAAACAAAAGAAAGGGTTGTATTGCCATAAAACACTAACACTTTGCTGTAATCTCCTTTCTTTCTTTGAGTTTTTCTTGTTCATTTCCTTGCTTGGTTATTTTTTGGGGGGGTGGTAGTATGAGTTAATGATAAGATAGAGGTGTAAGCTAAATTTCATTCATGTGCAGAAAACAGAGGGTAAGTGGTATTCTAAGTATGTGCTCAAACCTAGTGGTCTCATTGCTGTCAAATATAGGTGGTTGTTACAAGAGTTGTATATACAGAAAATGCTTTCAGCTGGAAAACAGTCTCAGGAAAAAATAGGATTGCATAATTTGGAGGGTAAGGCTCTGTAAGACAGCACTCGCTGGTCTAAGTCTTCTAAATACAATCTGCATAATTCCATCTCATCCTCCAAATCTGTTAAATGCATAGATATAAAGATGAGGGTTTTAATGTGAAATGGTCATGGACTTCTGTAGGAATCTGATCTGCACTCAAAACTGTCATAGCTTCATAAGGCATTAATCACATAGCCTGTATTCAAATAATTACATATTTTTTACATTCATATGATATTCCCCCTTTACTGCACTTCTGTAATTTTCCACATTTGTTTGATGGGACAATTAAATGCTGTTGCTTGTGAGATAAATAATTCATGGTTTCTGAAGCATAACTATGTCTGTAGTCATACTATGTGAAGGCAATGTTTTATGCAGCTTTGTTTTAATTCATGCTTTGTTACCTTTATTATCACTAATTGCTGTATTATAACAAAGCTATAGTTTGGAATCAGAATAGATATGCTTTAATTTTAACTGAACTGGAGCCTGATACTAGCAATGTGTTTGTCCTTTCCAGAAATGCAGGCCTGCAAAAGGCTGCTGTACTATTTATCCATTGATACGTTTGAATGAGATAAATGTCATGTATTGTCTTGAAAGTATTTAGTAAAATTGGTACGCGGAAGAACTGAGTAACTATTATACGGACAGAAACCATCCCTATGAGTAAATAATATCTGCAGCTCTCTGGAGATGATGTATTTTAATGCAGCTTGAATGTAATATTTCCATTTGTAAACAAATTTGATCAAATAAAATAAACAGTGCTGGAGTCTTAATGTAATTCTATTACCTATAAGTCAGTACAGGAAGCAGCAATGCAGATGCCTAACAAGAGGCAGAGTAGCTTCTTCAGCTTTGCTGATAAATATCAGTGTAAGTCATGTAAGCCTAATAATCAGGCAGAAAAGCAGGAGAAAGTAATAACCTTAGTCTTGTCAAAACATAAATGGAATACAGATGAAAGTTGATGCTTTGAGTTAAAATGCATGCCAGATTTAATGTAAGGAAAATGATGTAAAGCTGAAATTCAAAAACTAATAAAAAATATCAGTTGATATCCTGCTAGACAGGGAAATACAGACTGCTCTGAAATAAAGACCAGACAGGATAGACCTGCCATTTTTGGGAGGGTTCTTTGGCTGCCCATACCTTTATTTAAACAATCTAGGGGACAGAGGGTACCTGGGGCCTTAAAGTGCAAACAGATATTATATGACAACTTTTGAAACACTGAATTTAACACACTGAGGAGAATTCTGATTTTTTTTTCCTACTGATCTTTCACCTTGAGTTTAATCATGGAACTGTAAAACCTTTAATCACTAAAATGGCAATACTATTACATAGCTTGTAAAAGTGTTGGGAGAGAGAAGAATTTTATCTCAGCTCTGAAGTTACCAAATGCTTTTATTTCTGCAGGGTGCAGCTGGTGGCAGGGTTTGTTAGCCAGGGCAGTGCAGGTCACATGTGCTGATGATTCTGAAGAGAAGCCAAGACAGCAAAGGTAAGACTGTGGTACCAGTCCTGGGCTGTGTCTGCCTCTGAGGGGGGCCCAAGGAAGGTTGTAGGTGTGCAATGAAAGAATATTGCAATAAATAAAGAAATTAATGTATGTGTGCATGTGCGTGTGTGTAGCACACAGGTAAAAAACCCCACCCAGTGTGTAAAAAGACATTGAGTCTCTTGTGTCTGCTGTTTCAATGATGAGATTAGAATATTTCACATTTTGTCTTGAAGGAAGTTAAATGCTATTCCAGTCTGTCACCTGCATGCTACTTTTGCAAGCATGTCAATACTTGGCAGTTGGAATCAAAGAGACCGAAGCTATCTTTTGGAAACACCTATTAAAAAAACCAACAAACCCCACTATTAATATTGTTTAACAGAAGATGAGACACCTCCCAGCATAAAGGAACGATCTCAAATGCACAGGATGACAGCCATTACTGTCACAGTGGAAATTCCTGTTGTCTTTACTGACAGGAGGATCCCACCCACTGTGAAATCAAATCAAGAGTTTATGTTTCCACCAGATCTTGCTGGCAGAAGAGCTCCATCCTGCTTGATGGAAATATAAACAATTTGAAACTTTTTCTCTTCTCCATCCCTCTTATCATGAACAGCTTCTGAGCTTGGAGAGCTCTTGCTGGCTGTCTCTGGTCGGGAAGCAACAGTGCAAAGTAATTTCATGACTGTATTCTTTCTGAAGGGTTTTAGAAATATACTGGAATAAAAGGAAGTAGAATGAGTCTGACAAGGCAGCTGCTTGAACTTATTGCAGCTTAATGGCTGTTCTCTAGTATCTGCCTGCTTTCAAACCTAGCCCAGCCATAGGTGTAACCTGACAGTGTAATGTGCCTCAGCATGGTCATTGCCTTCTCTGAATGTGTCTAAATAGATGTTTGTGTTTTGTTGGGTTTGAACACAGGCATGTACAAGACTAGGAAAGGGATCATCAGCTGCAGAAGTCCCATGTATGAAAATATTATTAATTTTTGTAGAAATTTTTCTTTCTGTGTGTCCTTGTTGTTTCCTTTGAAAATTTTACCTGTTTTGGCTCAAAAAATACCTTACTGTTGTCTAATCATCCTGGCTGTAGCTATGGAGAAGCTGCACAATGTCAGTAAGTAATCTGGTGCTATATCTCTCAAATATGGTCAGTTCAGTGCAGCATGGTAAAGTGTACTTGTTGCTTTTCAACTGAGATCTTGAGGAATGACCTCCTTTATGAAACTCATTTTCTTCCCTTGTTATTTCCAAAAGTAAAATATAACCTTACATAGCAGCTTGAGAAAATGGAGGAGCACAGAAGTCCACATTTCAGGGAAGCATGTGATTATGGAATTTAATCTGAGAAGGCCAAACCTCTCAGGAAGATTGCATCTGACTTTGTAAGACTTGGCAAACCTCCAAGTCAGAAAAATGTTTCTGCTTTTTCTGTTTAAAGCAGAAATACTCTTCCACTTTTCCTGTTGGCTGAGAAAATTCATTTAATTTCCAGTCAGAGAAAAATGAAAGAATAGCCTGCCCTAAAATAATTGAGTTAGTGTGTTATATTTTATATCAGTGTTATATTTTATATATAAAAAAGAAGGACTTAAGAAGGTTTGTCTGTAACTCACCTTTTCCATTTTAGCCTTCACACTGACAAGTTTACTTGAAAATCAATATTTTACATTGAAAAATCCCCGTTCTGTGTCAGTAATACTCTCAAGAAATATAGATCTTAAAGAAACATGCCAAGACTTGCCAGGTAAATATTTGTAATGAATAATCTGTCTGAACCCCAGGGAAACTGCAGATTTGGAGAAAGATGGCTGGTTTCCACAGTGGTGCTCTGGAGCAGCTATTTTCCCCTTCTCCTTGGGTGCTTTTGCCCACTGTTTTTACCACAGGGCTACCTCATTACTCTTCCTTTGGCAGCTGTGACTCTTCTTCCTGCAAATGTCAACCCTCAGCAAAAAAGCACCTCTTGAGCAGCACCTGCCCAGGCTGCCCTGCAGGAAGAAGGCACTTGGTCCAGTGAAAATCGTGCCAGCTACTCTGGGAGCTTTCTATCTGTCCCAGTTTGCCTCGTGTAAAGAGAAGGAGGCGGTGGGGTTTGGGTTGAGCAGGGTGGGCATCCACAGAGCCGTGGGTGAGAGGCAGACATTTGTGCCTCATCTCTGCTCTGGGTTTGTGTCACCCCAACTTTCTGTGTTTCCACCCGTCTGTAAAATGAAGGTGTTCATACTTGCCTGTGTCTTGTAAAACAGTTCAGGATTTGTAATATGTAAAGGGCTCTTGATCCTATATCCTGAGCAAGGCAGCGAGCTGATGGCTGGATTGTTTGTACTCTTGGATAGGAAGTCTGAAGGATTCAATCTGGAAAAAAAAATGGTCAATTCTTTTCACTGTGAACCTGGATTGTCTCTTCCAGGGAACTTGTACTGAAAGCAAATGCAGAATTATTGTATTCTATATCCATACACGTAGTCTAGGTCTGAAAATACCCTGTTGCAGAAGCAGTCTCTCCAGAGTCAGACTGCCAGCCATTCCCAATATTTCAGCCCTGCATTAACCCTCGATTGAGGTGAAAGTCACTAAAGTTATCATGAAGACAAAGTCGAATGATTCTCTTCTGTCATAGTGGCAAATTGGAAAGTAGAAAATGTTTTTATTTTTTAAATTTCCGTATTCCCATTCTGTAATTAAAAACAAGTGCATTTTACTCTACATGTAAAGTAACACAGAAGGTTTAATCTTCTGGAAAAGCCAGGACAGCTGTCCTTGGAGAACATAAGTCAGAATCTATGTTAGTAGGGAGCTTTGCTGCAGATGCTTGGAGGTTACAGGCAGATTTTATAAAGAGAAATTATGTCTCATTCTGAAGAAAATGAAGAAAAGACAGAATTCCAGCCTGTCTCATCAGAGCATGGAAAAGAATTCAGGTTACATATTGAATGTAAATGAAGTATTTTGATTATTCTTACCATTTTATGGAGATTAGAGCTTTTCTGTGAAGTGTACAGCTTGAGACTTATTTTTTGCATCACAGTCTGAAAGCAAATGTTCAAACAGTAGGGACTTCAAAACAGATCCCCTCTACTTCATATATATATATATATGTATGTGTGTGTGTGTGTGTGTGCGTGTGTGTGTGTGTGTATGTATATGCATATATAATTGTAAGGAAATCTGTTTTGATTTAAAAGGACTTCTCCTCTCCCGTCCTAGTTGAATTGTCATTGCACTCTTCAAACATTTTTGGGATATGGATCAACTTCTGTAGTGTAAATATGCAGTTCCTATGCAATACACCCTTTTATTATAACTGGTGACCATAAGGCTACCTCAGCTTAGAGAGTGATAATCTGGGGCCTTTTGGAATATTTAAATAGCAGAAAGATTAGATTTGTTTTCTTTTTCATCCAGTTTTCTCAGTGTTTTATACAATAATGAAATTGTGAGAAGAGTCAATACATTCTTTAATTCCCTACATCTGTAGCTAAAACAAGGGAGGAGTTGTGCTTTTTTGTTTTAAAGGGACTTGTGTCATGAGTGACTTCACCTTTATTGCAAAGAGAAAAGAAAGATAAAAATAAAGAAGAGGGTAGACATTTATGCACAGAGAACATAACAAGAGTGTTACCTGAGAAAACCCCCTGAAATTCATCAGTCTGTGCACCAGGACTTTCAAAATGATCCACAGCTGTATGGTTGAACTCTTCTCTCATGTCTCCAGCAGAGAAGGAAAAACAGAGAATCCATCCTTCACATTTTAGAGTTCTGCAGCTCAAGGGGAAAGCTGTGAAATGCCTGATTCCAGTTCTCCTCAACGTCACGGCAGCAATAAAAAGAGCACAAGTAGAAAAGAACTAGACATTTAATACCTTAAAAAGACATATTGACATTGGCATATACTTCTTTGCTGCAGCATCTTCTGGGATTCGTGCTGAAATGGAAGCCTTTTAATAAAACAGCTGATATCTTGCCATAAAAAAAGGTATAAAGAAAAGCCATGTCAAACTGTTCTGCACACTCTAAATGTGAATGAAGAGTAATGAACAAGCTTGCCAAGTCAAACTAGATAAAAGCAAAATAAAAATAAAACCACAAATCATTTTTAACAAGTAGCACAACATGGCCTTTCTTTAGCTGTGTAATTCCTTTTGGCATAGATTTGAAAATATTTGTTTCAGCAGGAGTAAGAGGCCCTTGTGCTTTCTGTAGAAGTCTCACACAGGTAGTTTCCAATTACTGAAGCCAAATGCTTGGCACTCTTCAAGAAAGGGATTGGACACTTGTAGGAAGAGAAAAATAGAATTAGGCACCTGTAAAAGTTGGATATTTTAGTAAAATAATATGTATCCTAAAGCTTAAAAGACCTATAGCAAGTCAGCCTTTAAGTAATTTGTGTGAGAGAAGAGATTACCTGCAGACATACGATTTTATTGTATCGGTTTTACCCTGATTTTCTAAGTTTTATTATTGACCTCTGTGACTGATGCTCAGTAAAATTATGCTCAGTAAAATTGGCCTAATCCAGCATATCATATCCTATAATTCTGTTTTCCTAATTTTCCCTGTGTAACGAGCTTTTAATTAGGTCAGCTGGAGTTCACAGAAAAGAACCCTTATGGGTTGGATTGAAGGTGTTTTGCCTAGCTTTGATGGATGAATGGCTGTCTCTATCATCAGGCACAAGTAATAGAATATTTTATCATCTTCCTAGTTAGGTTGTCAGCATGTGGTTCATAGCAGCTGCTGTGAATTCATACTTTTTCCAGTAGGAAATATGGTAAGTGCATAAACCAAAATAAAATTGCAGAGGAAATAACTTTCTGATCTGTTTCAGTAACCAAGGTGTGTTGGCTGGTGTCTTGATTTTGGTGGGAGTTTGTATGGTTGTTTTCCTTTTGTTTGTTTTGTTGGTTGGTTGGGTTTGTTGCCGTTGTGGTTCTCGTTTTTATTTTGTAACTAGGTATGAGTTTAGCTGTAATAGAGAAAATAAAGATTTCCTTTCTGGTCCAGAGCTGAAGACCAGACATTTTGCTCAAATTGGAAAAATGTCATTATTTTTAATATGTTTTTATCTTCCTCTGGCAAAGGAGGTTAGTAGGGAAATCCTTCTCAGTGTGCAGTCTGCAAATGAACTCCATCCAAAATCTCCTGAAGGCAACAGAGAAATGTTCATGCTCTTCATTTGATATTGGATCAAGTCTTATTTTCATCTCTGACCAAGATTACTTTCACAATTCTGGCCTGTTTCTGGGTAATATAGATTTGTATGTAAATTTGTACTTACTAAAATATTTTAAATCAGTTCATAAGTGGTAACGAGATGAAATTTTCCCCAAATGAAGTACAATTCCCACTGATTTTCAGGAGGCAAATATTTCATTCTTGGTTAGTTCAGTTGTGGGCAGGGTGGGGTAGGGTGTCATTTTATTTTTTTTTCATGTTTGTGCTTTTGCTCCCCGTGAACTGACAAAATGAGCTACAGTTTTATTACCATGTATAGGGAATTAAGGCACAGAGTTTCCATTAAGAATGATCTGTTACCTCCAAAAAAATGTTAATGTTCCTATTTTTGCTTTATTATTCTTCATTACATAGTTAATAGAAATGGAGGTACATGCCTAATTATACCCTAATGAAAACTTGTCCTTTTATCTGTGGTTAGGAACAGATCCATGGATAAGGCGTTAGGAAGAAAAGAACTTCCAAATGAATGGTGGGATCTCCTTGAGAGAGCTCTAAGGAGAGAAAACCAGAAAATGGAGTTGTTTATCACGGCTTTTCTTTACTATCCTTTTCTCTAGTGACTTACAGATCAAAGCTAAGTTTCACAGCTTGCATTTAATGACCTAATTTGGATTGTGGCTTGTATCAAAATGCTGAACAGAACATTTTCCATTTTCTATTTTTATTTTAGTCTTTCTCCATTGAAACCATCCAGTAAACTTTCGATTGCTTGAATTGCATGCTGATTCCCAGCTCTGCATGCAGAACAGGACTATGTGTTCTTCAGCCATACTCACAGGACTGTCTGTCTTCTACCCCAGTGTAATAACAAAAGAGCTAAGAGAGCTGTCATTTATTTTACAGCAGCTTCAGATAATGGTCTCTGGTGGTAATAAAGTATTGCAGGATGGAGAGGTGAAACAATTTACATTTTTAAGAGGAAAGATGAATATTTGCTATAAGGGGGTGCAAGGACCAGGAAACAGAGGCTTCAGTTACTCTTCAAAATAAAAGGTCCAGAGACTGGCTGTGGTCTAAGCGGAGCTGGAGAATCACTGCAATGTTGGGACCTTGTGCTGAGTCACATCAAGGATGCAGCTCACTAAAGATGTTCATTTTGTATTTGTGAGGTTTCCTATGTGTCATCCTATGAATTCCTGTGGACTTTTAAACAATAATTCTGTTATGTACATTCAGACAGGTTCTAAGTATTCTTCTGTACAAGTAGCTATGGAAAAATTGTGCAGTTCAGTAGGACTGCAAAATGCTGTCAACAGTGAATGCTTCTCTGCCCCTAAAAATTGATTATTCCATTCTGTGTATTTTCCTAAGCCATTTAAGTGGATCAGATAGTTGTAGATATTTGACATGCTAAGTGATGGTCTGGCTAGAGTAGCACTTGTGTGAGGTAAGTGAATTGTTTCCGGTAAACTTAGCCTATCTGTATTGTTAATATGCTACCACCTGCCTTAAAAATGGTCAGTCAATTTGTTGCATGACGTTTTTGGATTAAGTGGGCTGTATGGATTAATTGAGTTAATTCTAAATACGTCATTGATTTTTTTCTATGTGACCTGCTCTACTATTTTTTTTTGTTTCTTCATAGTTGATTTTCAGTGTATAAAGCACTTACTATTGAATGCTAATTGCAAAATAAAATGATAAAAAACAATAGACGGTGAAGATTTTTTGCAGCCTGTCCTTTCTCTTTATAGTTCTTGCAAACAGTTGTGCCTTGTCTGAAATAATGATTATTGCTAAACTATGTAGGAAGCCAGAATTAAGGACAAGTTGTATTCCCATGGTAAATGAATTAATTAGCATTTTCAAAGTTTTAATGGTACATCAGTAAATCAACTGGTGAAGTCTTATGAACCTCCTGATGAATAAGGATTTCCTTCTCAAAGTTGCAGCAAGCATAGGGAAATAACTAAGAGGAGGAGCGGGTTTGACAGGAAATTTTGTTGAGGCTGTTGATTATATTGCTCCATTGCTCTTGTTCTCATTACAGTTCTCCTGGATGCAAAATATGCTGGAGACATATTGTCATTGCAGCAGACAGTGGTGAGAAAAGGGTGACTTAGAAAGCCTGAAATACTTCAGCCAATCTGCCAGTGGCCAAAGATAGCTTGACAGAACTGTGTTTCTGCTTGGTCTGAGGGATAAGCTGCAATTTCAGAACATCTCAGGAGCAGCCAGGACAAAGTACCAGGCTTTGATTTTCCTGATATCAGCCTAAAGCCTCTCAAGCCGGGTGGATGTTTCTGGTCCTTTGTTTAACAGCTAAGTGACAGGAGATGTGGGATATCTTTTCAAATGCTGAGAGAATATCTGAGAGCTACAACTGTGTGTTCAGTCTGATAGTTTAAAAAGAAATTTGTTATGTTTGAAGAGAGCTGGTATTTCTTTTTTAGTTTTATATTACTTTCTTAGCTTTTGTCTTGTCTGGTTCTCTCCTATATTTAGTCAGATTTGGGGTCACATGTATAAAGGAATGAGTAATCTCTTGATGACTTCCATGTAGGTTTTGCTGTTGGAAAGACACTTGGGTTTGTGGGAGAACAGCTCCATGTTGCAGGGCTGAAATCATTAGTGCTGAAGTCTGTTGATCTGGCAACGTGACTTGCTGATGCAATATAGAAATAAGCAAAATATTTATGACCTGAGCTTTGGCATGTCCATCTGACTCATCCTGCTTTGCAGCGATATTCGGGAACAGAAAACTCCAATTTCTCAAACATGTAACGTTTTGTCCTGCAGCTCTAGCCCTTTATAAAAGGACTGAAGAGATTTTCTTAATTTATTCTGATAACGGGAAGTTGCCATATCTTATGACATCTTTAAAAAGACCAATCATACTTTTAATTACTTAATTAATCACAGCATGCAAGAGGAACAGTCTTCAAGGACATTTACTTTTTTTTTTTCTTGCCTACAAAGTTTAGTTGGCTGCTTTCTTTATCAAAGCTACTTGTTTGATAATAGAGAATGTAGCTAAAATGGTTGATCAAACAAACACAAGATCATGCATGACACCCTTTAGTGTAAGATGACTGGCCTATATATCCTAGTTAGATATTTCTAGCCCACTGGTGTGGATGAAAGCCTATGATCTCTTCCCCAAGAATACGCCTTTTTGTTTCAGCTAAACATAGATTAAAAAAATTCCCACAAACCTAAAATATAACAGAAAGCCTAAAAGCAGAGACGGGCGCCTTGCCAAGTGGGGGAGAACAGGCGAGATTCAGGTTCTCTGTACTGGACAATGAACTCATTACTTCTCACCACTGAGAAACATGCTGCTTTCTTTGTCACACAACCTGTCTCATCTCATTAGCACAATGACTTGAACATGTTGACAGCATGTAATGGTTTTCGCTGCATATGCTAAGAAGCGGTTTTAAACCAATTTGCTGTTTTCTTTGTAGGCAGAGTGTGACTGCTGATTGCTGCTAAGGCCCCCGAAAAGTTATTCGTTTGCCACAACTCCTATAGGTAAAATACGAAGCTGTGAAACGGATGATCCAATGCAGCAGAGGGCTCATTCCTTTCCCTGGCTGTTAATGAACTCATTCCCAACTGGTCGCTGGGTGCAGGGAATGCATTCAGGCTGAATCAACATGCAGTGACTCAACAGACAGCGTCTGCGTTGGCTCTTTGTTTCCCTGAAAGCTATTAAAGCATGGCTAATTCTCAGAGCTGAAAGTTTAACATTTTCTGAGTGCATTGTCTACATTTCATAAACATATTTAAATGTTAGACTTCATTCTTATCATTAAGTACCACCTACCTTTTTTGATCACGTTTAATTTTTTTTTTCTGTAGCATTAATGGACTGACCAAGACTTTCAATGAAAGTCCTGCCTGTCTATTCTATTTATTAATTATTATTAAAAATAAGCTCACCATATAGCAACCTTAAATAATGAACTCTGTATTTAGTGGTGACATAATATTTGAATGTTATCCTACATTCAGGGAAAAAATGTTAAAAAGGAAACATAAAAACATTGCTTAAGTTGTCTCATCTCTGATAGTGAATTTCTTGTTAAGAGCTGCTTTAAACAACAGTGAATTTTTTCACATTATTGCTGCTAGATTTAACCTTCTGTCCCCTTTCTAGACTCTGTATCTAATGTGAGACTGGCGCGTACTGGAAAGCTGTTAAAATTCTCGAGTCCTGTGGTAATACCTTGGCTCGTTGGTGCTGGATGATGTTCTTTGCACTGTTGCTGTAAGAAGAAATCACATGACCCAAGTTAAGCAGCATCTTGCATTGTTTTCAGGCAGGACTGTGAATACTTCAGTTCTGCTTGACTTAACGTAATTGATAGAACAGCTTGTATTTTATTTTTTTCTCCACGTAATCCTAAAAAAAGTTCCTATATCAGTGTCCTGATAACAGTGAACGTTTTGACTATTGATTCTACCATGAAAAGTTAAATCTTTATGTGTTCTCATGAAAATTGTCATGAAGTCAGAGGAATTTTTCAGGGGAAAGAAGAGACCAGTTTTAACTTTTTTGCATTCTTTTCTGCTGAGAAAGGATTTGTTTTTACCATTCATAACACCTCATTTAGGCCAATGTATTCCAGCTCAGTCATATGGTAACAAGATACCTCAGGTTATTGCTGTGAACTCATGTTTGACGAAAGGATTGAAGTGTTCTCCCAAACTCTGTATTTGAAATGTTTTCATTATTACTCTGAAGTATCCAGAGACAGTTTGAATTTTACTTTCATTATGATATAAATGTAGTTTTTGATAAGTAAACCTAAGTGATTAACCTGCCAATAACAGGTAAGAAGTAGTACTTGAAAGATTAAATGCCCATTCAGAAAAGTGATACAGCATTTTTGTCTCTGTATAATTTGTGTATAGAACTAGATATTTTATGTATTTGATGTATCTTCTCGTGAGTTAATTTTTGGAATTACGTTCTGATTGAAGGCTGGCGAAGCTACTAAGTTTGGAAGAGTAATGTTTGTTCACTTCCCCGGCAGTTTGTCGACTTCTATGGGTAGAAAACAAATATCCCATCTGGATAGACACAATCACAGCTCTCTCCTGTTCACTGAACTTGCTGGAATCACAAGCACCTGCACGGCACCCGGGTAGGGGAGTAGAGTCTCCTAGTTTGGATTGATTGATGTGCAGCCTTCAAACTTGCATTTCAGTCTCCTGCTTAGTGCTGCCGTGAAAGCTTTCAGCCTTGGGTCACAAACAGGGTTTGTCATGTGCAGGGACTCTGACCTAGAGTGCCACTGGCTGCATTTTATTCTGCTGCTTCAACGTTTTTGATTCAGCTTCCTCCTGTTGTATGTAGCTCAGCTGGTAGCCTGTGGCTCCACGCTGCTGTCATTTGATTTAACCACTCACAAATCAGCTAAGTCAAAATTAATTAATGAATTCCTGTTTCCTTCCTCCTGAGCTCTCCTAAATAATTCGTTTTTAATTTACTCAAAGTACTAAAAACATTTGGCTTGACATCATTTGTCCAAGGTGACTATGAAAACAGGACTGCTCAAAAAACCATTTGTACACTGC
Source organism: Cnemophilus loriae (assembly GCA_013397755.1). Taxonomy (NCBI): domain Eukaryota; kingdom Metazoa; phylum Chordata; class Aves; order Passeriformes; family Corvidae; genus Cnemophilus; species Cnemophilus loriae. The sequence continues at coordinate 182,531 of VZTF01007343.1, forward strand.
TGCTTTTGAAATGCTTACATAGTTGTTTTTAAATGCCTGACTTCATTGTAGAGGAGAGAAAAACTTAGGTCTTACTTTCAGAGGTGGTAGAAGCTGAATAAGAAATAAATATGGCATAATATCTCTTTCCCCAAGTGGTGAAATGGCACTTGGGGAAAAAAAACAGTCAATATTAAAAGTTGGACCTTATTGAATCTCCTGGAATTAAAAACACGCTCAGGCAGCAGAAACTCATCAGAGCTGAAGCCTTCCACAATCCTTTTTCTGTGACATACCATAGGTAGAGAATGTACACGCTACATCATCAAATGAAGCTAGTAATTGTAGGGTCACTACAAATTTTATTTTGCTTTTATAGAATTGTATTTCTTCAAAGGAGAACAGAAGAAAGGCATGCACAGCAGCAGGGGAGCCTGTAGCTGCTTGCATCTTGGGTTTTGTAAAATGAACTTGACCTTTCAGCAGTGCCGGGATGATTCCTGTGGCATACCAGCAGCAGAAGAAAGAGCAATTCGGGAAATAGTAAAGGAACTTCAACAATGAAGGAATACGAGCTTAGAATTGCACTTGGCCCCAACTGATTTATTTTTATTTATGTAGCAGCTCAATCACAGTTTGTAGCTGTAAGTTTTCAAAGGCACTTAATAGCTGAAGTTACTGAAAGATGAGTCAGGTTTCCTAGGCAATATGACACCTGCAGATATTTTAAGGCAAAGGTTCCCAATCCAAGTCAGGTCAGCACAGCCAAAGGCTGCTGGACTCTGTGCAGGTTCTGTTCTGCTTTGATTCTTGTCTCACACTTTGCTTTTTGAGCTAGCTGCAGATATTGCTCTAACTTTTTAATTCTTACTATTGGCAGAAGGAAATGAGTTATATAGTTAAATATGAATGTCATTTCATAATACTTATGTTAAACCATATTTTTTCACCTCTTCACCAGTCTTTAAACAGCTCTGCATGGAGTTTCAGCCAGGCAGATGCTTGCAGTGGAGGTGTAAATGCTTGATCTGGGTTTGTCTAAAGCACCATTTCTGTAGCATAACACAGGAGATCTGTCTTCTGCAGTGGCCATCTGATGGTGCTTGTACAGAACGTCCTGCTGAGTAGCGAGGCTGTGTGTAAATAGAGAACATCTGCAGAGAGGCACTCACATCTGTTTCGGTTTGTTTAGTTTGTTTTACACGTACGAAAGGTAAAGATATTCACATAGGTGTTCAGAACAGCTTCCACTGCTTCACTGATGCTCTATGACTCCTTCCCATTAAAAAGATGATTCTATGTTTTTTTCCAGATTTGAGCTCAGCCACTGTTGATGTCACTTTTGGTAAAGTAAAAGGGAGAAAGTTAAGCTGTTCCTACTGCAGAATCCTACTGTGTGGTACTTATCAATAAAGAGAGGCAAGCCTGACATCCTTGCTTTCTCACACGCTGCTGCCCAGCCTTTGAAGGAGCAGACTGGCACAGGGAAAATGAAGAGGAACCAGGCCTATGCAGAAATAGTTCATCCTCTGTAGCTACTCTAATATCCATGTGATTTCCCTCTGGAAAACAGAACATCTGCTCATTTGAAAGGCTGTAACTCTACAAATTGCCCTCTAACCAAAGATGTTATAAATGGCAGTTGTTTTGTAGGAAATTTCAAAATATTTATATTATTTAGTGTGCTGGAAGAAGAAAATTATGACAAAGCAATGGATTGTTACCTTTTTTGCTAATTATGGACATACAAATATTCTGTTCCTTGGGAATTTTGCAAATAGTTTTGAACAAAAAATTAACTGTTTTTCTTTGTAGTTTTTTATTCTGAAACCTTAAAAAACCCCTATTTCATTCTAACTAGAGATTCAGAAAGAAAGAAACTGCCATCAACATTTTTCCTTCAAAAGCTTAAAAAATTATAAAGAACTTTGGATCAGTTATCTGCAACCATTTTCCTTCAATTTAAGTGAATCTGAATGAATATTAATTTCCTCTCTTCATGCCATGGAGACACAGTGCTCCTCACTCCTGGCTCTCCAAGGAGAGTGAGGTTCTCTTTTGCCTCCTTGGTCCTTGCTTTTATCCCTAAAGAGGCCTGGAATCACCCACTGGCTTTACTACCTGAAAAATATGCTGTTTGCCTTTATTCAAGGGGTACTGTTTTACTGTGCACTGTCATTTTTTTGGAGTGGTTGCATATATAATGTTTTAAAAACACAATGGCAGTTAATTGCTTGTGTTATTTATATTTTTTGGGGGGAAACAATTGCAACTTTTACTAGGAGTCGTCCTTAAATAAATTTTTTGTTAATAATTAATTACTCAAAGGGAACTAATTGCCTGTCACAGGGATGTGCAGCATGAGACAGTGCTTTGAGTAATAAATAGCAGGCTGTTCCCATAAACATATGCTGAAATCAGAGGCACTGAGCAATGAAAATCATGCATCATAAAGAGAACAGTATGGAAGGAGTTCTGCAAAACAGCCTTAATGTAGTACAGAACCTAGCCTGACAATTACAAAACACAAATCTGCAGTGGAGCAGATTCCCAACTGGCATAACTTGCTGTGATGTCATCAGGCTGATAGCCACCAGCTTAGAATTTGGGTGAGGATTATGAAATTCCTGTCACATATGTCAAAGTGCTTTGAGGTGCCTTCTGCAGGGGTTTCCAGATTTAGATGCTCAGCTCTTCACAGTGCTATTGCTTTCAGTGCTCACCTTTGGACTTTGCACTAAATTGCAATGGTTTGAATTCTGTTCAGTCTTGGGATTTGCTTATCAACCCCCTTCTGTCGAGAGAAATACCTCTTTGCTCAGCACACGGGTCAAGACACCAGTATGAACCTACCTGAAATCCCAGAATGTGTTAGTACAAGATCTGTTTTTGTTTCAGAGTAACTTCATTATGGGCTTTGTCAGCTTCAGAACAGACTTCTCATTCCTTGGTATCAGACATTTCTTCTGTTCTTCACGGAGCTAGAAAGTACTGATCCCAAAAGTACTGCCCTTCAGGGCTGCTTCTCTCAGCAGATCCCTCCTTCCATGAATGTTTGCAGAGTCAGCCTTGAATTTAGACAGAACACTGCCCAATGCAAAGAGATGGAGGATGAAATGAGAGGGAGCTAACTCTGAAAGACTGTGAGAAGCCATTGAGGTAACTTGTGAATCTTCATAATTTCTCTTCTCAAAATTCTCTCTATATGCTACCCCTCAGGATGCCATGTGTCCCTCAATTTTACATGTAATTTAGGGTTTCTTTCTGAATGAGTAGTGCTCAGTTTTAGCTTCAGGTTTCAAGTTTATTAACATTGTCTATTTAAGTTCTTTTTTGAAGAGCCGATGATAAGAAAATTAGCTACTACAGGGGAGGTTTTCTTTTAATTGTGAGTTTATACAACAGTATGGGGTCATGAATGGAATTATGAAACAACAGAAGATGTGTCAGTTTGACAGTTAATCACTGGGGAGTTCTCCTGTGCTCCCATTAAGTTCATTGGAAACAGTTGCTTGTTCCTCGGTGAAGACAAAGACCCTCACTGTGAGTTTATTCTAATATTTTACATATTTTAGCAACATTGTAACTTTTAATTAAATTCCATTTTGTTGTTGGATATTTTAGATTCTGGTTTCCTCAGCAGATACCCTTGACAAACTTTTTTCCATCACAGCTGTATGTAAAACCAGATCTGTTTGGATTGAATCTCAGCAGGGACAGAAAGGAGTGGTTAAACTTTTTTAGTTCTTATTCTGTGTGTTTGATTGGAATTCACTTTTCTTTGCAGGTATATTTTGTTGTAGTAATTAGCTTTTTGAAGTAAATAAAAAATTTAAAGGGGATTATTTTTAGCTTATTTTAAGGCAATATGGTTGCATGTCCCTTATGATTTCACTGCATTAAAGAAGACTTTTGAAATATATAGATTTAGATTGTATGAAAGAGCATGTTATGGACCCTTCTTATTGCCCTTGTCAATGTGAAGCATGGTCCGAATTTTAAAAAATTTTTTGGGAAGGAGGCCCACTGTTTTCAGAAACTGAGAATGTTTTTGTGTTGTTGGGGTTTTCCAGCATGATCTTCTGCTCCAGTATTTTGTTCTAAGTATCTGAATCATATTCCCAGAGTTGGAATGCCCTATGTTCAAATGGCTCACAAGCTACTTCATGACTGCATTATCAGCGTATCATGAGGTTAAAATCACAAATCCCAGATGAAAATACTGTGCAGGCTTAACACTGGGAGCAAACCTTGAGTTATGTCCCTAAATATCTCTCCTACAGAAAAATGGTAAGGACTTTAAAACAAAAACAAAGCCAAACCCCACAGAACCCAGCAGAAAGTTTAAAAAAATGCCCTTTATTTTTTTGTTGAGCATTACCTTTCTAACCTGAGCTCCAGAGTTCGTCTGTGCATAGTGATTCTCCAGCAGAACGTCTTAGTGGGAATGTTAAGCTCCCTGCTCTTGCAGTATTGTTAACTTTGTTTACTCTTGTTTAATATGTTGTGTAAAAAGTACGTTTTAAGCTCGACATGGAGCTAATAAGTGTATGACTACAAACTTATAATGATGCATAGTAATAAACTCTAATAGAAAAATGTACCTACTCTTTAAAGAAAAAAAAAAAGCCTGATGGATGGTGTAGGATGACCTATTTAACTGTTCTGTCAGATAATAGATTCTGAATCAAAGAGAAATCACCCTCTAGGACAATTTCCTAAACTTTCTATTGATGAAATACTCAGCAAAATTGAGACTTTCCAGGACTATGGCCTTAATATTTCCATAGTTCTGTATTTTCTGACTAATGTCTGAAAGGTATCTAGATCATCTCCTGAAAAAAATCTCATTTTTACATCAATGTATATTTCTCTTGGGCTTTCTCTTTTTTTTTAGCAGGGAAGCCTAAATAATAATGCTACCCTTCCTTACTTTAAAAAACCCTGTATTTTTTGTGTGACAGCCAATGAGATTATAGACGTACAGAGCAGTAGATGCTGGCAGAATAATTGAAAGCCTGGTTAGGTTGATTTGTATTATGTTGTAAGATTGCAGAAGATTAAAGGTATCTCCCATACCCAGTGATATACCTGAGTTAAGATTTAAAGGTTAGCCGAAGAAATCACATTTTTTCCCCAGACAGGATGCTTGATCCAAGTAACAAAAGCAGCACCACCCTTTTAATCCACATTTTCAGCACTATGTCAGTCACAGGAATGAAGTGCATTGATTGTAAAATAAGCCATTATTGTATTGTGATTCTCCTGTAATCTGTTCTAGCATGGCCTTCATAATGCCACCCTATTAAAATCCTTCCTCTAGTTCCTAATAGTACTGTATGTATCAAATTCAATTTTCTTTATGTTCAAACCCCTAACTCCATACGTTTGACTTTGCATCAGATCCTCCGCTAGTGGAAGTTTCCACAACTCCACTGAAATGAAAATAAAATTAATAAATAAGTATAAGTATATATCGAAAATAATTCTGGCACTCCATTAAAAAACAACACTAAATTTTATTTCTCAGTTACATTCAGCCAGTAAATTTCACAGGAATGATAAGAGTACTCTTCCCTTGCTCTGCTCTTTGATTGACGTGCACATAACTTTTCACGAGGATTCTGTCTACAGTAAATGATCTCACATTTTAACCACAGGGTTGTTTTTTATTTTATTTTTTCACTGCAGTTTTTATCACAATTACTGACTGAATCCATGGAATGCTGTTTCTGAAGTCACGTAAAGTTGCAAATACCATGAGCAGTGATGGCACACGGGACTGGCGGCTTGTTCGTGGAGTTCAGAGCTCAGCCAGTGGAGCTGTGTCTAAGACAGAGGGAGTCAGGCAGTGTTTGATGGCACATAATAGCAGATGTGTGATCCATAAATGAAACACTGTGAGCTGTGTGAATAACCATATAATGAGAAAGAGAGGGGTTCTCTGTCATTATCTCCACATTTGGTTATGTAAATACTACACAAATGCAGAAATATGATTAACCCCACTGGGCTTCCTGCCAGTCTATTTGCTATTTCGCTTTATGTGGCCCTGTATACCTTATTGCTCTGCCAGAACTCCCACTGCCATGTGTGTCACTGATACATGCTTGTGAAGGCAGGAATATGCTATCAGGTAGGATAATTATGGTGATTACTCCATGGGTTTTTAGGAATACTTTTTTAGTGCTCTTTTTCATAAGGTAGAACACAGTCCTACAAAATTTTTTCACCTTTCATCCCCTGAGCTTAGAAGCTGCTTAGGAAAGCTTGTGTGGATTTGAACATGGAATATAAAAATGGAGGTGAACCTCATTATTTTGGGCTGTTCTCTATAATTTACCATTTTTTGATCAATTTGTACAAGTCACAAAATGTAAATGAATAGAATGATAAAATTTTAAACCTACATGATGTACCACTAATGACATAAGATTGAAAGGGCAGAAATGCGTAGTTTTTCTCTATTCATTTTCACTCCTGCTGGAGGAAAGTATTAGAAACTCCCAGAAACTGAATATTTGTAGATACAGTTTGACACATTCATATCAATAACAGAAGCAGTCATATCCTTTCTTCCAAAATCTGCAGACCATGAAAAAGCCAGAAGGTTGCTGAGAAATACCTCAGGAGTTCAGAAAAAAAGCTGTAGGAAGCCATCTCTACTATATTCCAGACTGAAATAAAAAGTATTACAGGCCTTTGAAGGACATCAGATACAGTTTATTAGGCATACATTGAGTAATTTCAGTGGTTTGGGAAGTGCATTCAAAATAATAAAACACATACAATATAGCGTCTAATTGCACGAGGCGTTGACTTGGTTTCTAAAAAATTGTTTTGACTGATTTACAAGGACTTAGATTTTTATTCAGATCTGCACTTGGTGTGTTGAAAGACTACTACTGGTTTCTCTAGGGTTTGTAGCTGTAAGGAGTAACTAAGCATAGACAAACAGAACTGACAGTGCTCTAGTCACCAATTACCAGGTAATACAGGTGCCAGTATGAAGTCACTGTCCTTTATACCAGGAGAAGGCTGAAAGGAATCTCTAGAGGGTTGTTGAAGATCTTCAGTGTGAAATCATTCTTCTATCAGCTTGGAGGACATTGGCTAACAGAAGTTCCAAGATGTCCCTTTTCAGGTCTCAAAAAAACATACAACTTGTTTTGTACTGTTCTTGAATGTAAGTTCATCTTATAGCTTAATGGTGCCGGATGAAATATCATTTCTGATAAACAGTTTAGCTGACCACATTCTGCCAGTGCTCAGATATAATGGCAGCTTCTGAGCCTACACAGCCAGAATTCACACCAAATAAATAAATAAATAAACAAATACTGAAAGTGTTCTTTATAGTAACACATAGCAAGACTACCTTAACATTACTTGCATGTGTTTCACACCCTCTTAAAGCAATTTTTTATCTGTGCTGTGAGTCAAATAGTTGATATAAAGCTGACACTGGGAAAATAATTTCGAAAAAGAGAAGTGTGACAATTAGAAATCTTTGATGACATGTTGGATGCATAGAGGATTGTAAATGGGTGGCAAGTTGCATTCTATAGCCCTGCATTATGAATAGCTCAATTGTAAGTAATCCAAATTTCAAAGCACAGGCTGGCCTGAGGAGGTGTATACAAGTGATTAGAATTTCAAAGACCTCAGAATAAACACCAGCTCTTTGATGGGATAATTTATGCATGGAATGGCAGGAAGAGCTGTCTGAGTTGTTCTTGGAAAGTTCACACGGAGCAGCATTAAGGTCTTAAAAGTAAATTTTGATATTGGATTACTGGAATGTGAACACAGTACTGGAGTTCACCAAATTAAGGCATTGACAAAGGTTCCCCTATGAAATATGAGTTGGAGGCTGTCAGTACTTTAAGATTTGTGCAAAAAGAAGAGGACAAGTAGTACCAAAGGAAACATCATTAGTTCAGTAAAATTTAAGTATGATCATGCCTCTTGAGGAATTACCTTTTTTGTGCAATACCAAAACAATAGCTGTAAAAATTAGTTTGTTTTTCTATTTGAATACGGAGGAGAAAAAGTTGGGGCACTCTGTTCATCAGCCTGTTTTTGGGCTATCTCCTGGTTTTCATTCATTTTCTGTCGAATGTAAAGTTACACTTTCAGATCTGAGGATAAGAAAGAGTACACCTGGAACTACAAAGCACCGTCTAACCCATTTTCTGCTGTTTGGTGTCTGTCTGGTCTCACACATGTTTTATGATGTTGAACATCATACTGGAAAAGAAGTTTTCAGAAATCAAAGTGTTGTAGAAAATGTTGAACTTCAGTGACTTTGACCTCAAATTTTCAGTCAGTTTGGGACTACATTGTGTAACCAAGAGGTGAATGAGTTTTAGAAAGGGCTGTGTACTGTTTTTACAGGCTTTGAAATCAAATATCGTGCTTCATCTCCCAAGAATACCAGTGAGTGATACACGTTTGAGAGGTGAATACACTGAGTGATGTTCACATCTTCCTTTTAAACTTTGGGGAGGAGGTTTCGTCAATCGTAATTCTACCAAAATAGTGGTTTACTCTGTCTTTCCAGGGCTAAGACCAAAAGCTGCTCATTTTTTTTTTCTAGAAACACATATACAAAACCAGTTTAAAATAATAATAGTAGAATTTATATTATTGATGTATCTTCATTTACTGAGCATCATTTATGCAAGTAATCTATCAAGCCTAACCAGTGACCAAAGCACAAAGTACTTGATCTTCTGGTATTTGCCACTTTAACAAAATTTTCTGAACTGTAAAATCTCTTATCACTGTCCTGAACTTAAGATTTCAACTGAGAGAAAAAGAGAAAGGTATTTTCTTTGGAGGAAGCTCGAGTCATCACAAGCATAAAGAAAGATTATCGTTTTAGAAGGCACACTAAAAAAAATGATTGATATACTTGCCTAATGGTAATAACATCATCTTGTTTGTGGACCAAAATTTGCCAGAATGTGAAAAAGAGAGCATCCATAGAAAACTAACAAACAAATTAAAAAATCAAAATCTTTTCAGCTGGGGAGCTTACTGCTACAGGATATTATCCAACTGAACAAGTTAATATACATACACACATATTAAACCCTAAATAATCAGAACAAGTAAAAGATTTTTTAAAGTTTTGTCTGTTGTATTAATCTTCATGATTTAAGATTTGTGAGTACGTCAGCCAATAATATTTTTGTGTGGAACTCTTTCTCTTTCCCTTTATGTTTTAAGAACAAAATAATGGCCAAATAATGGGATTATGGCCAAGACTACTGATCTGATGCAAAAAGACATCTGGTTTCCTACACCAGAAGCAGGAATTTCCCTTACAGGAAAGACCAAACCTTTGAAGGTGAATTTACCATGGGTATTAATCCACTCAGTGAACCTGAGCTATGCTTGTTTACTTAGATAATTTGACCTTCAAATTTTGTATTTAGATGACTTTGCTTTCAGGCCAGTGTGTAGGAGTATTAAATGCATAAAGCTGGAGATGACTAAGGCAGGTATCTTCGGGTTTTTAATTAATCAACATTTCAGTCTAAGCATTATGCACAGATAAGGCATACGTCAGAGAAATTCCAGGACACTCTTCTCCTCACAAAGCAAGCCCTGTGTCTTTGATGGAGATGAGCCAACATGTGTTTTTGTCCTAATGAAATTCTTTTTGTCAGCTCACTAACTGATGAATAATTTAGGCCTTGAAGAATACAAGTCAAATGATTTGTGTGAACTGATTCAAAAAAGAGGAAACACAACCACCCCTTCAGAGACTGATCCTAAACAAGTGTGAGTGCAGGGGGTGGCCATTTCAAAGACAGAGGTTGACGTGTTTTTAAACGAAAGGTCAGTGGGTTTTGAATCAAGGCAGGAATCATGCTGCATGTGCATTTTGAAACATCAGCTGGCGGGTTTTAAGTTTTCAGATGTGTTATTGCTATTGTCCCTTGCATCTTGTCCTCTTGCAGAATGCCAGTTATTAGAAGGCTGTTCAGTAAGAGGACAGATGACTTTGTTTCATCAGCTTGAATTTGCACACTGAGAGTTTCTCTTCTCTCATAATAGCCTTTGATTCTATCTGTTCCATTTATCCATTTTTCCACAGGCAGAATCCATCAGCTCTGGAGCATAAGCATATGTGCCTTGTATGCTATCCTGACACAACCTTTGAGTGTAGCTTTCGAAATTACAACGGGGCCTCAAGAAAAAGCATTGAGATGGGTATACGTACAAGGTTTCTCCCGTGTCAGAAGAGTTCAGACCAAAGCTCATAATCTACTCAGTTCCTAGTGAATTGTTGGAAGCTACTAAATATTTCTGCTGTTCTGCAACTAAAACAATTTAAGGTGGTTAAATGCATATATACACAAATGCAAATAAAATCTGCAAGAGTGAGTAGAATGAAAGGATTTTCCCTGAAAACATTACGGACAAGTTGAGAAGGAGAGACTAAAAGATCACCTCCAAAACAGAGGCATCTGAACAGAAAGCCTAGAGCATGGCTGTGGATGCTTGGATTAGTAGGTGGGGATTTTCAGTCATAGTTGATGGATCTTCTCTTTTACAGTGACAATAAGAGAAGAGAACAGCACTTGTGGGATTGGTGCCTAAATGTTCAAAGGTTCGTTTAAGCATCTACATGTCTCATTAATAGACTCCTGTTGCATACATTATAATTCCCTCACCAAGTACAATAGTCCTCTGAGGCCTCCTATGTGGCTGCTCTTTGTGTGAAGGTCTACCTAGATATAAATGGTTCATCAAGCAAATGACTTTCTGGAAACTCTTGAGAGATTCAATAGAAATGGGAGAATAACGGCCACGTTCAATGGCTATTGAAAGTTAGAGACCAAAAGTATTGTGAGGTGAAGGGGAAGGTTGAAGATGTACTGTCCCTGTTAAATATGCTGGATAACTTGGAACTGTGGCACTCTCCACAGCGAGGTCTGAAAGTGAGCTCTAAAGTTGTCCTATAAATAGAAGTGGCAGGGCCATTTCCTTTTGGAAATGTGCCATTAACAGCTTGGTTTGTTGTTTCTTTGATTTGGTTTTGTCTTCCTTTTCCTTTCGATATTAGGACAACAAATGATTCATAGGTTGGTATTATGGAAATACCTACTTTCTGTGTGGAGCTTTTACAACTGCATGTTCAAACCAGGTCTTTAATCATCCACCTTTCAAAACCAAATCCTGAAAATTATATGCATTAGGAATCCTGCACTAAAGAGAAAATCCTGGATAATGCAACCACTGCTGTCTTTGCTGTTATAGCTTATCTTTAGAGAAAGAAATGTGACCCTGGTAAAGGGCGTGTAATGACTGGCTATGATTGTCACTGTGGTTCAAGATTGTGAAAATTACTGGCTGGTCTGAATCTGGAATGATGTAAAACATTACTGTAAACCACAGTAAGTAAGGTTTTATCTGGAAATAGGCAGGAAAATTGAAAAGCTTTTGGTTTATTAAAATCAACAGCTTTTCTTGCTCTTCTGAGCGAGGTAGGGTAAATATTTACAGAAACATAAAAGCACTGAATACTTTTCAGTAGCCAAAATGGTGTTCAATAAAAAAGGAGTATCATGATCAGTTTATTATTTGACAGAAGAAAGGAGTTGTCCTACTTTTGGTGTGTAGTAGAATTTCATTTAATGGATCACAGAGATTGTTTTACACATCTTGCAGCCCAAAAATAAGAAAGATTACTATCTATCTAATTTACAAGGTCAGATTGTTGACACATTGATCTTATTTCACAATCCTGATAGACTGTTCCCAGTTTAATTTGACTTTTGTATCCTCATACCTGCAGACATTTGCTCAAATGGCATCATTGTCACCCTACACCATCTGTATGTATTGCAAAATGCTAAATTAAAATCACAGCTTTTAAAATATTCTTTTTCCATATTACCATTGCATTTAATGCTAATGCTCATTTTAAAAGACAATAAAACACGAAACTGCAAGGTTCAGCTACAATTTTATACTTACCACTACAGTATAATTGGGGTTTAGAATGTTGTGCAAAGTGTAATGACTGAAAAGGCCTATTGTATAGCAGCTAATCATGTAGATGTGATAAATCTGTTTCTCCTTGTGTTCAATAAACTCTTTTTTCCCCCTTGATATTACAGCAAAGAAAGCAATTAACAGATTATTATTTTAATAGGCCACAATTAAACCTGTGTCAAATTAATACTGTAAGCAACTGTCTCGATACATTGGATTTTTTATAAGAAAAGACAGTAAACATTTGTTTTCCAGAGAATTATCATAGTAATACTGAACTACAACAAATGGATGCAGTAACCATTTGTACCAAACTAGATCCATGAACAGTAAAAGTGGATAATATCTTTTTAAAAATGCCTTTCTCTCCTCAAGCTTCATTATAAACGGATGTTAGGATGACCTTCTCTCACGGTAGAAAAGTGCATGATGTGCACTAACAGCACTCCTGAGCATTGAGAACAACTGGCTCCTGAATTGGTGACAGTATCACCTCGATGGTGACGTCTCTTTTCCAGTCTGTTCCAGTGAGGTGTTGCAAAATCCGAGAAACTTTGCCACAGCATGTAGGTGGTGTGAAGCGCTCACCTATCTCAAGAGGAGAGTTAAGAATCTCTAGATGCACAGTGGAGGTGAACTAGGTCAGTCTCAAATTCTTGCTGGAGTGAAATTTCCTGGTAGCCTTGATTACCACGTCCTCACGACAGAAAAGGTTCAAAGTGAGAATAATAATTCACGGCTTTTGCAAGATTGGGGTGGATCCATACTTGTCCTACTCCAATGCCTGTTATTAAAACATCAAAGTCAGGAATCAATATTTTCTGCCCAAGCCTTAAGGGTATGCAGAATGCTGATCTTTCTGTACCTGTGATGGTAATGACTCCTTGTACATTGCACATCCTCTGCGTGTCATAACAGCAGTGTTAGATATTGATTTGCAGTCTGGTCTTGGTGTCCACACAGGAACCAGCCTTACCTAAGTGTTAAAGAAATGGTTCAGCATTTGCAGCTCCAAAGAACATCCTTTATTTTATGGGTGGGCTGTGGGAGGACATGAGTTTCAAAATTTGAGACAAAGCTTAGCTGAAAGTGTCTCAAAACTTGTACAAGGACTGTTGACGTTTACTTAATAAGGTGTTTGTCATGTTCAAAAAGGAGAAACAAAATCATGACCTATAAATTATTTTATTCAGTTTAATAAAACCTTGGATTTATTTTCCTATTTAGAAAGACATTTTTAACATTAGAACCAATAATTTTTCTAGAAAGTACTCTTAACAGAATGATTTGACAATGTTCAGACAAGTGAAAAATATAAATCTTGTTCTTCACACCAACTAGTTGATTAAGGCACTGCAATATACCTTTCTTCACAGAATATGATATACTTCAAATTACTTTGAGAATTTTTCTAAGGCAAAGGAATTGTTTTTACTATTTTCCATAAGAAAATGTAAAATGATATAAACAGAATACTTCTTGTGTTTTTCCCAGAGTGTTAGCTATGAAAAAGCACATAGCAGTATGAATTAAAATCAGTTGGTGGTTTTTCAAGGGGACAGTAAGCTGAAATCCTCACTTAAATAATTATGGAATTGCTCAAATGAAGCCAGTTTTAGCACTAGAAATTCCAACCAATAACATTTTCCTAACTGTTTCTTCCCTTTTCAGGAGGTTTTTTGCCTCTTCTGTCAAAAGTTGTCATCTGCTCTCGTTCTGTGGTCTCACAGACATGCTCTGAATTTTGCCTGGCCAGTGTTTCTCTCTCTCTAAGGATAATACAGTTAATAAGTCACTGAATTAAAGTTGTGGATTCACAACACATTTGGGAAGAAAATCCTGGTTAAAACAAAAATTAAATCTGATCCACCCATTCTTTTTTCATTGTAGATGATCACTTAATAAGCTATTCTGCCGCCACTGCAGGTCTGTATAATTTGAAGCACACAAAACATGCATTTTTCCTTTATGTAGAGATGTTTCTACACAGGTCCAGTCTTAGCGATACCAGTGAAATGGAAGGTTGAGAGGACATAGGACTATTTGATCAATAAAATACACATTTGAACAGCTGCTGTAATGGAAAGGATTTGTAATTCAGAAGATGCTATTTCAGGCTTTAAGAAGGATAAAGAATAACATAAGAAGGAAATATTTTATCTCTTTGAGAAAGTTGACAATCTGGAGAATCACTACAGAAGATCAAATATATGAAAATAATTGGCCTTCCAGAGTGTGCTGAAAGGCCTGGCTTTATAAAATGCATTCACTCTTTTCCTAAAGATCTGTCTGCAAGACACAATTCATATTTTTCAAGTTACAAAAAAAGCTCACCAGCCCTGGAAATGGTCAGACTGTGAGATCACTTCATGGAAAATGCTTTAGTAATTGAGATGGGATATATGGATTAAAACCAGCATATCAGTGAAGGAAAATTCTATGAGGAAAAATAGGGACACAAGCCTAAAAATCATCTGTTGAAATGTCTAGAGGGTAAAGAAATTTTAGGTCTATAACAGTTGAGTGCTCTGATATATGTGATGATTCCTGCCTACATTGCAAATGGATTAGGAAGGTCTGGGGTTTTTTCCTTTACCAGAAATACAAATGAACTGAAGGCTAACTAATAAATTCTTATTTAAGGCTGAATTTATCCTCTTTTTAGACTCTGCGGAAAGACTGAATATGAAAACCATAGGATTCCCTCAGGGAGTTCATTCTAGAGTTTCTTTATACCTATTTTTCAGAACAGATAATACAATGCTCTGTTGTATTAAGACAATAATACCTTTTTATCTAGCTTTACCTAACCTTTACAGAGATCAATAGTCACTTAACTGTTTGACCAGTGTCCTTCTAGGAAACAAAGGTAGTAGGTATTTTTATATTGCAACGGTCACGAGGGGAGGAGTCTTGAATTTTTGAATTAATGAGAAATAAGCTCCATTCTTATATTACATAGCAGGTAGTGCTGGGAGTCCATGTAACAAATAGCACAGGCAGAATTCTCATAAGTGAGTATGAAATTTTGCACAAGCATAATGTCCTCATTAGCATTTGGACCATCTAGCATACAGATGCTAATCCTAAAATATCTTTCACAGTGTTTGCCTCATTTATGAGTTCTGGTAAACAGTAAATCCAGTGAATTCATTGTGTTTATACAGTGGAGGTTTTTAGATTCAGTGTGTCCAATTACCAACGAGAATGCAGTTGGGAAAACATTCTATAAAAAAAATAAAAGGCTGTTTATTATGTTATTTCATGTCTTGCCACCATCTGTAATATCACAGGATTCCATGCAAAGAAACCCTTCTCCAACTACATTAGTATTTTGGCTTATCCGTGTCTCGGTGCTCAGAAAGCCAAGAACCAAGAATGTCTCTGATGAAGCTGCCTTATGTCTAATTAATTGTGGGTAAAAAATGAGTTTCTAATATTGACAGTTCTAGAAAAGCTTGAGGGAAAATTAGCAAGAGTGTTCAGATTATCTCAACAGAAAAAAAAAGGAATGTGTGGAACAAGATGCTCACTTAGCCAGCAAGTAGCCAAACTGGAAGGCTGCGTGATAAATGACATTTTGAAATACACCCAGAAAGAAAAAAATGGAAGAGGACTGTGTGGGTAGCAGATATATGATCTTTGCAGAAGATGTAATTTGGAAAACATATGTCTACATTGCCTTTTTAGCTGAAAAACTTCACTATTATTTTTTTTCTAGGGGTTGAATTTTGGGTAGCAAAATGCAGCAAACTGGGAGAGATTTTTAGTCAGATCTAATTATGCAGTTGTAATATGACTTTTCTCCAACAGCAACAATCCTAATCATCTATCTCAAACAAGGGGAAAAATAATTTTTGCTACAAATGTCACTGAGAATAAAAGAGGGGAGACCAAATGTGGAAACAGAATGCGCAGGAATTAAAGACTCCTCCTCTAGTTGTTTGTACTAGAACATTTGCAATGTTTCTTCTTTTAGGTAAAAGTTTTACAGCTAATTTACAGCTAATTACAAAGGTATAAGAAATATTATCTTCTTAATGAAGCTTTGTGTGATGTCTTTCCAGTGCTGATTTATAGTGCACTCTGGTATCTGGGAGACTCAGTGCTTATCAGAGGATGTTGTATCAACTGAAATAAAAATTCAGCTATATTTTTAATAAAGATTAGGTGACTGCAGCCTAGCTGTGAATGACAGCACCATGACTTCGCAGCCATGCTCAGATGTGTGATTGGATAGAGACAAGCACCCCTACCTCAACTCTGTTACTCTCTGTCCCCAAGATCTGGGAAACAGGAGAGGACAGGGGATGATAAGCAGGGAGTTCCCACCTCTGCAGTCTGGGTAGGGAGAGAAAGACAACTCAGCATCTGTGTCTCCTTGTCTCCCTTCCATAAATCCATCTCTGAATGCTGATTATTTAAATCTCTAAATACCTATCTGGGAAAGGGAGCAAGTATTTATTGCTGGTATGCAATCTGGTTTTATTCAGGCATGAGAGGCTGGCTTCTATTTCTCGGTGCACTAGGGGTATTTCAAAGGAAAAACTCCCTCTAATTTTTTTTAGCTTGCCAAATAAATTCTCAATATTTTTCATCTGCACTGTAGACCCAGGAAAAACTTTGGTAGTGTTGAGAAAATGAAAGAGTGACTGTCACAAGACTCATCATCTCATGGCAGTTTCCACATCAGATGTTTACTACTACTACCATGGGCCAAACAAATTAAATATAACTGGGCAGTCTACCTCTACCTTGCAGTTTCTGGAAGATACATAAAATGGGTTATTTGGGATATAGCAAAAGGAGGACAGAAGGTCATGTCAGATGTAAAGATAATTTATGATGTAGGCTTTTCTTGCATAATAATCATGTAATCAGGTAATTGACGGAAAAAAAGAAAAAAACCGACAGCTTTCAAGTTTTATTGTCTATGAGATTTAAAAAATCTTTCTCTTTCGCTCATTTATAGCTTTATTTTTCATTTAGAATGCAATGATTTTCAAACCACAGTTCCTTTCTGTGGTATTTTTATGAAACTGGAATGCAGTATTGTTCTTTGTTGTCACAGGTAATATTTCAAGTAATAAATAGTTGTTCTCTTTCAGCCTAGGTGCCATTCTCTCATGTGATCTCACATAATGACTAATATAGTAAGAGAGTACTTAGAATGTTTCTCATCTTGAAACTGATACTCAAAAAATAAATCTCTTATTTGGTTTCTCCCCTGTTGATCATTCAGTAGAATACTTCCATTTGTAGCAACTGTTATTCCACTTTGATTATTTTGGAAGTATAAAAATAATTTCTGCTTGAATTGAATTAAGAAAGTTGCAAATGCAAAGGTTCAGTATACATTTCACTCACTTGTTTATATTCACAGAGTAATCTTCTACTCCCTGCATAATTCTGCACAGTCGATGAGTAAGATAACAATCCACATCAGGAAGTTTATTGGATTGTCGTTTAAGTGTATCAAAGATATTATTTCAATTTAAAATTTTCTAAAAGTACACTATTTACACACTACATTATAATTTCTATGCATAAATACATTTAAATATTCTTTCTTTTTTTTTTCTTTTCCTCCTCGTAAATGCCCTTTGCAGGCTTTGACTGGGATAAAGTTAATTATTTCTGTAGTAGCTGGTGTGGGGCTGTGGTTTGGATTTGCGCTGGAAACTGTTGAAAGTACAGGGATAGTTTTGTTGTTCCTGAGCAGCACTAACTCAGAGCCAAGGCCTTTCCTGCTCCTCACCCACCCCACCAGCGAGAGGCTCCACAAGGAGCTGGGAGGGGACACAGCCAGGACAGCTGACCCCAGCTGACCCAGGGGATGTCCCAGACCATGTGGCACCGTGCTCAGCATATAAAGCTGGGGAGGAGGAAGGGGGGATGTTTGCAGTGATGGTGTTTGTCTTCCCAAGTCACCATTACAGGTGATGGAGCCCTGCTGTCCTGGGGATGGCTGAGCACCTGCCTGCCGTGGGAAGTGGGGAATGAATCCCTTGGTTTGCTGTACCTGTTAAACTGCCTTTATCCCAACCCAGGAGATTCCTCACTTTTGCCCCGATGCAGGGGAGTTAGCAAGTGGCTGTGTGGGGCTGAGCTGCTACCTGGGGTTAAACCACCACAGACCCACATTCACTTCTGTCAGAGACTGAAATATTTCATGTCTCAAACATTGATATAAGTTTTGCTTATTATAACAAAAACTGGGTAGAGAAACTACAGTCAAAGAGACCTCCCTTGAAGATATCTGGCTGGGACTTTGAACTGAAAGTCAAAGTGCTGAGATTAGATAAAGGGAAACCTATTGTTCAGTCATCTCAGGCTGAAGGGAAGGAACGCATCCACAAAGGCCAAAGCCACCAGCTGCGGCTGAGTTTGGGGTGGGGCGAGAGCACAGCTCACAGAAGCCAGGTTTAACTTCTCCCCCCTAGCCGAGGGGGGAGGAGGAGGTGGCCTAGCCTCTGGTCAGAGGCAATAAACACCCACCCTCTGTTACACAAATCGGGCCCGGCTGTGGAACCCCCCAACCCCACCGGCCACATCCACGGGACATCCACATGAGAGGCAGCTGAGGGGCAGTCAGAACCCATCACAGAGCCCCCAAAGGGCTGGGCCTTGCACCACAGGACTGCACGTGATGCAAGCAGGGTCTGCTGCAAGGGACTGCCCGCTCCCCTGAGGGGACATGCCTGGACACTGCCCCCGGCCTGAGCGTCTATTAACCCATGGGATTCTGTGCTTTCTGGGAGACCTTCACCACCAAGAAGACCAGCTAAAAGACATCATCAAAACGCCAGTGGGATCCACGGAGCAGTGATGTCCCACTCTGTCGCCCACCCCTCTCCCTATTTCTCCCTTCCTCTCTTTTTCTCTTTCTCTCTCTCATATTTACTATCAAATAAACCGCTTACCATTGACTGGCATATGGTCTCGTTTGCACCTTAATTCGGGCAGAGGTATTTCTAAGAATCTTAATAACTGGATCCTAACAACTTCCAAATACTAATGTTTTGTCATTTATGAGGCAATATTTTTTGATGCATTCTGTTTTTTCAGGTATTATGAGGCAGCTACTCTTCCAATGTAAAAAATTTTTGCAGGAGCACTTTTCCTTTATTGTGGTAATTAAGCCAAGAAATAGTAAACCCTCAGTGGGAGAAAGACCTTGGAACAGCTCAGTAGACCACTGCCAGGTGAAGAATCTGGAAGAAAGTAGGGAAAGACAGGTGGGCAGACCTGATAACATGCGGAAGAGTCACCGGAGGGGGAAGGGAAGAAGAGATACTGTTTCATTACAAAGATAACATATCTAGGACATCAAACCTCTAGGACAGCTCCTTTATTATCAAAACCAGGCTTATAATTATAAAAAATGTAAAGGGAGAAAGTGCTGAAAAAAAAGACCTATTACAGCTCATTACAGAATGCTGTCTAGGCATTCCAGTCTTTTTAGTGGCTTTATTGAACATAATGTTTCCTGAATTATAAAAATCTGAATAATTAGCTAAAAGCATTAATGCGTTCATGTGGAACTCTTGAATTTGAAAGATGAAAATGAGGCTCAAGAAAATCTGTTTCTAAAACTTTACTTGTGAAAGTAAAGCTATTTCTGTGAAGGAAGTCCATCAGGCTTTATCCACTGTCAGGTCTGGAGGAAGGAACTCAGTCCTTCCCATATAAACTCCTTACAACAGATTTTTAAATGAAGTGTGTTCTGTCACGAAAGCAAAGAAGGGTTTGGAGAACATTAAAAAAGGGTTCTACAATGTCTACACCTTTGCTGAGACAAGTCCAAAACCATCTCCTATCCCGCCTATCAATACTTTGCAGGATGGGAGAGGTTATGGTGTTTATTTTGGCACTTTTATGCAGTATTCGCTACATTTCTGGGATAGAAAGTCCATGGCTGTGATTCCTATGTGTGTTCATGTTCACAGAGGAAATGAATCCCTAAGAACTGTAAGAACCAGGAAGTCAGTCTGCGGCCAGGAAGGCCGAGTTTGTGTGGTAGGGGGGAGCACTGGGGATTGTATTCCTCTTTTGTTTCCCTCTGGCAAGCTGAAGCACGAGCATGGTTGGCTGAGATGGAGTGGGAGGCACAGCATCTGGGCCAGAGAGAAAAATCAGAGCACTGACTTTGCTAAAGAAGCCATAGGAGAGCTGGAATAAGGAGCCACCTTCAGGAGGTGACTAATGTGTTTTTCCTCTGAATGTGACAGGATTGACTGTTCTGTCCTCTTGCTGTTTTAGTCTCTTTAAAAATTAACAGCTATGAATAGAAATAGATGAAAGACTGTAGCAAGCAGTATTCTGGCTTTCAACTGGCAGATTCATGGGCACGTTTTTATTTCTCTGAAGCTGAGGAAATAGTACTGATTCCCTTTAGACATAAAGTGCTTTATATTTGTGGACCAAAAGGGGACTTTTATTTACATTTTGTCTCCCGGATAATGTTTACTCTGTGTATGGGTGTCAAAATAAATTTTGTGAAAAATCAAGGCCGTGGGGATCAGTACCCAGTTGTATTTGATCACTGAATGATAGATGACCTGGCAAACATGGAGTAGAGGGGTCTAGAGGAGCTCATGGAGACATAAAAATGCTGTAGAAATAAGACATTCTGGAGATTTGGTGTAATATCAGGACCATATTTTCTGCCCTCTATACTTTACAACGACTGGTACAGTGGTCAAGGCCTGATAAGTACTTTGGTCATGCAAGTAGTGATAGTAAACTGAAAACCTTTTCAGATCAGAGATGATGCCTCCTCTGTCTTTCCAGGAATGTTCTGAAGGAAGAGACAGCAGCTGTAGAGTTTCACAGCTTCTTAGTTAGTGAGATGGGACACTAGAATATATTAAACCCCTAAAGATCTGATGAACACATTAGTGCAGTTCTCTTGCTTTGCCAGATCTGTTTCTCAGTTTTGTAGTTTAAGAGACTTTAAACGCTTTATGAAGATCCTGGAGGTCTGTCATTACATTCTTTTGTATAGTAATAATCAATAACTTAGATCCAAACTGGATCCTGAGAAAGCTATTTCACTTCTTTTATGTCCTTTAAAGGCTGAGAGGAGAAAGTTATCTTAATCTTTACTGTTTTATGCAGTATCTTTCAGGGTTTCCCTGTTAAAATACACTGCTTTTTAAGTGTTTGTTCCCCCACAGAACACATTATTCTTTTTATTATGATAGGAACATAGTTAAAAAAACCCATGCCATTTGATAGAATTCCTAACATACAACACACAAGTCAGAGTTCCTTTGGAGAATGATGACGGGAGTGTTTGATTTCTCTTTATGTTTGCATATAAAGGCTTTATTGACAGAGTTTGATTTTTTTTCTTTAATTCAAATGTTTGTAGTCAGCAGCTTGCTTTCTGGTCTCTGCAATGATGCAGTGTGAATTGTAATGAAGGAATTGCTAAACTGAAGAAATGTTTGGGTCACAAGTACAAAAGTAATGACCTTTTTAGGTTACTGCATCCAGTGCTTGAGTTGGGGAATAAGAGTTAATATGAGTGAGAAAGCAAATATTTCTGTTCTTTGAGCCATCACCTTGGGCTCCTCAGCCAGCTGAGCTGGTAGAGACCCAGACCATGATCGTGGCATTACTTAAATCTGACCTAAATTCAGTCCTGTCTTCCAGTTGCCACGGCTCCAGGATCTCCCTGGCTCTGTTGTGCTCACAGCAGCATTTGTGCAGTCGCTTGGTGAGCTGCACCAGCCCTCTCATGGAACGGGAACCGGAGGCTGCTCTGCATGTCTGGATGGATGCTCCTCTCCAGCAGCATCCTGGGCTAACGCCAGATTAAAGTGGATATGTAACCATGGCTTCATGTTCTTAGGGCCAAGAATCTGTAAGTCAATTACCAAATAAGCCATTTCACAGTTAATTTTGCTGTGTTCATTTGCAAACAGAGGAAAAATCTTCAGCCAAGGGGAATTTCCTGTTTTAGTCAGGTTTCCAGGCAGCTGTGCTCTTGAATGAATCTCTGTGGTAAGTAGATTGAAACACCAAAACCAGCTATAGTGACCATGGTAAAGCTGTGAAAACTGCTATTTACTGTTTGAATATAATTTTTTTTTTCAGATATTTGCAAATATTACTTAAATTCAGTTGGTGGGCAAGACGATAAAAATTTTTTTGCTTGCTCAGCTGTTAAACTCCAGTTCCTCTGTTTGTCCTGGAAAGTTATTTAAATTATTCATAGCTTGATGGATCTGAAAATCAGAAGGGACCATTATAATCTCGTAGTCTGACCCTCTGCATAACACAGGCCAGACTTCCCCCTGCAGTTCCAATATTGACCCTATAACTCATGCAGTGTAGGAAGAGATTCTGATTTAGTTTGTTCTTGTATTTTCAGTATTTGAAGTGCATGTCTAAAGTCAAACTGTGCTGGATAAATTATTTCCTGCCTCATCCTTTCAAACTGCTGGCACTACATATCTGGAACTTTACTAGCTGTGCTTGGTTTTCATTTGTTGTTATTGTCATACACTTGTCTTTGAATGGTAAAGACAGTTGCACATGATTTCACGTTTCTTGTTTCCATCAAGTTTGAAGATCGATGTCTACATTATACACTTGTAGATCTGACTCTACTTATTTCGTCTCTCAGAAACATAGAGTTGCTAAATTATTTCTTAGTGTTAGCCTGGAAAAAAGTATGTTCATGCTCAGTCTTACCTCTGACTTTGAGTGCCAGGTTGACACCACAGAATTCTGCTCTATGAGTAACTCAAAGGAAGAAATTAGTCTCAGCTATTGTCTCAGAGTCAATAACTTCCCTGTAACTTAATTTCCTCAGTGGTTAGAAAGAAACATGGACTTTTAAATAATCAAGTTTTATCTGAGTGTCTTGGTTTGCAAGGGCTGTAGGAAACCGACATGGCTTTTATCAGTGATTTAAATCATGAACAGTTATCTGTTTTTTATAAAAAAAAATAAAGCTGTTTTCTATGGAACTAAAGTCTTTTGCATTGACCTGCTTTGGCCTTTTTAAAATGACAAATCATAGCTGCTGTTAGCACTACTTGGTGTATAAATGTGCTAGAAATGGGGCAGGGATTTAGTGGCAGAACAGAAACCACAATTTTAGTTATTTAGATGATGTCATAACCTGGAAGATAATCGGTGGCATTGAAACTGGCATAGAAATTCAATGTCTTATCCTCAAACCGGATTATAATTCATTGGAGACAAAAATTCAGAATTCAGGTCATGCCATCAGTGAGGCACGGGCACTGCAATGGCAAAGCAGCCCATCAGTAACTCTGGGAGTGCTGCCTGCCACAGGCCTGTCAGAGGCACTGCCACGACGTGTTCAGCCTGAAAGAAACCGTGAGGACACAGCACATTGACAAGACAAAATAAATCCACACCTGAAATGTTTTAGAGGGTGACAATTAAGATAAAATCTGGAACTGGAATAAATCTTAGGTATATTATGATCTTGGGACTGTAACCTGAAGTCATGAAGAAGAATATAGAACTAACTTAGTTTTCTGCTAGGTATATCTTGTTTGCAAGGATATGTGGTAATGGTATTTTTCTTCTGATTGTTTATGTTTAAGTCTCATTTAATTGTTCTCCTTTTTTTTGTTTCTCCCCCCACCCCTCCTCTTTCAGATATGTTAGCTCTTTAATTACTGGGTATTTTTTATTTTATTTTATTTTATTTGTATTTCTGAACGTGCGTCCAGCCTCTTTGTTGCAAAAGTAGAAAATGGATTCAGTAATGCAGAACACAAGTGTTGATGCCAGTGATGAATCATGTAATTAAAACTGCAAGTAGTGCAAAATATAATTTCAACCTATTAACCTGGATTAGTGTGTGAGGGAAAATTTAAATCTCATTTACTTGAAGGGTAATAGAATTATCAGTGAAATTTTTGAAGAATTTTTCATGAGGTCAAAACTGTCCAGTTCTTTGGAGAACTGTAGGACAAAGCATGAAGTATTAAAGCTGCAGTGAGCACAAAGATGGAAGTCACGTGTAGAGGAAGAACTATTGTTTTGTAAAAAGTCCTGTGTAACTTAAAATTAAGTAATGTACCAGCATCACATTACATGGGAAAGTCTTCTAGAGGTTATCAATGGTTCAGAAGATCAAAGAGCAAATTTTGATGACAGAATGGGCACGGCTGTCGGTATGGTTTAGTTGTTGGAACACTACATATAATTTTGGCGTAGGCTAAGGAAGGTGTTTGCAGGTGAAATGGGAAAGTATCAATATTGGACCTTGAAGAACCTGCTAATGCTTTAATATTGAAGTTATACAGCTTCAAAAAAGAACTAGTACTGGAATGGGTCCAGAGAAGAGATAGAAGAGAAAGGACTGAAAGAGAAAACTTCTAGAGGGCTCGTCTGTTCTGCATGAGATGGCTGAAGTGCAGGAGGAGGGCTGCATGGTTTTGGGATTAGATAGATGCCCAGAAGTTCCGGGGACGTGTGGGATCAACATGTCTAGGTAAAATTTATAAGCCATTCAATAGAAGTCTGCTGTGTTTTGATCCGTCCGTGTGAAATCAGGGCTTGCTGATTTATACCATTCAGCATATTTACATACACTGAGTGAAATTCTAGACAGAAATGTCATAATCTTACTTTTCCCCAAAGCAACCTTAGCTGATTTTACCAGTGGAGTTGTTTCTGGTTTTGGGGTTTTTTCCCCTTCTTTTTATCAAAGTGCCTACAAACTGTGTGCAAGAACAAATTATAGCTTGATATTACCTCCAAGAAAAAAAATATAAAAAAAGAAAACTGGTATGAATGAAAAAGGAACCTTTTCAATTGAACCTTTGAATTACACCCTGGGGTTATCTTTCTGTATCATCAAAGTAAAAAAAAAGAGTCAATTTTCTTGTTCTATTTTCTCTAACAGTAGAATATCAAATTATAGATCTGTTTGAAAAAAATATAATATCAGAGCATCTGATTTTAACAAGCTTTAAGAATTATACTCTTTTCTGATAGAGGTTAATGCATTTTGGCCTCTCATTAGTAAATATGTCCTTTTATTATAAATTACTGTGCTGTCACTGTTTGGTCTGCTGACAATAATTATATTTTTTGTGATAAATTCTGTATGTTCACTGTATAACCCATACCTCCAGTAGCATGTATCTCAGACATTGGTTTGTGTGCAGATTGGTAGGTACTCATTCATGAGGATCATTGTTCGTTTGTAGGTGAAAGTTATGTCTCATATCTTTGAAACTACTCTCTTAAAGGAGCTCAGTTAAGAGGAAGGAGTCCTAGTTTATATTTTAATTAATATTGTGCAAAACCCTTTACTGGAAACACTTTTATAAGACACAGAAAACAAGATGTGTTTTAAGAATAACAGTGCTCAAATTTACGCTTCTACATAATCTGTTATTTATAAGCATTTAAAACAGTAATTTTAGTAATCAAATATTAAATTTAATAGTAAATCTGAAACAGTTTGGATATGATATTCATCTCAGTTTAATGCATTTTCCATTGGTGATTCACTTGCTAAACTTAGAAATATTTCCATTAATATGATTTTGCATAATCTGGTGATTAATAGTAGATTTTCTATTTTAATATGGGAAAATTCTTTACAGTCTAAGTCAGTGTCAGAATTTATAGAGCCTAAACTAAATGCTTGTTACAACAGTGACTTGAGTTAATGCAATAAGCCCATAGAGGCAGTGCCGCATTAGGGCACAAGATGCTCCTGAGTAGGCTTTTAATGAAAAAAAAATAATTCTTATGACAGCACTCTTATGACAGCATTTCATGACTAAATTTCATGAATATTTTTTACCTCAAACACATCTAAAATAGTTGACTGTGTAATAGGGTAACATTTATAGGACATCTGTGTTGCATTCTTACTTCTGGGTAAAATGAACCACTACCTGAGGCTGCTGAAATTTAGCTTGTAAAGGATGAAACATTAAATTTGGTACATAACCTGAAAGTTGATGAATTTATGTACTATATGTAGTATGGTGTAAGGAAAACTTGGTCACTAAAAGTATTTTTTGTTTTCCTTTTTATTTATGTGTTTCTTCCCCATTACAGACAACTCTTGCAGATTTCTTTAGGTGTTATTTTTTTACATTTAACTGAGTATATTTCTGTGTTATGGTAGATCTCATTTAAGGAATTAACTCAATCATGATATATGCTGGAATAGCTCTTATCTTGATTACTTTTGTTTTGAGGGCTAAAAGTAAATTTTTTCTTGTTTCATTTTCAACTGTAACGCCAAAGTCAGCACCTTGATACGTCCTTCCACAATGTAATTTGTGTGGAACTTGCTTGTTGAGAATTGTGTATCTTCATTATAAGTCATTTTTCTTGATGGTAACTTGATGGCTCTTTCTCACTGTAACCGTACTGAAGACTGTAATTGACGTGTTAAATGCTGTTCCTACTGCTTCCTTCCTTCCCTAGTGAAATTGGGATAACAACACTACCCTACAGAGTTGACACATGATTTCTTATTTTGACTCCTGTGACCTTCATTCTTCCTGCTTCTACCAGTGGACCTGTGTCTCTCAGACCAAAACAGAATCTTCTATTTTAAATGAAGCCTTGTTTTTTTGGTTAAAGGAGTAAGAGATATTAGTGTTGAAAAATGATACCTTTAACCAAGTAAAGATAATGACAGGGAACATAAGGAAGTTATCTTTTAACAAGTTAATGGGTGAAAGTTTATCCCCAGTTCAGTTCCTATTTATGTCCCACTCGACTTTGGGCATTTTGCTTAACCTGCCTTTTCTGCAGTCTCTGATGTGTGACAAGGGCACCACACAGCACTGCCAGACCTGATGTTTCTGTCTGCTCTTCCTGGAAATGCACAAGCCTTCTCCCCAGCTGGGTCAGAACTGGAGTTAGGACTGGGAGAGCCACTGCCTTCAGGCACTATTGAAATATTTGATTTACAGAATCAGCTTAACGCTATCTCAGTACCTCCAAACACATCAAACCCAGTTGGTTTTTGTTTGCTACTGCCTTAAGAGCTTCTTCACTGCAAAAGTTAGCGAGGCATTATTTGATGTAAACTCCCGAGTGCTGAGGTCAGTGGTGTTTTTACACCCCCCCAACACTCATGCGCTCCCCAGCCGAGGAAAGCACAGACATTCTGTCAGAGCACTAACACACAGTGGAAGCAGCCTTCTATCTCACACATCTTGCTTCAGGAGTGGCAGGAACTCTAAGCCCACAGCCTAGATGCTCTGGATCATTTCTCCAATGACTGTTTAGGAATTCTGACTCTCAGGCACCAAAATTAACTGCCAAAATTAACCCTTCCTTCCCCATGTCTTGCTTTGTAATTCTGCTGAACTTTACAGAACTATTTAAAAAAAACATAACTGGAATGTCGATGCATTGCCAGATGCGTATATTAAGAGGAAATTTCCCATATTTAAATTCATTCATCAAACAGAGACTGAATCATTCCAACTCCAGGGATCCCCAGGAAAAAAGTTTTTGAGTCAGGAATATACCGAGAATGAAATGTTTTTGATGAGCATTAGTCATTATATACCTGCTTCTGTTGGTGCCTGGTGTCTCTGTCTTTGCTTTCTGCTGTACTCCTGCTGTCCTGCCTTGGGGATACTCTTTAACATAATCTGGCAGTTCCAGTTTTCTTCCTGTTCTGTGAGCAATTTCTTTTAAATCTTCAACAGTCTCAATATACTCAGTATTTTTAGTTCAAGAAGATGAGCAATTTCTAGGGCATTAGTAAATGCCTCTTTTTTTTCCTCTTTTTTTTTTATTAGTCGTCTTCCAGATGCATTGAATAACATTCAAAACAAGGCTTGTCTCCACTTAACAAAGTTAAATTCATTGAAGCACTTCCTGTTACTAGGAGAAATAAAATTACTGAAACTGAGCTAAATGCCTGACATCATTGTTTCCAGGGGTAAAATCCTTGTTGTAAATAGTTTTTACCCAAGATTTCACTTTTTTTTATCCTTCAGAAATTGCTGGTTTGCTCTAAGTATCATCACAACTGATGATGATGATGATTATTATTATTAATAATAATAATAATAACTAAAGATGCAGTCCTGCAGTGCCATTTTTTTTAGTAAAAGTAAAGGCAAAGTTCAAGGAAGGTGTTATTTCTTGCAAAAATGATTACAACAATTAAACAAAAATGTTGCTGACTGCATTTCCCTGTATAGGTTCTTTATCCCACAGACTTGGTAGCTTGTAAGGCTAATATTTCTATTATTTTATTAAAATGCGTCTTCTGCAATACCCATAACCCAATACCATTTTTTCTCTCCCTTAGGGATCTTTCGAAAGCTTCAATAGCTTGATGATGCTTTTCCTGAACTATTTAACTACTGTCACAAAATTTTAGCTTTTGCTTGGAACCATTTTTGGTAAGAACAATTTAAATAGCAAAGTAGAAATGTTCTTTGTTTCAAAAAACTGTCTCTTAAAGGAAGGAAAATGCAATTAGACTGGTTTTGGCTCGAGTTAGTTGGAGGTCTCTATAGTGTACCCCAGCATCTGGGGAGCTCTGCCCTTTCAAGTAGAGCTATGTTTGGGTTTATATCTATACTAGTCTATCTTTTCCAGCCTCTGCCATTTTGCAGTTGGACTCCATGATCTCAAGTTTTTTTTCCAACCTAAATAATTACCTGATTTTGTGTCCTAGTGAGGCTAATTAAAATTGCTGGGTCTAATTTTAATAAGCATGATGTATCTATGGCACCAAAAAGAAATACGTGTGTTTTCCCACAGAAAAGGAGGGAGGCAAACTGAACTGCCCTTCTCTGTGTGCAGTTTCAAGAGCAGAGGAGGGTGGTTGAGGAATTGATGTGTAAGTCCTTGGTTCTGCCCTGTCACTTCCCTGCATAAGCCACAATTGCCAAAGAAGAGAGGCACGTGGAGATCAGACCTTGGAGGTGTTGTCATTGGATGCAAATTCATCAGAGAGCTTTAGTTAGTAATCTTAGCTCATCAAAATGGGGATTCTTCCACTCTTGGATAGCATTGCCATTGGGAAGTTATGTAGATAATACCAAAATGCTAAGGAAGTGTCTGTGGTTCAGTCCCTTTCTTTAATCACAATTACTTTTAAATGGAGCTCGTCAGTTGGACATCTGAATGGCTATAGTGAGAAACTCAATCTTCTTATACAGTTAAAGGCCACAAAAGTGCACTTGTCATTGCTTTTGACCTGAAAATTACGTCTATTAAGAGGACAGCACTTCTTAGTGAGAGCTAAAGATCAAATCCAACCTGATCATAGGAACAGTCATTTCTGCTTGTTGGGTTAAGATGGTGGGAATTACCCTAAATCTGTCTTCATGAGGCAATTGTCCATAACCCTTGTTGTTTAAAACTGGAGAATCTAGTTAGAGGAAGGAGTAATGGATGGCTGTCTCACCTTCTGTGTGTGCTCCCCAGTGAGACAAGACTGACTGTGTGTCCGAGACGACAGCAGAGTTACTGAAGCTATTGAACAGTATTTTCACACCCATAAAGTTCCAAAATATGTGCTGGGAATTTATGTATGCTGCTTCTGTAAAGGGCTGTATTTACAGGAGTTACAATACAGATTCATATACAAATGTTCAAACTCTCTGGATTGAATGATTGATGGTTTTGTATAACCCTTGATTACTTTCTTCATTTGGCTTTCAGCCATTCAGATTATGTTTCAAGGCTGCTTTGTCAGTGAATATTTATGCCATTGTTTCAAGAATAGGAAGGTGAAAGATGAGAGTATTTCATGGGCTCTTGGTTGCCAGTGATGGATCATGTTGTGAAAAATAACAAACAGCACAATATCTGTTAAGTTCTACATAGCACAGGCTTGTGTAGCATAGTTTGGTGCTGGGCGAAGTCAAACCTTATGGCTGGGGGGTTGGTACTTCTACCTGGCACAGAGCAGTGTCCAGCAGGGGGGCAGCCGCTGGAAGCAGTTTTGCTTTGTGCTGGCTGTGCTAATTAGCACCTCACTCCTGCGTTTATCCTGCAGCAAACAGGGCTTGCCTGTTTGTAGCTGGCTCAGACCTCTGTGTGCCAGCCTGCGCTACACTGGAGGTGTATGAGCACAACTGCAGATCCCAACTTAAAAGCAGAGACAAAGCAAATATCTTTTCTGAGAGTGGCATGCGTGCCTTCAGGATCTGGTTGTCACTGGACTTGGTACATGGAAGGTCAGTTCGGTACAACTTGTTTCTTCCCACTTCTGTTTTCATCCCCTCCATGTTCATGAAGTAATTGTATGCTCTCTCTGGACTTACTTTTTGAAAACTGTAGCAGCTCTCTGATATCACTAAGCCACGCAGTTTTCCTTGGTGCATTTTATTAAAGATTGCTAATATCATCCCAGGCTTCGTGCATCTGATTCACTAGAAATACCTAGAAAGAGTAGGTGTATTCTGCTATTGTCGACTACATTTGGCTTGACTCAATTAGTCTGGAGTTAAAATTATGTTAATGAGATGGGCTTGCGCAGACAGAAAAGCCTGTGGGTGAAGACTCAGGGTTTTAAATAGGCTAGAGTCTTCATTTGGTTTTTGTTTCCTGAAAAATCATTTGAGAATTGTCCATGTATTCTGTAGAAATATGAAAATGTTTTGAAGATATAGAGGGACTATTGAAATATAAATCTCTAGTTTATAGGTGAAAAATTATGTTGAGAGTGTAAATTTCTATAAAAACCTAATGAACTTTGTATGTTATTGTTACCTTTGTTCCCTATTTAAAAGTGCACTTTGGTTCCATCTTCTATCCCTTTCATCTAGCTGTAAACACAGTCTTTCTGAAATATAAATACCATTTTTCCCCCTCCCGGTCTGTCAGTAAAGGGCTGAAAATTTCATGCTAGAGACTCACTTAATCTTCACTTTCTTTGTTATCTTTAACTCTTTCCTCCTACTCTCTGCCAATCCCTGATTTTAATTTTTTTTTTTTTTTTTTGGGGGGGGGGTGGATTTTCCCTGCTTTTCGCAGCTGTGGTTGTCACATAATGTTTCCTTTCATCTGGAAGTTCCAAGGTATTCTGCTCCTTTCTGAGTTCTGGTGAAAGCTTTACGATGTGGCCAAGTATTACTTGTCCATGTAAATGCTGACTCCGCCAAACAGAGGATAAACCCACACAGATTTCATAACTCAGCAGACGTTTCCCTTTTAAGTGTGACATCCTCGTTGAGAAGGTGAATCTGTACAAGCAGCCAAGGCAGGCTGTGAGAACCAGCACTGTGGGAAAAGAAGATATCAGTGTGACACTTCTGCAGAAACTAAATTCAGTTAGTGTTAGAATAATGATGAGGAAGAATAAACAGAGAAGTCACCACCTCAGTCCTGCTGAATTATTCTGAATTGCCTCTTGTGGAGTGTGCTTTTTGCTCCCCACTGCTGAAGTGCCATGTGTTCCAGAGCAGGAGAGGAGGACGGTGACAAAAAGGTTAAGAGTGAATGCAGAGAAGGATCTGCATTTTGCCTAACCTCCCTGTCTTGATCTCCCCAGAAACACAACAGCACTTACCTACACAGATGAAAAGCAGAAAACTTCTTGAAAAGGTTAACATTTGTTTTGTATTAGTCTAGGCAGAATCAGATGTAATGGTTAAAGAGGTGTGAAATGGCCTTTACTGTGGTAAAGTTTTGTGTTATCTGTTACTCTTGCCACTCTTGACATGGGAGGAAAAATTCTTTTGTAAAATTCCCTTTGATATGAGAGGCGAATTAGCAGTTCCTGGAAACAGGATTGGGTAAAATGTAATTTTTTCTATGTTGTATCTTTCTTGCATTACTAATAGTTGCCAGGGAAACCAGCAGAAGTCTAAAGTCCTCTGCTAGAAAGGCGGCTATGGTTATAAACAAGGTCATTTCAAACTGTGCCTGCAGATTATAAAAGTGCTAGTGGGGACCTGCCATGGGTTCTGTTCTGCATACTGGTGCCTGTTTACATGATCATTTTCAATTAGATAAAAAAATGTTTATCCTGGTCAATAGTAAGTGGGTTTCATTGGGAGTTTTTTTGTTTTGTTTATTTGGGGTTTTATTGCGGTAAGCAAAATCTCCAAATTATTCTGATTTACCGAGTGTGAAGGTTGCCTGTCTGGATTGTCACGTTGCTCTGGAGGCTTCTTTTAGAATCCAGGATCTGTCAATCTGCTGTGCTTTCTTTCCCTGGGGAAAGTGGATACCATTCAGTAGTTTTACCAACCTTTTAATATGATAACAAAGTAAATTGTAGCTGTCTTTGTACATGAGCCGTAATTATTTTCCAAGAGGTTAAGCTTGGCTCTTTGCCTTTCATCTACAAGGTCACTGTTTCTTATGTTTTACGTTGTCCACCGCTGTCAGGCGTAGCTATGAACCTTGGCACATCCATCATCAGGCTTTCAGGGAAAAAATGCCAAAGTTTGTAATAAATCTTTTTAAGGAACAAATGCTTATGAACTTTCTCTCCTGTTGAATTTACAGGTCTGACGTTTATTACCTCACTGAAGCTAAAGCCTAAGGAGGAAATTTATTTAGGATGAAAACAGGTAATAATAGCTTGATTAGAATCATTTTCAGCTTCAAAGGACCCTCATATCCTTCTACATTAAATGATCGTAAAATCAATTTGTGTATCTCTGATTCCTTTTTTGCCTTTTCTGAAGGTGATGTTCTTTGCAAAGGACACATTATTCATGGTGTTTTACTGCTTTGAATAGCACTTGCATTTCTGATTTGCTTAAATGTTTTAGTTTCCAAGCTCAAATACATTCAGGTTGTTAAGACAATCAAAAGTGATTGACAACTATGAATACTGCTTCCAGGAAGTGCCACAGACAATACACTAATTTTTGGTCCTTAAACAAGCTGTTTCTGGCTGTCACCAATCCCACACACTTTGCAATATACTCCTGGGTTTAATTTTTGTCTTTTTAGTGATGGAGACACTCTGACACTCAGAGGCGTAGCAGTTGCAAGCTATCTGTGACTACTCATGTTGTTCAGTGTAACCAAAGTGTGTCTTGCTACCTCACTGTTGGTTCTCCCAGGTATTGTTGACAGCATCTCCTGGCATTTAGGAGGCTCTGTTGCCCACACTGAACTCAATGTCCATCAACCTCTGAGGCAGCTTGCTTAAAAAGCTCTCTATCTGGAAAAGAAACGTGATGTTGACACAGTCTGTGTGCCACATTTGTAATTCTCAGCAGAGGGAACTTGAAAGAACTTCATACAGGTATCCACAGGTTTTATATTTTGAATAAAATTATTTGATTTGAAATTCAAGCATTTATTAGTACAAGAAGAAGAATTTTTAACTCTATTTCTGTTGATGTCACTCATCAGTGTTATATCGCAATGCTTTCCTATCTTCAAAAGGCAGGTAAGTGTTGTTACTTACATATTACAGGATGGTGAAAAGTTAGTTAGAGAAGATTCTGGTGTGGCCGGAAACTTTAGGGAAAAGGTTGAAGGGACAAGCTACAGTTCTCTGGTTCCCCAGTGTGAGTATTTGACCTTCTACCACCAGTGAAGCATTAGAAATTATTTCAGTGGAGAATAGCTGCTGGCAGAGGAAAAAACTTTTCACACATCTGAAAGCAAACCACTCTGTCACAAAAAGTTCAAATGTTCAAAAGTTCAGTCCTTGTGGAACATAATACCACTTTGCCTGGCCTTTTGATACTTTAATTTTCATCTATTTAATATTTAAAGAAAAGTGCCCTGAACCTTTTGCCATTGTGTTTTGATTCTCAGGTGCATGTTCCAGTGAATGAACTAGCGCAATTTTGACTTTTTTTCTATATGCATTTGGCAGTGCAGGCAGATTACAGACTAAAAGTTACTGATTGTGATTAGGTGATTTTAAGTCTCAATATTGTTCTTATCAATCAGTTTTCTTTTCAGCATCAGATATTCACATATGTAGTAATTTTCTTTGGCATTGTTATTCTTTGATTATAAATGCCCCAGGAGTAAGGCATTATATTAGGGAAGCGCAATTTACTTTGAGGACTGACATTCTTTTTTCTCTGCTTTGATTTTTTTAATGTCTCACAATTTTCTCTATCAATAGTTATGGCTAGGAGACAACTACTGCAATAGCCCAATAGCTAAGACATATGTTAATTTATCATTAAATAAAGTTTATAGATCTAAGCATAGACCCTCATGGGAAATATAGTAACTAGTAATTATACGAACAATATACTTTGGCCTAGGTTTGGACCTCACTGTCTCAACAGAACTATGAAAATAACAGATATTTGTCTACCAGGCATATCTAAATGTTATGTAATTTGATGAGGAACCAAGACCAAAGGGTTTCACCTAAGATATAGTTTTCCTTGCTGTTTGAAAAGCAAAACCGTAAGGGGACAACTTAACTAAAAAGGAAGGATATTTTCAAAATGAAAAGACATTTTAGATTAAGAAACCAATATATTTCATTCTCATAGAATCTCAGTCCTCTTTCTGAGTCCAGACTCACAAAACACAGAGTGGTTCTTGCACTCTTTGCCAGCACTGAGAAGTGGTTTGTGATAAAATCTTGATGTACCCAAAAGATCTTAAAAAAATAAATAAAATTAATCTATCAATTTTTTTTGGTCAGAATTACCGTGTTTTTCCACCTTGCCTATGATATAGAATTTTGCTAGGAAGAGGAGCTGGTCTCTTGTGCTGCTGCTATATCAGAACATAGGTGATTTCTGCCATCTGCCCTCTTGAGTACTAAATATCTACATTGCTGACATTTTTTTTTCATTTTTGTCTGGTGGTGTTGTAAATCTGTGGAATTGTTATTCAAAATGCTTTTCCTAGTTGTCAAGGCTGCCAGATTTTAAAGGGCTGACACACCCTATTTATATTCAGCTCTGATATGCTGTGTTCCACTGGACACTACAAAACAAAGTAAAAGAAATAGAAAAACATAAATGAGAGTCCTCAAATTGGAAAATAATCATAAGTCCCTTTAAAGACAAAACTTTGATCTCAACCTTTTTGTAGGTTTTGCTCATACAAATTCTAGCACTTTGTCATCAAAAAGGACTTGTGTCCAGCCATTCCCCCTGGAGACACAGTGACCACCCTGTACATGGGGTCACCTGTGGACTAATGCACGCTCCTCCACATCAGGAGTCTGTAATATCCACCTTTCTGTGGTGTCCTCACTACGGGTGCCATATTGTAGTGCAGGATGTCACAAACACGGTGTGACAGATCAGAACATTTACCTGCAAGCTGTATTTTAGTGAGGTCTGTATTTAGGAAGCGTGAGAGAGAGGCAGGAAGTGGAGGGCTCGGGGGATGCTACCTGCCTGTTTCAGCCTTAGGAAAGGCATAGGCCTATAGCCAATAGGTTTTTTAGCTCCACATGCAATCAGCTGCTCAGACATACAGTAATCATGCCCACACATCAAAGACATTGTCATTGCCATGCTCTTCCCTGGACATGCCCTATTGGCAGCTCTCACAGCTGTTTGGCCCTTTGGCCTGACACTGCACAGCAGTTCTTATTATAACACCAAGATTACTTTAATCTCATGTATAATTCAACTTCATGTCTGATTTAATTGTGTCGTTTGTCCTGTGACCTTTTGTGACTACCACATATGCCAGGCTTGATTCTTTTCAAGGGCCCAGTTCCATTCCTTTTTCCATGTATGGAAGGATCCCCAGTTGGCTAAATCTTTCTGTTAAGGGCTGCTCAGTGTACACCATCAGAGGAGTCTGTCAGGAATTGATCAGGAATAATTTATTGAGACTGTTTTGCCTGGACCTTGATTCTATCCAGTACCGATAAGTTTCAAGATTTAGTATGTATTTAGGGTTATTTTTATAACTGCTGAGAACTGAAGAGGAGCAGGATTAAATCCTTTACATTCTAGAGTGAGTCAAATATTATGCTTCTTTCTTTTCCTTTCTTTTCCTTTCTTTTTCTTTCTTTTCCTTTCCTTTCCTTTCTATTCCTTTCTTTTCCTTTCTTTCTTTTCCCTTCTTTTCCTTTCTTTTCTTTTCCTTTCTTTCTTCTTCTTTCCTTTTGGTATTAGGATCATTCTAGCTGGAAAACTCCTTATAATTTTATTTGTCTCACTATTTCCTAAAAAAGCAACCATTAACTGGTTTACTAGAAGCTCTTAGAGGTTAAAAATGATGATGCTGTATTTATGGCATAATGGCAGAAATATTTTCCTTTTCTCATTAAGATGTGTGTCTTAATACCATTGTATTCTTCCTTACAAACTAGAAAGCCAGACTCTCTAAGAAGAACACTATGCTTTTATCATGATGTCAGTTCTGTCCCTAACAGCTCTCAAAATGCACTGTAGTCATATGTGTCAAGAAACATTATAATTGTTCAGCCTGCATCACAGTTCTTATTTTATCTCCTTGCAAGTATACACCAATATTTTTCCTAAGTTAATGTGCAGAAATGTAAGAATAATTGTCCTTTGCATAGGCAGATAAATCTATAGCTTCTTTCTTCATAGCCTGGCAGTACTTTAATTTCTATTTTTTTTTAACCTGTAATAATTAGTCTTCACAATGGTCAGATTTTATCATTAAAAATATACCCTTGATCAGTCCCTAGGCACACAGTTTTACCCAAATATTTGATCCTTGGAAGTCTGCCAGTACTTTCAGACTAAAAGATTACTTGAAGTTTCTTTTACATAATGCATGCCAAATTGTTCTTCTCCTGGAATACTTACAGAACTATTTCTGCTATTCCCAGAGCACCACTGAGTAATTCCTTACTGAATTTCTTACTGTACTGAATATTCATGAAAACTTATGAAATATGATGATATTTCTTCTAGAGGTGGTTTTTACAGTGTCTTACCCATAGAGTTTTACTTTCTTATGGCTGGTTTGTTCCAATTGTTACTTTTTCCATCTTATAGTTGGGTGATTCTTCCAAAGGATAAAATAAGACTGAAGAGCTATGGTCATTGTCGAGTCTAGCCCTTTCCTGGCACAGATGACAATATCTAATCCTTTTCCTAGTTTAGCAGACCTTAGCTTAAGCTATTTAGGTGCCTTTATTTGATATTCCTATTAGAATATTGTCTCTGGACATCATTATTATGACAGAAGAATTTTCAAACTAATTTTGCCAATGTCCAATTCACACCTGGTTCTTTTGGTATGCTAGGACAGAGAACTGAATACCAGAGTATCATCAGAGGTGGAGTTACCGCTTCCATTTCTGTATCCCAAATAAGCTCCAAATTTATTACACATTTTATTCAGAAGCGTCTAAACCAAGGATTTTTTCTTTGCAGTGATTTGCTTTATATTTTTAAAATCAGTTTTATAATTTCAATATCTGGCTCAGTCTCACGAACTAGTCTTGTGACCTAGGCTCTTCTAAGAGCTCCCCTGGTGAGGGGGGAACGAGGTGATGAGGTGAGGAGGAATGAGCAATCAAGTGCTGTTCAGTAGTCAGATATAGTTATTGCTCAGTACTTACTGCTATTTTTACCAACCGTATTTAATTACAACATTTCAAGTAAGTGTAGAGCATATACCTCAAACATGCATTTTGGTGGTAATGCATGAGAGAGACTCCTGCAGAAGAAGCCAGAATCAGAGAGGACAATGTTTGTTCTTTGATTTATATCTGTTTCATTTTCCCCAAGCTTCAGAATAGCTCAGTATCAATCTGTTTCTCTTATCTCTTTGACTAGCTTGAGTTAGATCAAAGAACTGCATATTTTCAGAGAATCTACATAATAGTTATACAGACACATCTTGGGGATGGCTTCTGCCTTCCTGGAACAATACTAAAATGTTACTGAAAATAAAAAATCTTGAAAATAAACAGAAGAAATAATAATGAAAAAGAGTAGCAAGCGTCACAAACACCATCTTCTCACAGAGACCTGTACAGGTGTCTTGTCCTCCACACTACCAGACCAAACATCTGACTAAGAGTCTAAAACAGTACTGCAGAAGTATTAGAGTGAAGGAGCTCCTATGGAGAACATCCTAGAAAATGCTGTCATTTTGAAAAATGCTTGGAACAGTTTTTGAGATTCTGTCCTTTCCAAAGCTTGTGCCAGAACTCAGACTGCTTATGGGTTTAAGAGGAAAGTAGGCCATGTACATGTCCAAAAAATGACTGGACTATATTTTGGTGTGATTCTGCAGGCATCTGACAGAGCAATGCTCTTTTGTGCTTAATATTGCTTAATCCTTTGCTTTTCTCAACCAGTAGCACTTTTCCAGTTCCTACATGCTCCCAGTGAGTAATCAGACAGACCCTGGTGTGCCATGAAAACTCGCTCAGTGCAGAGATGTTCAGGCGAGGTGAGATCCAGCCTTATAAATTCACATAAACCAGTGCTGCATGGTGTTTGCTGACCAGGACCAGATAAAGTCAAGCCAAATGAACTTGGTACCAAAGCCTAAATTAAGAAGCTTTGATTCTTGTCAAATGATTATTACCTTTGGGACCATTCTAAAACTTTGTGACTAGTCTCTCTCTGGATCTAAGATCAGATGCCTGTAGCCAATATTTCTGTCATAACTTGTCCCTTTCCAATTTCTGGACTAACATGAGTAAAATGAGGTGCTTCAGCATCTGTCAGCGTAAAACTCCTTGTGAAATTCATAAGCATGTGTTCTGTTTGCTGCCACAGATATATAGTACAGAAGTGACTCAGCATTTCCAAACTCATGATAAAAAATAACAAGAATACCCCAGAGTTGTTCTGGTTTCCTCAATTCCCCTTTTCTCCACAGAAAATCATGAGTTTGAAAAATAACAAATTTGCTTTACAACCTCTTTCTTTTTTTTTTTTTCTTTTTTTCTTTTTTTTTTTGTGGTGGAGGAGGAAGAGTTAATTCAAGCTACAGTTCTTGGATAATCACAGGAATTTAGAAACTCCATCTACTGTGCTATTTAGCAGTGAAACCTGATCAAGGTTATTCATCCCTCTAACCATTGACCTCTACATTCAATAAACATACAGTTGAAAAATGACCACATCAAGGAATTTGTCAAACTTGGCCAGAGAGCATGAATTTAAAGAAACAACCTGTACAAATCTCTGAAAAATTACTTTGTAAAAATGGCATTTCCTTACTGAAAACCAATCTGCTTTTATATATTCAGACATGTTTCTTAGAAATAAAGTATTGTTTTGGTTTTGCTTTTGTTTAACC
Organism: Cnemophilus loriae; assembly: GCA_013397755.1. Taxonomy (NCBI): domain Eukaryota; kingdom Metazoa; phylum Chordata; class Aves; order Passeriformes; family Corvidae; genus Cnemophilus; species Cnemophilus loriae. The sequence continues at coordinate 221,669 of VZTF01007343.1, forward strand.
AGTGACTAAAAAAACCTGTTGGTTTGGTTTTGGGCTTTTTACTTCTTTTGACTTTTGTGTACTCAACAACAGTTGTTTACATTACACTGAGATCCATCTGCCAGTGATGGGGCTTCCATAGGCAGCAGAGGGATATATTTGTAGATATGTAGATCCTAGGCTGATGAAAATGCGGTGATGCCTTAGGAAATGAAGGTGGGAAAAGAAAAGAGAAGGGATGATGATGTACTGTCCTCTCAGCTGAAATCAAGTGGCTTGTTCAGGCCCCACCTCTTTTTCACATCTCCTCCAGTGTGCTTCGTGCACAGCTGAGGAAGACTTTCTTGCTAATCCTTCACATCTCTTGAGCTTTTGTCCTCTTAGAAAATGAAAATCAAAAATGTTCTATTGCTGTTTTTGTAGACGTGGGTCTATTAGCGTGTGTATAAATAAGTGTAGCTGTTTCGGGGTTTTTTTTAGTTTAGTTTTTACATGAATCAGAAAACAATCAGTTGTTTGTAGCTCGCTGGGCTTTTGTCATGGTAATTTTCCATCTTGGACTCAGTTCAGGTTGATAACTTTCTTTGGAAGTTCAGTAACAAAAAAATGTTGTTCCACTTGGGTTGTTATTCAGAGAAGAAAGATGAGCCTCCAAGGCTGCTGATTAAAGCCCGGGAGCTCGTTAGGCAGCAGGAATTCCTGGGAGCAGAGGCTGCTTGTGAGGGGAGGCGCTGCTCCTCAAGGCCGAGGCCTAGCGAGGCCTAAGGAGGCCTAGCGAGGCCTAGCGAGGCCTAGCGAGGCCTAGCGAGGCCTAAGGAGGCCTAAGGAGGCTTTCCGAGCTCTCAGGGCAGCCCGAGGTGTTCGCAGGGGTTGTACCACCCCTCACTGTAGGGCTGGGTGGGTAAATGTTCGATTTATGGACACGTCCAAAAGCAAGGATAACTCGTTTTCCTGACTGGGTGTGGTAGAGACAAAAGTCTGAATGAGAGCTTTTCTGGTCAAAATGGAGACATCTGGAGCTTCTGTTTAATTAAGAACTTTTCCTGAGGTGTTTGTATAAAGCTCCAGTGAAATGTATTTCTGCTCACTTTTCACCTTTCACTGTGTCCCTTTTTAAAAATGCTTACGGCAGATAGTGGAAAAAGAAGAAAATAAACAATATATCTAAACAAAACCAAGTTAGAGCATAGCAAAAACCAGGTAACTCAAATTACTATGATGTATTATTATTTTCAAAATTTGTGAAATATTTTCAAATGTACAGATGCATTTGATTAAAATATAACAGTACTAATTTATGAAAAATTTAATAATTAAGGAACTGAATAAAAAGGACTATTATTTTTAATTAATAATTCTGTACTGATGCATCTCTTTATTGGCTCCCTATACCAACTCGTCCCTTCCCTAATTGATTTTTAATACATTTTCTTCTCTAGAAAGAAATTGAATCAACTTTGCATATCCATCATGCTTATTTTATACATCTTTAATAAATCAAATCATATTTATTAAGGTCTGCAATTATGTATGTCAGAAATGTTGAGTAGATATAAATAAAAGCCCCTGTTTGAATGTTGCTCTTAATTATGTGCTTTTGATTTTCATGACTTGCATTTTAGAAAACTGTAAAAAAATGTAATTGCTAATGAATGTCTGTGCTAGGGTTTGATTATAGTTCAGTGTCTCTTATACAACCATTTGAATTTGAATATAAATATTTTCCTGTTGCTATTGCTTGAGCACTAGTACTAAAATTCCTAAGTAATGCTAATGTAGAGTTTTAGCTTGTGTCTGAAGTATGTTGGCACTGAAATGAATTACACACAGAGAAAGACTTGACATAGTGCTGTAAAGGTTGAAAGGCAGAACTCGTGGTTTGGAGGTGATTTTTATTTTCTTTTCAAGCCCATCAAGTCTGATCAAATCTTACTGACACTGAGTGTTTGGCAGTGGTGAAGTCTTAGTCGCAGTGTCGTTAATCTTGTCCCGTGCACTCACTTTTGTAGAGAACACATAAAGCCAAAATGTACGTGAGGAAGGCATGGAAGAAATGCTGAAAGGTGCATTTTCAGTTTTCATTGTCTGGACCACGGACACACATACATCACTGTGATGAAAAAAGAGTGAGTTATACTGCTGGCTGGTTGTCCACAGAGAGCTGAAGTCAAAGAAATTCTCCAGTACATCATTAGACAAGCCAGAAGAGGCAGACTCCATATTAATTCTGCTTGCTCTTTAATTTCAGGAAGTCAGTTCTGAGCCTTATGGAGATGTTCAGGCAGGAGCTCTGTGTGATCTCAGAGTAGCTGAAGGGCATCAGATGCCCTATTTCTGCCACTGAGATGTGCCTCAGCATCCAAGTAATAGATTATAAATCTCTGAAAGCATTTTTCAGTCATGCATTTTTACCATATCCCTTAACCAACTACAAGATTTCAAAGAGCATAAAAATCACTTGTACCAGAGGATTTTGCAGCATAGGTAATACTGTAGAAACTCACTGTACTGTCATTTTGACACAAATAATTGGGCATGGAGCTACACATACACAGAAAAAAGGAAAAAAAATCTTTATCGCATGCTACCACACAGAATGTGTACTATAGACTTGCAATTGTAATAATCCATCACTGTCTGTCTGTAGTGAAATGGAAAACAAAAATTATGGTGTTTGGACTGCAAAAAAGAAAATTGAATACCTGTGGTACAGTTACATTATTGGGCTATATTGTAGCTGATGTGTCTACAAAATTGAACTCTTCTATTGCGCTTCAAATTTATGGCTGAGTAAATCAAACTTTGTGAAGATGAGGACGTACCATTTTGTAGCTAAAATGTTGTTTTATCCTGAACAAATTGGGTGCATATTTACCATTCCCTGCAATGTTACTTCTTACAAGATATATGCATTTCCTTTGCCTTGTTTAGTTTGCTTTCCACAAAAGGGATTGTTGCATTGCTGATAGCTTGCAAAAAAATTATCCTTTGTATTTGGAAACTGGAATGTGCCCATTTGTGCAATGGAGGTGAGTTTTGGAGGCTAATGTACAGATTAGGGATATGTGTGTATTCCCACAGTGCTAGGCCATTTCCAGCTGGGCTGCAGCCAGAGGAGAGCAGGGTGAGAGCCGTCAGCTGTGACGTGCTTGAAAGGCGATCTCAGCGGAGAACAGTTTGCTGTAGGCACGGGCAGTGGGACCTCGCAGGGGAAGCAGGTGCCAGCTCCTCTCTGAGGGGCATAAAGGAAGTTTTACTGTCGCTGTTGCTGATGTCATGACCCGATGGAGTTTCAGCTTTACCCCAAGTGATCAGTCTCTTGCTGTGTTACACACTTCTGTCTCAGCCTGCTCGCTGCTGAGGGGATTGGGTTGTAGAGACAAGTTGTTCCTAACCGTTATTAAACAATGTATTGCCCCTTTCTCTATATTGACACTTTCTTGCTTCAGCAACTGAAAGCTGGAAAACTTGACTTGCTTTTTGATGAAGAGCAGCAATCATGTACTTTGCATAGGTTTGTTAAAAAATTAAATGAAAAAAAAGAAGTGACTGATGATTACAGCAATAAGTTTCCCAAGAAAATAGGGTTATCTAAACCAGTAACCACACATTAATCAGATGTCACACTTCTCATTTTTCTCCTCTTTAACTTTGTTTAGCTTTTTAGTGCTTCCTAGAAAATTTGCTGCAGCATTGATGGTCTTTTGCTGTTAAAAGAGTAGTGCAGTATTATTTCAATAGATTACTAAATATTTTTAATTGATTTCTTCATTTGTTTTCTGCTGCTTCATCCTGAGCCCCTGACATTGCTAAGAGTATAACATTAATGAAATCTACCTTTGCATTAGTGATGCATCCTTTCCTTTTTGCTGCCTGATGTGGCAGCAAGATGATGAGCTGAAGAAACAACGTGCTTTAGTGCTTTTGGGAAGTCTTTTAATTCTTGCACAAATACCGCTTATTTTCTTCAGCATTTAATATCTTGAACATAATTTGTCCATTGAGCCACTTGACAGATTCTGCTCCATCTACTTTTGAGTGTGTTTATTCCTGTAAGATTCCTGTTATAACAGTGTATTTTACTAACGTACGATGGGATAGACTACTGTAGAGTATTTCAGATACCCTTGGGCACTGATTTTGGCTTGGCCAGGAATTGAGTTTAGTTATATATATCAAGAGTTCAGAGATGTGTGTCTTGAAAACCAAGCACAGAGATCATTTTTGGTGAGACTGGATGTTTGTTAGTTGTTTGGAAGGACACTGAGCTAAGGTTTCGGTGTAAGTGACTTGGTTGGTTGGTTGATTGGTGGGTTGGTTGGTTGGTTGAGGGGGGTGTAACCCTTTTTTCACTTGCTTATTTTCTCATTGCAATCTACCTTTTCTTATATGTCTTTTATGTCATGTCCTGTTTTACTAGGCACTTTAGTGGCAGAGATATTTTTTGTTGGAAAGAAATACAACCACAGAACCTGTTTTATCTGTTATTGTAGTTTTACTTCCCGAATTGTAGCCACGACAAAACACACACAGTGTGGACCCTGCCCAAAATGCTGTCTTGTTTCATCTGGAGGTAGCTGCAATCTGCAGTCTCTGTGCCAGACTAGCAGTAATGTGGCAGATGTGGAAGGAAAGGCAGGAATGTTCTGTCTGTTCTGAAAACATTACATCGTGTTGCATTGATCTGCTGTCACCTCAGACCTTCCCTGGCCCAGAGGAGCCAAAATATTAAGGTTTTTGAGCTATCTGAAGTTTGAAACAGAAGAGGCAAAAGTCAATATGAAAACCAAACACTTTCAAAGAAAAATGCCAATTTCATGGAGATTTTACTTAAAGTAAGAAATTGGGAAGTAAATCTTTATACAAATTCTACTTTTCCCAAATGTCTGTTGTTCAGGGTAAAATCTTCAACCATTTATTGAAAATATCTGTTCCTTGTCTGTGGCAAGGGATCAGATTCCATCAAAATATGACTTTGAAAATCCAGCATCCACTGCAGGTCTGGGAGGAAATTTTGAATATTTGTCAAACAGCAGTTGTAGGTGTTCACTGAAGAGCCTGAGTCATGCCACATCTCTTCCTCTACCCTTGTAAAACCTCAGATTATGTTTTGTTAAACAGGCACACAAATATGATATGTTTATTTTTTGATCTTTTGAAAGATAAATAGTGTTCCTACTGGGAAATGTCAAATGCATTTATGCCATTAAAAATATTTTCTTCCAAGTGAATAAATCACTCTTTAACACCTAACCAGATACATTTATTTTCAAATTGATTCTCTTGCAAACCTGGAGGAGTACTTAAGATCACTAATGCAGGTATGTTGTTAATTCTCACTGAAAGCTCTTCAAAACTCGGCTAAGCGCATCACCTGTGAAGATTTTGTTTTCTTTTTGCCTGAACCAGCATCCCAGTAACAGCATCTTTGCCCTGTTAGGACCTAGGTAGGTGTTTTCTTGAGAGTTCGCCTGCTATAATAGGTGAACTCAGTTGTTTGAAATGCATATTTTGCCCCTGAGTTGTCCACTTGTTGATGCTGTAGTCTTCCCTGTCACGGATGACAAGACCATGCAGAAAAATATCCCTTTATTGAATCATTATTGAGATGGTACTCCACAATATTGCGGAAACTTGTAGCTGGAACATATTACATTACAATGTTAAAAGGTTTGGAATATTGAACAGCACAGCCTCCACAAGGATATCCTTGGGCTGATCAGGATGATAACAGCAGCAGAGCAGAACAGACTGCCGCCCATCTCTGAGTTCCCAAGGCTTATTTGCAAATCAGGCAGTATCTCCTTTAGAAAACATCATGCTGGCATGTGGCACCTGTGCTTGATCTCTGCTGCTTTTTAATCACAACAGCTAAAGGTTGCTCATATAAACATATTTTCCTGAAGGAGTGATAAGAAAAAGAAACAAGTCTGATCCTGTACCAGTTGAGAGAAGGTATCAAATGTAGAAGAGATCTGACTTTTCCTAGTGCTGAATCTCACCTTGGTAATGAAGCAAAGGTGCATTAGAGATATGACCATAGGGCTGCACTGAACCTTCCGCAGCTTGATGCACTGAAAGATGCAGGAGGAAGTAATATTGTTTGGAGCGTGGACATTTGTGGTTTACAGAAGGCTGCTGGGACATCATTAGGATGTTTCCCTTGCTCTTCTGGATTGTAAGGAAGTCATGCAAAAAATGAAATGTAGCATGTATGAGAAAGTGAAGTAGCTACAGGTGAAGGTTATTGAGGGTAAAGAGGTTGAGTGGGCAGGTCTAAATGCTCACAGCAACAGAGAGAGTGATGGAGGAATCTGGAGTTCTGTGAATAGATGACGAAGAACTTGAAATTGTCCTGAAGTGATGTCAGTTTCTACACTAAATTTCAGTATTATTCTTTAAATAATTTTGCTCTCGCTTCACTATCTATTCTATTCTCTTGCTTGGAATGAACAGGCTCTGGTTAAACAAGGTTTCTCTTCTGGTATTTGATGTAATTATCAGAGGAATGGAGTTCTGGCTCTCTGGGTTGGCTTGCTTTTATGATTTTTGTTTCATACATTCCTTGCACTCTCTCCAACAAGTTCTTGGAAAGTATTGGAAACAATTGTTTTCTTGTGGGAAGGAGTTTTATCACTCTAAAAAAGCCAGCTTCAAGGAGGTGGTCTACTGAAACACCAGCTCCCTGTCCCTGATGATTTGTCTTTTAATACACAATGTTATGCCAAGATTATTGAGCTGTTGTGCCAACAGTACAAAGAATGAATTCTTACTGATAGAGGAATCAGAAATGTACTTTATCTTTTCTCCCCCTAAAAATTCATCAGGCCGTAAGGTGTCTTTCCGTAAAAAGCCCAGAGAATCAGCAGATTTATCGTCGAAACCATAATGCCATAGTTGCCTCGTATTGTACCTCATGGAAGAGAAGGATACAGTTATTCTAATAATGCCAGATTACATTTTTAACAAAATTTCTTCCCTTGCTTGTGTTGGAGATCACAGTGCTTATGCTTCGTAGTGTCTCACAGCAACACAAAATTTTGTTAGATTTAATTATTCAGTATAGAGCAAAGCTGGCAGAAACGTTGAAGAGTGAACTGAGCTGGGGGTTTTTTGCCTTGTTTTGTTTTGCTTTTATTCCAGTGTTGTTCTGGTCCTCACTACACCTGTAGCTGTTGAGCACAGCAGCAGAGGTTTATCACACCCGTGCGTGGGCTCCTCATGCCTGCTGTTAATGAGCAAACACAATGCAGGATGAACCTTGTGGGAAAATGCCTCAGGGAAAACAGACATGTCTGAAGACAGGAAAAAAAGAGATGAATTTGAAAAATGAAACTAAAACAAAAAATGCCCTCCCAACAAGATATTTCTGCAGTTATAGGGAGATGTATTAGCTAGCTTCATTCGCACAGAGAATTTAATGCATTTTCATTTTACTTTTTTCCCCGTTCTCTCTCTTAGTGGGATATTTACAATCAACAAAATTTATGTTTGGAGTTAAGGATTTTTGTGAGACAAATCAAGTTCATTTTCATTTCACTATTTGGAGAGAGCTGCATCAGGGAGTGATTATTATAGGAAAAAAATATTGGAAAGAAGTTATAGAAATTATGATTACAAGAAATCTTAAAAGTCAGTTTATATAGATCAAAGATCTTAACTATGATGAGATAATGAATTTAATTAAGGTTGGTCCCATTTTGTCTAGCATTTGTCAATACAGGGAAAAACACCTTTTCTGCAGTTATTAGAAACTCAAGCTGGACACACAGAGAGGAAACTTTTGTGTTACTCTGAGCCCTCTCAGAAAGGCGTTGTTCTGCAGGTGGGGCAGTGCCATGGAGCTGTGTCTGTTCTCACTGCGCATTGCAGAAAGGCTGCCTGGATGCTGCTGCTGGGGGATCCTGTGGGATAAAGTCTCAACAGTATCACATGTGCCTTCAGTTAACATCGATCACCCGGGGCTGTTCTTCATCACGCAATGTATGATGTGCATAGTAAGATTCCATTTGTGAAGAATAAACATAGCAATTTATGACTAAAATGTAAATTTTATTTACAGTCATGTATATGCCTCCGTAGATGCTAAGAAGAAATACCTGAAATTGACGAGTGCTAAATGTTTATTTCCACATTTTTAATAACTATGGTTGAGTTCATTCAGATATGTCATTTGTATTTATTAGAAAAACAGGATTCTTCCTTAAGTGTTAAGGGATTCTGGGATCAGAGATGAACAAAATAATCAGCTTTAGACAGCAGTAAGAAACAAAATTAGGATCGAAGGAGTAAACAGTACACAATCAGCAAAGAGTAATTTCACATTCAATATCAGAACTGCAAAATTGATATGAAAAACTTTTAAGTTTCATGACTAAAGGTAGTTATTTTTTGACACTGGAAACCTGACAGTGCATGACAGAAGGCAGATTTCTTAGAAATATGGCTGGAATATTTCATTTTATTAGTTAAACACCTGTTGTTATTTCTGTAAGCAGATGAAAAATGATTGTCAGTTTCTCTCAATCTCACAAAAGTTCCCAGGACACCTGTAATGACATAACACCATAAAATAAATTTTAATAGCCATTACAGATGGCCATCTTCTTTAGAAGGTCTGACTGTGCCCATTCTGCAATGTCATTTTGTGTGTGTGCATTCTCTGTGTTGATGCATACGTGACCTATAAGTGAACCTTCAGTACTTACCTTGCTAAACAATGTTCAGAGACCACAAGTTTGTGCTGCTGCTTTTGCTTTAGAAATAGGAAGCCAGCTGGGCTTTTTGGTAGCATCATGGTTTAGGTCTTCAGAAAGAATTAGTGATTGCATCACTCTTTGTTTGCCAGTAGCTCAGAGGATGCACATTGCTATTGCTGGTGCAGTTACTTGCTAACACTCAATCCTGTGTTTGAGCCCTTAGAATAAAATGAGTTGAATGTAGAGTAAGCTCAGGGTAAAAAAACTCCCTGTTTTCACCTTAAAGATAATAAACATATTAAGGAAATAAGAATTTTCAGGGTTCATTATACAGTCTGATGAATCACAGACATTATAAAGTTGAGGTTTGAGCTATTTAGGAAAACAAGGCTGTAATCCCAATCAGATTTTGTCATCCTCCACCTCAGGCATCTTCCAGAAGATGTTAAATCTAGGATGAGAAAGTTCCATCTATGACTCCTCCCTTGCTACTTCTAACATACTAAAGAATCCTTACTAAATTGAGAGGACATTTTTTAAGTACACTTATTTAAGAGGAAGCATTGAGGGTTTTGAGATGCTGCAATCAAGAAAAGATAATTTCAGTCCTGTTAAGGATTTTTTTGTTGCTGCATGGTACTCAGCAGTTTGAGTTTGGCAACTTCTCAACAGAGAAAAACAATCTGTGTCAAGAAAAACCAGAAATAAGAGATGCCTGATATTTCCACGTGTCCAAAGTGTTTATTATATAAACCTAAATTTTCAAAAACTGATGCTGGTGAAGAAGCTTCGCTTTTGACCCAGAGCAAATCATTATTATCTCTCAAGGCCTTAGCAGAATCTTTTATGTTGATTACACTGAAAAACAGCTTTGAAAAGAAGTGATGCAGAATTCCTTTCAAAACTGGGCTTGATTTTTATGTTGATGATAGATAAGCAATGACGGCATGTAAAGCCTCTTTTCTGTGCCTGAATTTTGAGATATCTGAAGGTCTCACCTCATCTCTTTGTTAGCTCATACAGGAACTTCCAGAACACACAAATTACCAGTAGCACCCCATGCTCTAAGATACAGCTCTCGTAATGATTAGAGATATTCTGGTCAAGACCCGAGTTCAGAGCCTTCCCTTTCCCTGCTGAGTGCTGGGTGGGTTGCACTCCCCTTGTCTCGGCCTGTCTGCTCCCTCGGTTGCCTGAGGCTTTAAAAGTTGCCTGCAGGCCCTTCTTCCTAAAAGCAGCTCTCAGCTCCTTCATTCCTGTATAGACAGTAAACTCCTAGGACATGGGATTTCTCTTTCCTTGTATCTATACAACCAGAGATAATTTTGTGGAACAGCAATCAGGAACAAGGCCAGAGACCTCGAGCCAAGGGAGAGAGTCTTGCTGGACCATTAGGCAGTGAGTGCAGAACTCATGCTGTGTTTGGGAGGGAGGAACAGCAGCCCAGGTTCTCCCAGCAACCCTCCGTACCTGAACTGGTTTTGTGTACTGCCAAAATAAAAACTAAAGTAAACCAAATTGGCTGACTTACACTGACTTGCTTTACACAGTGCTGCAATGGTTGATGAAGGTGCAAATGGAATAGGTGCATCGAAAGCAAAAATTGGATCTGAAAGATGAGGAGACTCTTAAACTGCACCTGCTTGACTCCTTGCTGTTGTCTCTGTGTGGGATAACACTTGGGAAAACTTGTTTGTGAATGATGGAATTAGTTAAGTACTCACATAGGATTTTAAAATAGGTTTGGGGTTTTTTTTGGTTTTGTATTTCATTTCCTCTATATCCTTTGCTTGAAAACCTGGAGTTTGTGACAGAAAATTACAGCCCCAGCCCCAGAAATACAGACTTTTCTATTCTTCATTGACTGTCCCTGGTGGCACTCTGCAGAGATGCCAGGAGACTGTCATTTCTGAACTTGGAGTTGTGCCTGGGGATGGAGGATGGAGCCTCAGCCCCTGTGAATGCCAGGCAGCTCTCAGATGAGAAGGGTTCTCTGGCCTGCAGCAGACAGCAAAGGCACTGTATTAAAGACAGGCTCCTCTAGCCTGTGTACAAGGTAGATAAAATGAGATAAAGCTTGGAAGAGAAGGAAATTATGCATTAAAAGAACAAAGAGAATACAGCGGCAGCATTAGGAGTGGTTGGATACAGCAGTTTCTGACTGAGAAGTGGGGATGTGGACCCTCTTCCTTTCACAGGCAGTAATTAAATGTCAGATATCTACATCCCAGGTGAATGCAACCACAAAAAATACAAACCCACAGCATCTATTCTCTTTGACTAGGTTTGGAAAAAACCCACCACCACAAAAACTGCTCTTCAGCCCTCTAAAGAAACTTCTAGGTGCCACACTCCTGAATGGATTTTAAGACATGAATTAGGTTGGAGCAGTCATTACCCAGTAAAACCTTGTAAAGTGCATAAGCAGCATTGATTGATACTTTATACACTCCTATCATCATGTTTCCTCTCTCAGGACCATTCCTAGATCTGATTCATGTATTTGTTTAACTTCTGTTGTTGATGGCTTTGCTTTTTGAAGTGAAAGCACAAGAATGACTGCTGCAGACCAATTAAAGCTCAGGGGAATAACACATGTTTTAAAATCACGTGTTTAAAGTAACCTGCAATACCTCTGTGATATATTTTTAGTAATGTAAGAAGCAACTCTAATCACTAAAATAAACTCATCAATGTCCTCGCTTCTGCTGGAACCAGGAATTTGGGCCACCATTCTCAGCATGTAGGTGTAAAAATCTGTCATTCAATCTGGGAGCTGTAGGAATACATTCCTTCTCTCCATATGAATCCCCATTCTGGTTTGTGCCTGTCCAGAGTGGGGACAATTTCCTTGAACAAGGACAGAGGAACAGTTGGTCTCATTCACAGTCTCGAAAAGTCGTAAGGTTTACAACACTGCTTACTGTGGCACACTTGGCACTCTAAAGGATATTGCTATCTAGGTGGTACTTCAATACTTAGCCCCTTTTGCTAGGCTTTTCATTAAGAAATCCTCCAGAAGATTTATATCTATGACTTTAAATTTCCTTGATGCCTAAAGCAGAAATGTTAAAATCCTATCAAAGCTCTTGTAAGGAGTACAGAATTGACAGCCACACAGTAAACATGAAACTTGGTTAGTGACTGAAAGGATTCAGAAATTGCATAGCTGACAATACTCAGATGGGAGTACATAAATTGTCTAGACCTCATGAACTTGTTCTCCATGGGTGTTCTGAGCAGTGTATTCTGTAGAAAAAGGGTGGCTGAAATGGCAAAAGTTATAACTCAATTGTTAAAAGGCAAAGTAAATGATCAGCTTGAGAAAACCATTCTGGAATATTTCATATGCAAAGTGCAGCACCAGGGAGCAAAGTCTGGTTTTTTTCATATTTATAGAAAGTGAAAAAATAGCATAGAAGTGATGAGGAAAAATTCTTAGGTAGAAGGAGAGGGACTAAAACCAAAGTCCTGAAACAAAGTTTTAATTGATTATAAAACAGCTGAAACTTAAATGAATGTTTTTCATTTCCTCTGAAAGTTCTGTTCTAACCCTGAATCATTCACAGAAAATGCAGTGAAATATAAAGGATTTTCTTATAAATGTCCATGCCAAGAAATGGCAAGATGAAAGCAGATATTTTTCATTATTTGCAAAAATGTTTCTGCATAATTACTTCTGCCACCATTTCATTGCTTTAGTGTCCCCTTGAAAGATTGCCTTTCAAAAGTGTGTTTTATTGCAGTCCTTAAAGCTAATGCAAAGTTGTATCTCTGCTGCTTTAAGTGAAAAGGAATTTTAAAAGCAAACTCCCATTTCTCTTTTCACCTGTCCAGACTGTGCATTCAGTGCCTTTGAGAGTGTTTCAATGTCCATGTAAAATGTTCTGTAACGGTTTTAATTTCAGCAGGATGCATATTCCAGAAGGTCACCAAAAGGTTGGGATGTACAAGTTAGCAAATATTGTAATGATCTGCACGGCCTCTATCAGCAACTCTACCTGAAACTTCATGTGGATTTTTGAATACAAGCTGTGCTTCTAAAATTGCCTTTAGGAGGTCACTTTTTAGCTTCTGCCTTCTCATCGTATCCCCAGCAGTAATGGATCTTGGTTTTCCAGGATCCAATTACTTTGCATGGGGCTATCTAGAGGACATGGATACAGGCTAGTAAACTGCATATTTGAATTAACTTTCCAAATAGAGTTGTCTGACCTCTGAGTCTCCTTCCACTTGCATGAAACACTCAATTCTGTATCACTGTGTCTGCTGCTGCAAGCCAGAGCTGGCTCAGTCCTGACTGAACAGTTACGTGAGACTGCACAGGCCCTGTGAGGGGCAGCAAAATAAGGTTTCCTGCCACCTCTGTTCCTTGAGGACTCCAGTCTCCCAGACAGTGTAGGAGCGCTTGTAGGGTTTGTCATCTTGCAGAGGATATCACTGCTTTCTTCCAAGGCTGGCTGGCGGAAGAGCCAAGAGTTGTCACTTCCCTACAGTCTGGTGATCGGAGCATTCTCTGACATGTTGAATAGCCATCTGTGTCTTGTACAGCAACCAAACCACTCAAGTTGCCTGTTAGGCAACATCCCTGCTGTTTAGAAGGTTTAGAGAATCCATTCTGAACTAGCACTTCAGTGGAGCACAAGAAAGTTTCTAGTTTCTGGTCCTTAATAGCGAAGGTGATTTTTTTTTTTCCCCCCCCATATTGTGCTATAAAGGAGCTGTTAAATAGAAGCATTAATAAATAATTAAATTATTACATCCCAAACTCAACAACTCCCCTGCCTGTCCTGGTAAAGAGAAAAAGACAAACCTTGAAACAGCTTCCCATGAGCTTATTCTTTGGAATCTCCTTCTTCCTTCTTAACCCCATGGAAATCCTCAGTTCAGATACAGTTTGAGCTCTACTTTTCCTTCACTTGAATGACTACAGCAGTGCAACAAGGTTACATTGTGATGTGCTAAATAATCACCTGTTGATTTCAAGGAAGAGCCAATATTAGAATTACAGTTTCGGTGAGGGTGTTGACAGCAGAATACCTTTCCACTTGGGTGTCATCTTCTTGTGGAAATTAATTCAAATCTCAATCTATGGACTTCAGTTTATGTAATGTCTTGTAGGAGGTGGTTTCTGAGCTGCAAAGTTTTGATTCATATTTTCCTATCCACATCTGATTGGATATGAGATCTGGAGCATGGGATAAAGTTTTTCCAATTTTTTCCATAAAATATACTCTGAGGGGGAGGGAAGGAAGGAAGGAAGGAAGGAAATTCCTTTGTTGTCAGTGTAGACCTGAGGAACTGCATAGTTCCGTTTCATCCTATCAGTTTCTGTGAAAGGTGTATGTAGCTGGATAACTTGTTTGATCTCTGCATGATTCTGATTTCTTGAACATGTTCTGTCTCTACAGAGCACTGCTCACTGTGCAGGAAATTTTAAGGTGTAATTTGTTTTCAAGCTACCACCAATTTTTCTCGGTAGAAAAGAACATTTGGTATCAATTTTAACTGGATGGAGGGACATTTTTTCTGCCTGCAGCAAAGAGGCCATGGTAACTGTCAGAGCTCCTGCCTATGTACACTTTCTGTGAACTAACCAAAAATGAAATAAATAAAGTACAGTAAATTCTGAAAATTGATGCCTGTCCTTTTTCAGGAGCAGTTGAAAGTTAATCTAAAAGGCAAAAAAGAGTCAGATAGAGTTTACTGCACTCCCAATTTTTAGCTTAACTCTGCAGTAATTGGAGACTAAGAACTTTCTATGTGCTCTTGGGGAAATGTCAATGTCTTCTATTTCGTTATGACATTTGAAAGCTGTGACAAATGAATAAAAATGTGTAACCCACTCACTAGCAGTCATTAAGCCTGTGCTTCCCATTTTGCCCACTCTGTTGTACATCGGAAATTGGTTTGGTTCCCAGTTACAGGTACTGTCTGTTCAGTTCAAACCATAATGGTTCATGCAGTAATTTTGATCACTGTCAACAAGGATCAGTAGTGACAGTACCTGAAGCTGCTTTCAATTACAGTGCTGTGAATTTGGAGTCAGCATACAGGAACTTCAGGGCTGCTGGAGTGTGGTGGGAAGGAATTCCCACGCAGGGGTGTTTGGTGCCAAGTTATGCCACTTGTTCATTTTATTGCTTGCCTGCAGAAGCACTGTGGCAGTGGCTAACACAGCTATCACCTGTGACCGAAGTCAGACAGTCCTCACAGTGGCACTTACCTGCCAGGTGAATGGCCCTTCATGTGTTGTGCTATCCGGAACGTTCCCCAGTGCTTTTGGGCAAAGTCATGCTCCTGTGATTACCCTGGACTTCGGATTTTTGTTGAGATGTGGACAGGCATTTTTAAACAGTCTTTGATGAAGCAAATTTTTCACGTGTGTCCAGTGCCCATAGTGGCCAGTCATTACTTTTAAACAATAGCGGGATTGATTAACCAATAGCAGGAGAGATGCACTTCCACACCAGAGAGAAAGGCTGATCACTTTCTAGTCTGTCCTTCCTCTGCTTCTTTGAAAAATTCCACTCCTTCATCCTTGGGTTACCCGTGGCATTAGATATGGATGCGATGTAAGTTATCTAGTGCGTGGAAGACACTCCATGTCTGCGGTGTTTTGTGCAGGGGCTGGAGCATGCACTAGGACAGCTCCAGGCTGGGATGCAGCTGGAGCACAGGACCTGTTTGCAGAGAGCTGGTTTAGCAGTGTGTGCAGCCCTTGTCAGATATATCCAGCCGCCATACTCTGCCTGTGTTAGCAGCTGAAGGCCTGTACCCTTAAAGACAGTAGGAACAGGGATGTGTAGGGCTTAGTTCCAGACTTAACCAAGTCCAAATCATACAGTCACCAGAGACTGAAGTAACTCCATCTTGTGTCACAGGTAATCACTTCATTACTGAGCAGGAAATACTTCAGTTAGTGGAAGGCTCAGACTAAAGACCAAACCATGGTACTATGGTCTTGAACAAACTTGAGCATGCTAGAGCAGCATTTACTCTGCAGGGGGTAGAGGGTGGAACATCAGCACACCTAAGTGGCTCTTTATGTTTACTGACCTACTGAAAATCCAGAACCCAGTTCCCGTGTAGAACGGAAATGAGGATGAGGTCTTAGTATGAACTGAGTGTCTGTTGTTCTTCCTGATTTCTCTACGTCAGTACTGGCAATGTAATTTAATGAAGTTATTGGTGCTTGGCTAAAAGGCTCTGTCCAAGTTTTAATTTGCTCTGTCCATGACACATTGCTATTTGCAAAGAGGTTATGTAGAAGTTAAACCAGAGTAAGATTGAAATCAGGATAATGAGAGTTGTGTGCTGACATCTGAGAGCAAAATTTGACCTTCTAAATTTTGAAGAAGCTGCAAAGAGCCTGGATGTGCAGTACATATGTCAGAGAGGTAAAGAAAAGCCTGTCAGATTTTGGCTTGGAGCCATCAGACATGATTTGCAGCATCCTTGCAAAGAGGAAGGCGAGGTAGCTGTGTGATGAGCATGGAACAGACAGACATTTCAGATATCCACATCCAAATTCATACTTTCTCTTCAGTTCAGGAACCAGAAACATATCACATCCACAATGCCCCAAAGCATCCTCCCAGCCAGTTGGCTCTTAGCAAGAATAGAACCAATTTCTTAATCCTTACTACCACCTCCTGCCAACACACTATGGAAATAGAAGATGTATCTGCTTCAAAAAGCATTTGTCTGCTTTTCTGGCCAGGCATATGCTTCAGAGGTGACAGCTGGTGCAGGAAAGAAGTGTTTATTTATACATACATATATATAGAAACGCATCTATTTATATAAATATATACACACAAAGATATATATATATATATATATATATGCCTACGGAAAATGCTTTATGTGCTCATGTGTGTATATGAAAAGCAAGAAACCAAAGAAACTGATGAGCTGCCAGTTTTCCAGTTCAGTTTTATAACTTAGTGCTTTGGAAGAGTAGGGACAATGTCTGTATCCCTAATGAGCTGCAGACAGTGTAGACCTTATCTTGGGATGATTTCTAGGCCTGGCAAAGTACATTTTTTGCAAATTCTTAATTTGACATCAAATAAATTCTTAAATATGCAGAAGATCAACTGTCTCGCTTCTCTTCTTCATAAAAAAATAATCCTGCACTCACCATTTACTGAGAGTGACTCAGTAAATTCTCAGTAATGACATCTCTAGTGAAGTATCAAGAGAAAGCTAAGGAAGGCAGTTGAATTTAAAGCTGTTAAAGGCCTCAAAGAAAAAAGTAAGTCATAATCTTCCTGAAAGAAAAGAAAATTCACCATGTTGCCATACTAGTAGCAGAGTTAACAGACACTATATGCCGTAGCCTGAGTTCTACACAAATGAAAACTGCAAGAAAAAGCATTTTAAGAATATGGATTTCTTTATTTTTCAGAGAAAAAAAACCCTTTTCTTGCTATATTTTCTCAAATTCATATTAAACAACATGCTTGCCTTGGCACTGAATAGATGCAAAAATTGTCAATCTGAAAATTTGGTTCATCTGTAAGAGAACCAGCATACACTGGATGCCAAGTGCGGGTTTGAAATGCATTTATTCATTCCCGATTTAGCACCTACTCATAGCATAAAATGCAGTGAGATATAAAGGATACAGAAAAACACTGCCCCCCCCTCCCCAATTTTAATAGCACATACTTATCACCATTCTTATGTTAATGGAGTGTTTGTACGGCTGCCACAGTGGGCACAGGAAGATTAAAATCTGCCTTCACTCCGTTTAGAGAACGTAAGGGAGATCAACACATCTGCTCTGGGGAAAGATAAGTCTGTCAAAACCGTTATTTCACATCATTTGCAGCTTCTTAGAACAAGGGTGAGAAAGAGAGAAGGAAATTTATTAACTTTAGGGTAGCCATGTGTCTGTAGTTTTATCCTACCTGACAGTTCATCACTTTGTTTAATAATCAGTAACCTTGACACCCACATGTCATCTTCAGTATCCTGATAACTTTTATTCTTGATTGCTGTCTTTTGCTGGGTTGGTTATAGCTCAGGTACTAGAAACCGGGTTCACACCAGAGCCAGCAGGTTTTGGGGAGTATTTCCCAGGCCACTCCAGTGGTGATGCTACAGAAAATGTGGCACTTTGTATGGATTGGTTGTTGTTTCCTAGATAAAATCTTAGCTATCTTAAGGACACCTTTTAGAACAAACATGCATGGATGTGATAGAGAAAGAGACAGATTTTAATGGTGATCCTGAGGAACTGTAGCTTTAGTCACATTGTCCTTCATGAAGCCAGTGTTCTTGTTTTAGCCCACAGCTCCTCCACAGAGCAGTGACATTTCTCTTGGAGTTTTAGTCTCAATTAAAGCAAGAAATATTATGAAAGGCAGAAATGTTTTGTCTGTTCTTGTTACTTGCTGAGAATAATGATATATGCTTGAGAGATGGTGGTTGGTTGGGTATGAGCTGATAGGACAGATGGAGAAGGAAAGGTGTTTTTCAAAGCAGTTTAAACTATTTTAATCTACTTTGTTCCAGTGACATTGCCTCTAATCCTGTCCCGATATATTATTGATAAACTTTTCACAATGTACATCGTAGTAGGATTCATCAGACTTGACATTTTATCCTCACAGTGCATTTGGGAAGCTCAGAAGTCTTCTAGCTCCCATTTTAAATTTACATTTATTTCTCATTTTCATGACATTGAGAGAGAAGAGAGTATAAGGCAAATTGTTTGAACTTCAGTTTCTGTAGTTAGGCAAGAAATGCTCATCTTGTTAAAAATCAGGCCAAAGATTTTGGTCTCTAAATATAGATTTAAAGATCTAATATTAGATACCTCATATGGGAGAGATTGACCTCTGTGATTGACCAGCAATGTACAAAGGCCCTACAGGAAATCTCAGAGATAGATTTTTGATCTCCTAAAGCTTCATTGCTAAAAAGTTGCTTTTCCAAGAATTTTTATGCAAATAAATCTTTAGACACATCTTAACAATGAGACATAAGTTGGCTAAAGGTTTTGGAAAAACTGAATTTCTTTCCAGAAACTGAACCAAAAATAAAGACAAAATAAGTTTTGGTCAGTTGGAATAAAAAATATTAACTGCTTGTTTGGGGCTTTTCTTCTGAAACAACAAACTAAGAAAAAATAGAAAAAGGTCTGGCTAGGCACGAAGTGATTTAACTGAATAGAAAAACAATCGATTTCTTTTTTGTGCTTGTATCTCTTTTCTCTCTTAAAAAAAAAAAAAAAAAGTCTTACTTTTCCGGATGAACTGATTTAAGGTTTTAAAAAGTTATAAAATATTAAATTTAAAAATTTTGCCTCATGCCTTCTTGTAAAGTAAATACTGCTTCTGCTTAGTTCTCAGAATTTTTGTATAATGCTATGTTCCTAGATTAGGAATGGATAAATCAGTCAATATTTCATCATCTGTTCATCCTAAAACTGTTCTTCAGTAAGGCCCTTCATGACTTCTGTGGGATAAGTGAGAGGTCTGTGGGATCCCACCAGAAACACTGCCCATAACTTTGCTGTTGGCTCTTGTGCCTTTGAGAAGAAACAGCTTGTCAAGCTTGATCAGGCCCCCTGGTAGCAGCATCACTGTATATTTACTCTGGAGTCCTCTTCAAAATGCGCTATGTGCATCCAAGTCTGCCTTGATTTATGTTCAGTGATTTCCTTGGGTCTTAACCGTAGATCTGTTTCAAAACAGAGTTTGAAACATTCATCTTTGCCAGCACGACTGTTTTAAAGGAAAAGTCTACATTGCTTTAAAAAATTTCATATCAAGGCCAAGAAACTATTAAAAATTATATGATCTTCTGTATTTAACCATTGATTCGGTCATTCAAATAAAGGAAAAAACCCCAAGCCCCACAGCTTCCTTCAAATGCCAAGTGTTGATTTTCCACTATTTTGCATAGACCAGAGAGGAATTCTTAGATAAAGTGAAGTTTTTACCTGCTTTTGAAAATTACTTGCTCCAGTTACTGAGAAACTGGTGATGTGTTGAGGATTTAGGAAAACAGGGTAGAAAGCAGCAGATTTGGCGGTTGGTGCAACTTGCAGTTTGAGACAGTCCTGTCTCTTCTCTCTTTCAGTGGGATTCAGCCCTTCCACCCCGAGCTGCTCTGAGCGGGACTGCTTCTGGGGCTGTTGTACGAGACAGGAGGGAATGCATCACAAGGGGGGCAAAAATCAGAAAAATCCTGCACCGGGCTAGGAAACCCAAACGAGACAAACCACCGCTTTCTACTGACAGAATGTCGGATACAGCATCACCACCGATACCATGTAATCCTACCTTTACAGATCTGATTTATCAAAATAGATGGATTCTTTGGGAAAAACCTGAACAGAGAGGAATATTTAAAAAAATACACATTTGAAAGTCAGCTTCTGGCTGCTTCAGTTCTTGATGAATGTTGTCAGTTTGTTCTGCAAAGACTGATCCCAGATGTTCCCAAACAGGCTGTATGTAAAGGGGTATTTAATTTTAATATGGAAGACGTGTTGAACGTTTGTTTTTTATTTTTATTTTTAAATCTCTCTTTTCTATTTCCTAGATTTAATTGTGAATGATGTGATGAACTGATCCTCAATTTTTTCCCCAAAAAACACATGGAAACATGCAGTGGTTAGTCAGGCATCTGCCTACCTCCAGATAATATGTAGTCCATTGCTTACTTTAACACAACACATTGTGCATCTCAAATATCTGTTTGTCTCTGTTATAAACTTAGACCAGTACAGACACTATAATCTAGTTTATTAAATAAGCTGATTAGCGTTTATTTAATTGGGTAACTGACAAGGTAATAGCACACAAAGCTGAAGAGCCTTAGTAGTGGAGTCTGACAGGAAAAACAGATATGAAAACCACTAGTATGGGGAATCAGGTCTCATTTAAAAATTAAGTTATATAAATTAATTCAATTACCTTGAATTAATTCATAAGTGTACACATGCACACATTGTGAAACATCATTAAGATCCATCACAGTCATATTGATTTGAATTAATTCTCTGCAATAGCAGAGATCCATACACTATTTTGTAAACTAGATCAGCTTTTCAAGAGCTCTGAACTCCAGTAATTCAACAAAGAAAAGCAGGGAAGACCAGGAAACAGTACCCAAAATCAAACCTGTGACTACTGTGTGATACAACTAGCTCAGGTATTCTGAGTCTCACCCCAGCAGCACCAAGTTACTACAGAGTGCATAAACCTGGCCAAAAGCAGTTTAAATTTGCCTCGTTTTTCCTCATATGTCTGAGAGCTCTTAGCATCTGGACTGGTAGGGTTTCAAGAAACCTTAAATTCTGTACAAAGCCCTCTGTGATTTGTTTTGACTGTGCAGTAGATACCCTCAGAACGACTTCACATACCTCTCTCATCAAATCTTCTAATACTACAGGAATACAATGTGCCTTGTAACTTGAAAGGAGTTTTGTGTGTTTGTGTTAAAAGGCAATTTTTCCTTTTGAAAAATGCTAGCACAAAGCACCACCTCTGATCCTAAGAGTGACCTGATGCTACTTGTTGTCCAACTCTGATGCCTTAGAGGTATATGGCATAATCATTTTTCCTTGCAAGGGTAAAAGACTCAGAATTTTTGGTTCTTTCTGTTCAAGGCCATTCTTGCTTTTGTTCAGGACAGCGCTTGGTCATTGCAGGCTCTGCTTAGCAAGCTCAAAGCCCACTCTTGCTGTAATTGAAAAGTCTATATAGCATATTTTTCCTACAAAATTACAAAGGCACCTTTCAGATAAATTTCAATGCTAGTGAGTTTAGTGAAACAAAACTGTACACACTCCCAGTGTCATGGCTCTGTGTGACTAAATATCCTCATTGCTGACTGTTGCTCTCCGATCTGGTGAGGTCATGGAGAACTCTGTGAGAGGAGCTTGGAATGATCCATCGGTACCAACCACAGCAGTGCTGCACCTCGGTGTCACGGTTATCTTTGAGAGTGCCATGGAGCTGCTAAGAGAGACGTGTTAATTCAGAGTATATTGGTGTGATAACATGGGCTGACCACTTTAAAACTGCTCTGTTCTTTTCCAGGGAGGGCACTGCACTAAGTTTTATTGTTTCAAGGTGAATGTGTTAATATTTAGAATATATTTGCTGCTTACAAGTTGCATCTATAAAATCAATGGGAAATCTGGTAGACTGAGTGGATTTTTTTCCTTAAAGGGAACCCCAAAGGCATATGTCTTTACTGTATAATATTGGAAATTCAGGCTTGTCGCTGTAAAACACGGATCTCTAAAGGTTTCTATCCTTAAAAGTTTTTTTCAAATGGCAATAAATGATCCAAATTCACAAGGGCGAATGCTTATCTATCTGAAATTGAAGGGGAGAAAACTCCTAAGATATATTTAAGCTAAGAAAGTCACTACTCTAGTCTATATGAAAAGAATTTATTGAAATCTTTCAGAATGCATTGAAAATGATAATGTCATACTATTAGGAAAACTTGCAATTAGATTCAGGAAGGCTGTTAAATTGGCTTGTTAAATTCAATCTGCGATCTGAATAGCACTGAGGGTTTGGAGGAAAAAATTGTGTCAGCTAGTTATGTCCACTGTTGCTGTGACAACAGGATTGGAGAACAGTCTGATTTAAACAAAACAACCTCTCCCAAAAATAACCACCAAACCCAACAGAAGAACACTCTGCTGGCCCCACTAAACCTAAATAACCAGACAATAACAACATGATGCCATTTCAACTTAATGAAAATGAATCATGTAAGTATTGAAACTGTGCCTGCTGTTGTTGTCTAGAATAATAGTAAACTCAGAAATGGATATGTCGAATTAAAGTCAGTGTTGTTGAGCATTTGCTAATTTAGAGAAACTGTTATGTGTAACCCTCAGTGTGTATTTTTACTGAATTTTTTGGAGGAGTGTGTTTGACCTCCTGTTCCATGATGCATGGGTGTCTTGCAAAGGGAACACTAGGTGCCTGCAGACAAGCCTTGTGTTTTTTAGCCATGGCTTGTGCTGAGCTCAGTTACAGGCTGAGCACTTCAGAAAATTCCGTTCTCTGTTTGGGAGTCTAAATGGAAGTGGACCCCCCTATCTCACCTGTAGCTGCTACATGAGTTACTGTTATTTGTACTTTTCATAGAAGATTTTTGTCTGTGATTTGTGGTCCAAACTAGATAATTTACCTGTTGTTCTGGTGCAGTCACCTCCCTACTTTTGTCTCTGTACATGTAGCTGGATGTTTCCAGTGCACAGTAACTGTTATTTCCAACTGCAGGGTCACAGGCCACAGCATGGTAACAGTGGCAGGCAAGGGTCACTGTTCTCTTAAAATTAATTTCATCTCATTAAGCCAAATTATAGTAAGTATCCTCGAATTGTGAAGATAAGGGCAGAGATGGACAATTATTCTAATTTGAACTAAATGAGTTTGCTGATTGAGGAAGTTCTAGTTGTTGGAGGCAGAGACAAAAAGGAGAGATAGAAAAGGCTAAATTTTATACCTGCCACTTAAAATGTGTCTGCTGAGCTATAATTCAACTAAGTAGAAGCAAGTAACTCTAACTAATCTCTAATTAAGCCCATGAGTCTTAGCTAAGAGAGGGTTTGGTTTCTTAAAAATAATAATAAAAAATCCCTTCACCACCAAAGACTGTGTTTCCAGACTTTTCTAGCCTTAATTGCAGTCCCAGACACCTCAAGCAATTTTCTGGGCCAATTAAATCAGAGCAGTGGCTAGATTAACATATTGCAGTGCATTTGGTGTGCTTGCTTGCACATTTGGTGTGCTTGCTTGCTGGAGTTAAATGGTTCGAAAAGTGAGGAACAGCCTGGCCCCCAGACGTCGATCTTGCAGCTGGCCTTGCTCTGCAATTACTATGGCCACTTCAGATCCTTATGGGTTAACTTTTTTCTACTGAAGCCTAAGGAGACTTAAAAGTAAGAGAAACAGCAAAAGCAAAAAAAAAGAGAGAGAACAAAAGGTGATGGGAAAAAATTGTACCTTTCTTATTAAAAAGCATTTTATGTGGTGAGAACAGATTCCACTGAAGAACAGTCCTTCCTTCTGTGCTCTGCATTGTTTGTGTTGCCTGTATAAAGGAATGAAGTTTCGCAGTGACAGTTTTTAATATACATCTACGCTAATGCTGCCTTGAAGGATGATTCACTATATGGGAGCAGGCACCAACATTTAACACAAGGAGACATTTTCCCTGTGTTTTTGGAAGAATTTATGCAGCCTAAGAGACAGTGAAATTTGATAATGCTTTTCCCAGTGCAACCATGGAGGATTTGTAGAGTCCTCTTTCTGAGACCTACATCTGCTGAGTATGAGATTGATGTGATGCATTTGTCTATTTTCTAAAGGGTTCATTAAGAAGAGACACTGAAATAAGCTAAATATGCTGCTTATGTGAGCTGCTTCATTTCAGTTGTTTCATACAGACTTGAAAAATATTGTTTCACTGGCTGGTTCTCTGTTGACCTTAGATTACTTCTTGCTCTGTTGACCTTAGATTACTTATTTGCTACTGCATTTATATTTCATGCAACGGAAATTGAACCAAATAAGTTCAATCTCAAAATATAAAGGAAGAGGACACAGTGACATCAAACACTTATGACAGATGAGAAGCCGATGTCAGAAAATCTGGATGAAAATTCTATTTTTGAAATT
Organism: Cnemophilus loriae; assembly: GCA_013397755.1. Taxonomy (NCBI): domain Eukaryota; kingdom Metazoa; phylum Chordata; class Aves; order Passeriformes; family Corvidae; genus Cnemophilus; species Cnemophilus loriae. Next base: position 246,018 of record VZTF01007343.1, read on the forward strand.
GGGGAGTACCTTTTACAGCAGTAGGGTGAAATGTAGGTCACAGGAATACACAGGTTCACATGGGGGAGGGAACTTGCCAACAGAGCAGATTTAGGTCGCCTAGACGTGATGATGGGCACAAGCGCCATTCTGTCCATCTCAGTTGTGTCTTAGAGGGTCTGCACACCTGTACAGCCTTCTGGGCACCTGTATTTGTGCTGAAGTGTAATTGTAGGGATCCTAGACTTTGACAGCCTAGCATCTACCTCATCCACATGGCCTGGTGAGGATTCACAGACTGGATGTTTTCATGCATCCTTCTTCACTAAGTAAATATGGCCTAGCATGTGTGCTCAGATCTTCAGGATTTTTTTAATGAAAGCTGAAAAATTTTAAGTAATTTTTAAGACAGAATGCTTGGTGATAATAGAAATGATTCTTCAGAATTTTAAAATAATATGGATTTGTTTCCTTGTTTTAAAGCAATGGTACTACTAAAAGAAACTGAGGTAATTTAAAAGTAGAAAGAACCTGACTGATGACGTTTGCCAAGATGTGAAACTGGCACTCCAATGTCAGAATATTTTAAATTAAGGCATGTCTGTTGAGGCATGAGCTAGCAGAGGTTTATCTGTCTTTGTAGTATTATTAATGCAAATTCCTTTTGAGCTGCAAGATTATAAAGTTTGTGTCACTAAATCAAACAATTATATATGAAAGGTGTGAAACATAGACCATGCCAGAGTAGTGTGACCCTTTTGGATAGCGGCAGATTTTAAATGCTTGATATCTTACCTTTGTTCTCCTAAATAAGTCTGGATTTCCTTGTCGCTTAATAAGCATTTAAGCAAATTGTGTATTCTTATCAAAGTTTGTGGTAGTGAACTGTAGCAGCATTAAAATGGCATTTAGAGAAAGAGAAGAGTAGCCTTTCATGGCTGTCCTGATGAAAAGGAGTGTCAAATCCATCTGGTATTATCTCCCTTTTTTGCTGCAGTTGTTGCCAATATTAAAAAGCATGAAGTGGCTGTGACAGGGTTTGCAGTGGTTCTTGCTATGACTTCTGCTGGTTGCTTTATTTCTTTGACCAGGACAGCCACTGACTTCCTAGAAGAGGAGATGCTTTGCAATGATTCATCTGTGGCTTAAGCCGCAGGACAAACAATACTGCTGAATACCTGTGGGTGGCTTTGTAGTGCCTGAATACGTGTGGGTGGCTGCCTTGCAGAAGGCAAAACATCTCTGAGTCCATTGGAGGGTGGGAAGGCTGATTGTAGTTGTAGTCACGTGTGAGCACAGTGACTCCAGCTGTGCTTCCTCTTTTTTTTCCAGCTTTAAAAGAAATTCCTGGTTGTTTGAAATTTTTGTACTTAGAATGTGTGTCTTAGCCTTTTTTACATGAGCTGATAATAATACCAGTGTAGTAGGTGAGCTGTTCAGGTATTGGACTGTGTTAGAATTGCACAATCAGTTGATTTGATTGCATTAAGAATTGTCTCCATCAGATTCTAGCTCAGTAAAAACTTTATTGATCTTATAACAGTTTAGCAGAACAGAACTTTCCATTCTGGGGTACCCTGAAATGTGCTATCCCTGACTGGTTTGAATTTTAGGTGAACTTAAAGATTAAGATGAGCTGACAACAAGTTTTACTTGATTAAAGGGGTCAAAAAAATCAGATCTCTTGTAATGGAAGTTCCTATTTCTGATTTCTTCAGATTTGACATAAAAAGTGGCATAAGTATTCCTAACATCAGACTGACCATTATGTGTGGAATAAAGCCTGAGGCTGGTAGAAATTTCTATGAGCTTGTACTGGAAGCATTTCCAACACAGAAAAGGCTTAGTGTAGCAAATCTAGAGTCAGACAGTAGTTCAGAGCTGCATACCAGATGAGATATGTCAAGAATAGAAATTATTTATTCTAAATGGGCATGAAGAAACACAATCTGGAAAGAAAAAAAAAAAATAAAGTTTTTGCTCAAACATTTGGCACCACCAACACCAACAAAATTAGATTCATGTCCATGCTCTGTTCTGGCCTTGCAATGTCCTTAGCAAATTCCATAAAATATCCATCTGTGTGAAAGGCAAAGTGCTGCAGTGGAAAACTGAGCATGATGGAAAAGCACAAAAGAACAACGCACACGAGGTACTTGCTCAGAATCCGCTCTGCTCCACGACGCTGCCTCTGCAAAAGGAGTTTGCCTTTTACGTTTTTTCATCCTTTGCTGAGTGTTAGGTGCTTGAACAATGCAGCACTGTGAGCCAGTGCAATCAGTCTACAGAAATACGTAGCCATAATCCCTCAGTTCAGCACAGCCTTGTGGTTTTCCCCAGTTAATAGGATATCTCACATTTCCAGTAGAATTAGACAGTTACTTGGAAAACTGGTAAGAATAAAAAAATAGGGTTGTTTCCTATGCCATTTTATTAAAGTCTTGAATTTTAAACATGGATAATTTAATTTGGGGTGATGCTCTGACTGAACAACTAGGATATTTTTAAAAAACTTGGAACAGTTATACTGATGATATAGTGTTTAAAGTTTGAATTTTGAGATAAATCACATTAGCTCTGCATATGTGAAGCTCTAAAACTAAAAAGTACCTTAATATACTGGACATTTACACAGAAATGTCTCTCCTTCCCTTAGTTTGATTTTTTTTTTCCATTCTGACCTCCTGGGAATTTTGGATCATGACTCAAAACTTGACTGCTGGTATGTCGTAGCCAGGCTTCTGGTTTTTGGACATTGTAGTGCCTTTTGCCATGTTTCCTTCATCTGCTTGCCATCCAACTCCATCATGAATAATTAGTCCAGTAATTTTAAGTAACAATTCTGAGAAATGGTTTAGATCTCTTTCAGCAGTCCTAGTCCAACTAATTTTCACATCTGTTTAATATACTTTTCACTGAAGTACTAAAGTTATACTGTCTACTTCTGAATGCTGTCTTCTCATCCAAAATGACCTGCTAAGAACTTTGAGTTTTGATGAGGTGAATGATTCTATTCTCTGGTAATAATGTGGAGAGTTCCTGGCACTCAAAAATGAATGTTAGGATCGGAACACTCTATACAGATGTACATAAGATGTTATCGTGTCCATTTAAATCTGAAAAACAATCAAGTTTTTATAGTAAGAGCTTGAGTGTTTCCTAGGGCCATTTAGCAGTCCAGATTCAGAACTTGGCTTGTACTCAGCTCCTACATGGCTCCTTAACTACTCATTAATCTGTTCTTCCTCTCTAAAATTCATGGCAGAAATAAGAAGTTTTTCAAAATCTGTTCTTCAGCTACTTTTGCCACAGTAAGAGGAAAAAAACTTTAAATCTTGAGCTATACTATCTTTAAGCTATTAAACTATACTGTGACATTAGAATGGCAAGAATATGCTTTTCCCCAGGAAAGGCTGTAGAAAATAAGCAGTAAATCTGTTATGACAAGTGTAAAGTGCATAAATGTTATAATCTTCACTGACAAAATCATATCTCGGTTTAGGCAAGATTAGACTTCAAAGCTTCGTTGTTCTTTGTGCTACGCTAAATTCTGCATCTTTGCTTCTAAGGTGAATTTAATTATGGAACAGAAACTCATGGAACATCAACATCATATAGGTCAGCTACAAGGGTTGTGTGAAGGTTCATGATTTGCAGTGGAACCTCAAAATCAATAATTCACCTCAGGGAATAGGGTGGCGGCTGAGTGTCGTGCTCATGCTGTGCTTTTAGCACCTGGTTTAGAGAGTAAAAGAGTTCCAGACACATTGGTGTTTGTGTTCTCAGCTGCGACTAATGCACATTTCGGGAAGAAAGGTCTACTTTAAAGATTCCTTTTAAATATAGGTGCCCTGAAGTTTTACACCAGCTGGAGCTTTGGCCCAAACTGTTTGATCTGTCTTTGATGAGGTGAGTGCAGGATTTCTGTGCCTGAGCGATGGCAGGACTGCTATGTAGGTTAGAACCCTTGGGCAGAGCTGCACTTGAAGGGTTCTAATGAGTGACAAGGTAAGCCCTTTAAAAATGCAATGGCAAAAAAGAAAACCCAGCAGATCATTTGAATAGTACTTACAAGAGGAAAAAGTAGGTATAGAATATGAAAAACTATAAAATAAGTAGTTTCATCCAAATAGATGTCTATTGTTCTCAGCTGGGTCAATGGGTATATTGGTGTTATTTATGAAAAGAAGCATTAATTACCATTACTTGGTAAGTATCAAGTAATTTGTAGGATGGGTTTAATAAGTGTTAACAAGGAGAGTTCTGTTGTTAAAACAAACAAACAAAAAATCAAGTCCCAGAAGGTATCTACAGCAATAGTTTAAAAATTTTCAACCTAAAATGGAACCTCATTAGTATCAGTGCTAAATCCTCAGTATCTTCTTTTATGGGAAACTTGAAATTCCTGGTCCCTTCAAATGCTGGAATCATACAATTCTACATCGGGCTTCCTCTTTGCCTAATGCCCACATTAATTTTCTTCAGCTCAAAAAAATGGAGACATTGTAATTAGCAACAAACCAACTCCCTGTCACAGGTTCGGTGCTATGAGCAGAACCTGCCCAGTTTGAAAGGGGTGCGAAGACTGAGACTGTGCTGGCTCGCAGAGACAGAGAGCACTGCAGAGATGACACATTTGATTTCTGTAGGGAAGGGGAAAACTGACTGCTCTAACTGATGGCATTCCCTGTTGGCCAGAGGTAGTGCAGAGAAAATGGCAAGGCTGGTACTGCAGTAGAAAATGTTAAGGCAATGAAGTTGAGGCACAGAAAATACTGTTGTGAAAAGCACCTCTCTCATTTAGGTTTTAACTTGTTAGACTTTGAGATGTTCCAAACAAGCAAGAACGCTCATCTGCATGATGGATGATACCAGAAAGAAGTTAAACAAACAAATTTATGGAGAGAGGTTCCTCATATAAGCTCCTTACAATAGGTTATTTCACTTTCTGCTGAAGCAGGTCTGAGCTTTATAGTTATACGTAAGTCAAAAGGGCCTGGCGTGCTCAGCACTTTTGCAAATTGCATCGCTCAGTGATGTGGCTGAGCAAGAACTAATTTGTTCTTATAGCACCTGGTTTTTTAGGGCTGTTAACCTGATTTAACAGATTTTTACAGATAGATAGATAGATCTATTAATCAAGCCAGTGAGAATCAGGGCTTTTAATTCTAGTGCTCTGTTAGCATTTGATCAAACCTTAAAGCTATGTGGTTTTTGACACAGTGGTGAAAGAGAGACGTGTTGCTTCTTACTGTTGATGTCTGCCTGGAGCTCAGCTGTGGTGATCCATCTAATTATTTGAATTCAACAGATTTGGGAGTGAAATTATGCTCATTTTTCAGAATGTTTCAAATAAAGGAAAGTGTGAAATTTCACATCTCGCACCCCAGAAGATATGTCATAAGAAAACAACAGAAATTGGTGTTTGGAATAATCATTCTGGCACGCAAGTGCTTGTGTAGTCACACAGAACATTCCCTCCACACTGGGATACAAATCAGAGGGGAGACTGAGAATGGCTGGGTCACGGGAAAAAAACCATAAAATATACTCAAAACCCCTGGGAAAATTGAAACTACTTTGAATTAAACTTTATGGCTGCTGTATGTGTTGCTTGCACATCTGCTGCAGAAGGAGAGGCAAAGTTAAAGGTGACAGGTTGATCCCTGAAGTAGCATCTGCTTCTGCCTCTGCTATTACTGCTGAGCAGAAAGCTGATTCTCTTTCTGTCCTTCCCTTCCATTTTCCTTACTTTCTTTTAAATTGTGAGTGAAGATATCAGTGGACAGTAAACAAAGAAGCAGATGAGGAAATCTTTTTTTGTTGCTGCAAACCTGTTGCTGAGTTCTGATTGAATAATTCACTTTATACAGTTGGCTCCATGGATTGTATCATTGAAGTGGTTTGTTTTTTATGAGTCCTTGAGGATTTTTTCTGCCTGGTCTGAGATCCTCTTCTCAGCTGTTCCCATTCCTTGTATTTTCCTCTCATTTCTCTATTTTTATTTGCACTGCTGCATATATTAAAAGACAAAGAGATGTGATTTTACTAATCTCCTTGTGCCAAATGTGGAATGAAGAGTGATTAAAGTATCTTTTTAAAGGATAACAGAGTGAAGGACATACAGCTTGACTTTGCTGTTAAACCTTCACAAGTAGATGAGGAAAGAGCTGCTTATTACGATGTCAAGTAACTGAATTGTTATTCCGTGGAAAATACCTGAAGTATTTTTAGAATGTATTTTCTTCTGTCAGGGCTGAAGCTTTATGATTTTATTTCCTTTTCTAAAATTTTTTAATTTTTTTTTATTTTTTAAATTTTTTTTTATTTATGTTGTTGGTGTATATCCTTTGTGTTTAGTGGTTCAGCGAGGAATGCCCAAAGTCTCCCCAAGTTGCTTTTGATGGAAGATGAACATGAAAATGCATTTAAATTCAGCAGTGTCTCCTAGTTTGCAGGAAACATAGCTTTTGTTTTTATTTTTTTACTCGTGGGAGGAAGAGGGACAAACTGTACTTTTGCCATTTTCCAAAGTAATTCTGAGTTTAATTGGTATTACTCTTTGGGGTGGAACAAGGCAGCAGTCTGTGTATTGCTCATTCTTTTTGCCTCAGATCATGTGCAGGACTTTAGAGAGGCATTACACAGCTGCTCTGTGTCAGGAATCGTGAGAGCTCCTCGTACTGCAAGTGCCAAGAGAGTCCAGAAGGTATTTAGGAGCACATTGGTTCTGTTCTGGACTGACTGTGGCGTGTTGGGTGGACTGAGGAGAGTCATTGGCTTTGTTTTCTTTGTTTGATTTATTTAGATGACCAAAAGGCACATGTGGCGTTGCCTTTGTGGGCCAAGTGGCAACTTACAAGCATTATAACAACCTCATATAGATAACACATGTCAAAGGTAGCTGGTGCTGGGTACTTGTCCTCCAGCAGTAAAGATGGGGTTCACGTGGACTCAGAACTGCCCTGGAGGTGTTGGAATTGGAAACATGCAGTGCTCATAAATTATTGCTTTATAGGCACACAAACAGATGCATAAAAAGGACTGTTTCTTGTTATATGTTGGCCTCACACCAAATGAAAACCCTGCTCTGCCTTGCAAACTTTCGGAAATGTTTCACTCCTGAGAAAGAAGTCACCACAATACCTTGAACATCAAAGTAATTAGAATTCAGCAGAAGAGATTTAAAATAGGTTTAACTGTCCCATTTTGGATAAATTTGCAATAAGAAAGAGAAAACTTCCTTAGGAGAAAATAGTGAGAATGAGTGTTCTGTGAGGCAAAGTTTTAAGAAGCTGCTGGTCATGGCTCATGATGCCAGTGGCAGTAGTGTCCCTTCTATTGTGTATAATCATGGTACCTGGGAAAAATATGGGAAAATCATGGTACCAGGAAAAAAATGTGCTGTCCAAATATATATGTGGTTTTATGCATTCTTCCTATGCATCTAGAGTCATTCTACCTCCCATTTTCTTCCCCTTTAGAGGTCACTACATAGGCACTATAGTAAAAGTCGTGGGTTTTTTTCCTCTACAGCTATGCAATGAATTCTGGTAACATAATTTTTTGCACCGTTAAAGATAATAGTTTTTCATTGCCATTAAAGTGAATAGGTTTTCACTAGCATTTCCATTGATGTCAGCATTTTAGTGTAATATAATTTTATTTACTTTTTCAGCGCACAAATACACCCTGCTTTTCTGGGTACCATCTGTTGCAATGGTGTGAGCTGGAGGACTGATGGTGTGATCACACACTTGGAATCTGCTGTTGCTGGAGAAGGGGCAGCAAGCTCTGCAGCCGTAGGCTCCAGTGTAACACAAATATCAGGAGTGGCAAAGCAGAGAGATCACAGAGTCACCACAGCATGTTCTGTGGGGGTTTTTTGACACAAAGGACAACCTGAGTTTCTCAGTTGGGTTTCTGCATGTGCTTTGTGCTCCGTAACTCTTCCTGTTGACTGAGAGCACTGGACCGTGTGCCCTGACAAGCTCTATGCAACCTGATATACCAGAGCTGCGGGGAAATTAAATGAGCAATTTCCACGCTGGGTGGGTGGATATAAATAGAACAAAAATGTTCTTAGTAAAGTATTGTTCTGTAAGTGTCTCCAATGACTGTTATACAAAGGTCAATTTGAAGAAATCTGGTTAAACCTCTAATAGCAGCTGTGGAAATCTAAGTAGATATTTCAAACACTGTCCACCTTTCTGTCTACAAATTCTGCAAAGTCTAATCCAGTGATCCTGCACACTGCAAAAAAGGAAGAAGATGGTGCCTGATGTACCTCGTGTGAGGAAATAAAAGGCATTTTTTAATCTGTATTTATACTTAAAGGTGGAAAAGAATGCAAAATTTAATTAGGAGAAATTGTCTTTTCTTACAGGCTTGAAACACCTGAATTCCTTCCTATAGTTAGATCTTTGAAAATCTGGTGAATACTGTACAATATATCACTGACAAAAAGAATCTGAACTTCATATTGCTACAAGAATTTTTGGGTTTTAGCAAACTATTTAACGAAATTTTCCTCAAGGCCTGTTAATCACTGAAATAGCTATAAGCACAGTTTTAATGAATCAAGAACATATTTAATAGATTTTTCTTTCTTGAAAAATGTATTGTATACAAAAGGCTGTAAAAGCAGTTACAAAATCTAAATTAATTAGAACTCTTAAAAAACCAAAACCAGACAATCAGATATACATTTGCAATTTAAAATCAGGATGGTTTTTGGGCAGATCAAGCTTGTTTTCTGCTTTTGAAGGAAGATGGGGAGAATTGCATTCCTCTGATTGCATAGCTCTGATTGCAGACAGTGATATGCTAACAATGATTGCTGGAATTTTCAGAAAACTTCGTAGTGATAATTCATTTACACTTGGACATTTCACTGTATATTCCATGTCCTTTTAACAATGACTTTTCTGAAGGTACAAATCCTTAACTTCTGTGTCTGCAACAGAAGAAACTGAGTTGAGTTGTTAGGAAGACATTGTCCAAAAGTCCCATGCCACAGATAACAGAATTAATTTAGAAACTTGACCTAATGCCATCCCTGTATCTTCGGACATCTGTTAAGCTGTTGTGATGACACCACTTTCTTCCATCCTTCATTCTTTATTCTTTATACAGTCACACCATTTCCTTAGTTTTTTTCATTTTCTCTAATTTCTTCAGCAGAAGTTGGTGAAACCAGGGACTTGGTCATTTGCACTGCACGTAGCACAGGCAGGTCTTGGGCTGTGCTTAGTGCTTCCAGGCTATGTAAGAGGCCCATGGAGCAGATACATGAAACAATATAAAAGCATTAAAAAATGACTTGGCTTCTTTCGAAACAAATTGGGATTGTTCAGCCTGGAAAAAAGAAGGTTTGGGGTGACCTAATTGTGGACCTCCAGTACCTCGATGGGAGCCTACCAGAAAGAGAGACAATTAGTAAGGACATGTAGTGACAGAACAAGGGGGAATGGCTTCAAACCGAAAGAGAATAGGTTTAGGTCAGATATTAGGAAGGAATTCTTGCCCTGTGAGGGTGGGGAGGCCCTGGCACAGGGTGCCCAGAGAAGCTGTGGCTGCCCCATCCCTGGAAGTGTCCAAGGCCAGGTTGGACGGGGCTTGGAGTAACCTGGGGTAGTGGAAGGTGTCCCTGCCCACGGCAGGGGGTTGGAACTGGATGATTTTTAAGATCCTTTCCATCCCAGGCCATTCCACAATTCTGTGATCTCCTGAGTGGAATGTTTTGTTAGGTGTTTCACAGGAGGTCGTGTACACTCCTGCTCTGCTTTTTTTATTTATTTTTTTTTTTTTTTCAGGTAGAACCCTCTGTTTTGATTAATTTTTTTTTTTTATTATTGGCAGTTTAGGTAAGAGGCATGAAACTGTAAGGAATCTGGGGCCAAAACTTCCCCATTGTATGTAACTGAAGAGCATTTAGTACCCACTGCCTTGAATAATACTGCAATAAATATGGCATAGAAATGCAACAGCAGTGATGATCCTGCTGAGATCAGGGATATTTCACACAGACATCTTTTCTTCCTCTTTATTCACATGACCAAAGCTAATTTTAAAGAAAAAAAACTTACAGAATTCCAAGAGAATAAATAAACTGAATAATGTTGGTATTATTTTCTGGTAGTATTAACCAGTATCAAACAGTGAGTATCAGCTGGAATGAATCTCAGTGGAAGTTGCTTTTAAAGGTGCAGTAAAATTCTAATATCCTCTGAAAGGTTATTAGCCAAGTAAAGAAGGCATTTATGTATAAAGCTATGCCAATTTGTCTCGTCAAGATGGGGCTTTTCATGACACCAAATGTGAACTAATTCTCTTTTCACTTACCTTGTAAGTAGCTTTATTCCAATACTACTGAAGTCAATGACAGAGCTGCCATTAAATTCTTTTCATATAATAGCACGGAACTAACGGTAAAAAGGCCATGAGGTGGCAATTCCAGCTGGCAGCATTTACAAAGGAGACTTTATGAGGAAGTTGGATAAATTCAAAGCCAAAGTTCAGTAGAAGGTGACAAATTCTCAATCACCAGCCTGGATTTACAGAAAAATTTATTGCAACAAATTAAATAATTGACAGAAGTTTGTATTAGTGCTGTTACATTTAATTGGTGGAATATAGCAGAATTATGGAGTTATGAGCTGGTAAAGAGATTTATAGAAACCAACTGAAGTATAATCATTAAGAATGGCTGTATTGAGTGGCTGAAAACAATTGCTAGGCATTTCCTGAGGTTGTGTTCTTCACAGAGATGTTTTAATTGCTAAGGAAAATGCTTTGAAAAGCAAATAGCGTATTTTATTACTTTCTGTTATTTCTGTAGCGACCCCCTTGTCTCTCTAGATTTGGTTATGTTTCCCTTTTTGAAGTTATTCAGGATTATTTAATTTCTCTCTGTATATTCTTTTCATGGGGAATGCGGACATTCAGCTGTCACCAGAAATTCACCTGTCTTACTGTGGCAAGCTCATAAAGAAGTAGTATCACCCACAGAAGATGCTTGTAGAGTAGTCCTGGATCAGTCTGCTCCTAGGAGCCGGTAATATGCAGCTGAAGAGAAGATAAAGCTGGTGGTTGGGTTAGTATCCAGTAAATCCAGCGCTTCTTTCACGGAGTGAAGTGCCATTTTAAATCACAGTAGGGAGGTTAGAACTGGGTAATCTTTAAGGTCCCTTCTAACCCAAACTATTCTATGATTCTATGAAAAACCTCTCTCCTGAGGACTCAAATATCTTTATACCTGGACCTTTGTCTCTCCTCATACATCAGCTCCCCACTTGTAAATCAGGAATAATAAGAACGTTTCTCTTCACAAGCATGTATCTTGGTCTCAAAAGCGTATAAGGAGGACAAATGTTTCAAAGATGGGACTCATTTAAATGACCCTCATAATGTCTAGGTAGAGTGGGTCAATATTGTCAAAATTTCTTTTCAGGCGTAAAGATCCCAAGGAAACAGCTCCCGTTCAGTACTTAGAAAAAAGAATTCTGATTTCCTAGACTGCAAAAAAAGAAAGGTGAGGGAGACTCACAATAAATATATTTAACTGATACAATTCTAGGGTTTAGGAAAGGTGTAAAAAAAATAATAAAAACTATACATAGCCTCTTCGAATTAAAAATCGTACTTTTTTCCTCCTTAAAATAATGATATCCAACAAAGAACTAGGCAAATTTGGCAAAGTTTCTGTAGGATCTATTTGTACTCATTAGTTCCTGTGTAGTTATATCTCTGTGTGATTTTATTTTATATATGTCGCTTTGAGTTCCACCTCACAATCCTCATTCTTCTGAGTGAATGATGGAAAAGTTTCCTGATCCTGCTGCTCTGGCTCTGCTGGCATTTTCATTCTTTATTCAAGTTTCTCCCTATTCAGGTCTGCCTCCAGGTAAACAAGTCTTTTTTTGCCATTTCCCTATGCATGAAAATTTTCCCATGCCCTTAATCAGATCTAACTAAGCCCTTAATTGCCTCATTATATTTGGTCAGATTTTCTAATACGATCACTTAGATGACATAGAGTGGTCATAATCTGGCTGCAGATTCCCTGTGGCTTAGAGGAGCTGATGGCTGGGCAGAATCTGACAGCTTTGAGTTTTCCCCTTCTTGCCAGCGCGGTTGATGTACTGGAGGGGAATGACAGAATCTGGGTGGGGGTGCATGAGCTCAGCTGTGCTGCATCAATCCGAGGCTGGGAAAAGAGTGTGGCCCTGGGGGTTTCAGCCACTTGTAGGATGAAGTGTGGCACGAGTACCTCAGTGGTCGTGTTTCTTTGTGTCAGTGAATGCGGTAAAATTTGACCACAGAAGTTTGGGTAATACTTTATGTGTCTCAAGTGGGTGAGATATTTAAGTGTCACGCTCTGCAAATCCCAATGGCTGTGCTATTTATGGCAAGTTCTGTTTTTATCAATAGATCATTTGTGACGTGTGACAAAAAAAGAAAGAGAGCCTGCGGCAAAATAGATTTTAGCTAGGTCTGAATTAGATTTTATAGGTCAGCTACTCTCAGTTAATTCAATACCATCTGATTGCTAAAAAGGTACTTAATGAGGCTTAATTAGAAGGGATGTCTTTTATTGTCATTTAATGCAGTTGCAGTTACACGAGTTCAGGGTTTGGCAGTAGGTTTTTCTCTGGGCGATTCTTGGGTCTCAGTCTAACAAAAGCCAGTAAATGATCCCATCTGCTCCCGAGCTTTCTGTCTCATGCTTGTAGTGCAAGTAGCAAAAGGACCAGCTTTAGGGAATGTGTGCCCACTGCACAGAAAGGGTCTCAGCCTTAAATTGCTTGCTAGCATGAGAAACAGAGAAATAAAGCAGTAAGTGCCATAGTAAGTTGAAACTTGAATTTTACATTTCAAGGGAATAGGACTTTTATGGGAAGTTTTATTTTTTAAAAATTATTGCATGTCTTCTATCTCATTCTAATATCCAGTTTTTAAATTCCCTCCAGTTATGATCAATTAATGTTATAATGTGGCAAAACAGGAGAAAGAAAAAAACTTATTACTTTTCAAAAGAAGTTTTAAGCATAGCTGCTTCTTGGTACTGACTCTGTCCTCAAACTTTTTGTAAAGATTTTTCCTGTTTATCATAACAAGTTTCACTCTTATGTATGTTATTGTGCCGTAGTTCCTAAAAATGTTGTAGATATGAAAACAGATATGCATTTTTTTAAAAAACAGTAGCTCAGGATGTAATATTTAAAGCAAATTCACAACATTTAAAATTAATTTTCAGGTATTTAAGATATATTAATACCTCAGAATCTGGGGAAAAGTTTTTTAGGATAAAAGCAATACCATCAAATGAAAAAACATTTTAAAAATCCCTTAAAAAAAAAAAAAAAAACCTCTAGCATTTTCAGTGTTGTTTTAAAAAGAAAAAGTGTTTGAAGCTTACAAAATGTTTTCTACTGACCAGATGGAACAAGCTTTGTGATCAGACTCCTAAGAGGCTGCTGCATTTTCTCTGAGGTACAGCCAGTTTTGAACACCAACCCTCTGTGGTCTCTCAGGTGGTGTATACATATAACCAGCCACTGTGCAAGCCTCAAATAACCCAATGCACATATGTGTTTGGACTGAACTGATACTGGAAATACTGAGAGACAACAGATTTAACTGACAAAAAAGAAAAAAAAAAATAGTGAAGGTGTTGACAATAAATTAATGACATATAATAAATATATGACAATAAATTAACTGGGCTTGAATTATAGTAGATGTATCTTCATCAAGCTCCCAGATGTGCTTCTCTCACAGTTGAATGCTATTAAATTCTATACAACAGCCTTGTTAAATTTAAATTAAATGCTAATTTAACACATCTAAAGGCATTATCACATTTTGTTCTGAACTGTGCTTCTAATGGCTTCGAATCATGTGTGATGTATTTATGGCAAACTTCTGTAGCTGTTCTTCTGGAGAATTTGTGGGGTTTTATTTAGTAAGTTATATCCTGTTCCCTGTCAACCATTTACAGCAAGAAAAAAGCCACAAGAGTCAGTGAAGCACAAGCTGAAGGCACAACCCAGGAAGTGGTTCATACAAAATACACAGAAATCTAGTGACCAAATGAGATAGTAATGAAGAAGATGCAGTTAAGAGGAGAAATTTCAAGTTACACTTTCAGCCATCAAAATCCTGCCAGTTGAAATGCTAGATGGGTCCTGGTGTACTCATAGATTATTTAGAAGAAAAGGTGCCTTTCTAGCTTAATGAGATTAGTATATCCTTCTTTTCGGTACACCCTGCTGCTTGAACAACTAACCTTTAACTAATGTGCTAATGCCACTTCCTATTTAAAATCAACAATGCTAGTGACAGAATAATGAAAACAATTAAGCTGAACTTGTCAAAATTAATAGAAGAGATTGCATCTTCATCTTAGACAGCAAAGGCTATTAGAATCAAATGTTTTCTGTAAGAAGACTTCACACTGTTTGTGTGTGGTTTCAAAAGGATGCACACTTCACATTCTTGACTTACAAAAGTTGAGTGGTCTGATTAGATCCCAGAGTCCCAGAATTTCCTTCAGGTAACTAATTTGCTTTAAATTTTTCCTTTCTCTGATGTTGCTAGTAACAGGTGCTCCCAGCAGCCCTCAGGAAGTCAAGAGGCCTCCTTTGGATGCCAAGCGTTACACAAATTCAGCTAAGCAGGTCTGGTCTTTCCAGTGCTGATGGACTTTGTAGGTACAGCCTCAGATTTGTTCAATACCCCATGAAAAATCCCTGTTCATGAGGAAAATGAAAGCACTTAGTGTAATATGTAACATACTGTTCCACAAACAACAGAGCTCAGTAAATTTAGCTTCCTGTAGAGTTTTCTCACACGTTCTTATATCCAGCTTCACACTTAGCACCCTCTTTGATCTTACTCATTACCATCCCTTAAATCCCTCTATGCTTGAAATCTTCTGCCTCACCCTTGCTCTGGACCTCTCTTATGGACATTCTTACACTATTGCATAAAATATGATCACTTGTGCAAATAAACCAGGCATCCTGGACTGTATCTACCAGCAGCACCTTCTCTCCATGTTTGTATCATTATTTTATGGCAGGAGAAAAACTGCCATTGTAATTATGGTCTTTTTTTGTTGTTGTTGTTTTTTAAGAAAAATCTGGAGTCATTCTGCTAATATTTGCTTACAAAACAAAGGTTGTAGTATATAGTTTAAGGATAAGCTGAGTTGCTGTGTTTTGCAGAGAGCTTGCATAAACCTTCTGGATTTAGTCAATAACTTACCTATACTTTGCTAAAAAACTTAGATTTGCTATGTGTCTCCCATACACTGAATTAGAGAGAAGATGCTAATCTCAGTAATGTATCTTGAGATCTTCCTGTCTTCCAAGTGCTCTGTCTAAGCCTCTGCAGTGTTACAAGTAAGTCTTTGGAGTGCATTTTGACAGTGATAGTACATTGCCATTATTTTTGGAACTATGTTTGATGCTACATAATTAGTGCTGTGAGCTCTGTGCTACCAGAAGCCTTCATTAATCACAAATATTTTGCTCTTCTAGTTATGGCTCTTCCTTCCCTTGTTCCGCTGACTTCCGCCTTCTTTCTTATTTTATTTAAATCTCTGGCCCAGAGCAGCTATAAAGGGTAGACATTTATGGGAAAAACAAAGAACAGCAAATTCTATGCTGGGCAATGTAGGCAGTCATTTGTTTGTTTGCATGCTGAGAAACCTGCCAAAAGTACCAGAACTTCTCTCTCGTGAATAATGTAATAAATTAGATTTCATCACCATGTAATCACAGGTCCATGAGAACTGGGTATAAAAATCTTTCTTCAAATATTTCCTCAATGGAGCCCGTTGTGATATACACACAGACTGTTTGAAAATGTACTTGCTTGTTACATGGCTGTGTTTGCTTTTCAAAGAAACCCAATCTTTTTTACCTCAAAAACTGCATGGAGGCTCTGTGTGTTACTAGCTAATAAAAATGTGTAAAGAAGAGTTGACTGTAGAAGTAGGGCATATTTGTAAGCATCTGCTATATTTATATTTTCTAAATATGTCCACTTGAGTAGGCAGATCCACAATTTAGCTGAAATAAAACAAGACCAAAAAAGACTTTACAAACGTTCTGATTTTCTTTTGAAAATGTCACCTTTTTAAGGCATTAAAATGTAAATAAATACATGAAGAGGACTGGAAATGTCCAAGAAGAGCCAGTGAAGCTGATATGGTTTGTAAACTTGACTTCTGTTCTGTTTATTGACATGATTTCATCTTTAAGTGCACAAACCAGCTGCTGGAGGGCCAGAGGTGCTGGGATGGGTGAGCTGGTTAAAGGACATGGGTCTAACCCTGCTGAGGAGGCTGGGGGAGCCCCTGCAAACAGAGTGTGGCCACCAGGGTTTGAGCTGATCTCCTGAAGAATTAGTTTCTCGAGAGCTGTGTCAAAACTATAGGGTTTGAAAATGCTCAACGAAGGAAGGTACCTGGTGGATTCACTGGTGTCCTGCCCTCCTCCGTGGGACACTTGAGGTGTCGAATGAGGACAACAAGGTGAGCACTTCTAAGTGATTTTCAATACATAGCACTAGGTCCATATTTTACTTTGGTGATAACAGTGAGCTGGCAGGAATACACGGAAACAGGTAAAATCACAGGAAGGTGCCTGTAGACATCCTGCCCCAGAAAATGTTCTGCTAGACAGAAGGCTCCCATACTGTAGCCTTTCCTTCTGTGCCAGCACAAGCTGCAGCACAAACTGCAGGACCATGTTTACAGCTCGGGGATGTACGGACCCTGTGGTTTCTTTGGTGGGTTCCTTTCGATAAGTTTCAGAACTAGAGTTTGGTTTGGTGTTTGGGGGTTTTTTTGAGTGGTGGTGGTGTTAATTTTCATATGTAGGCAGCTTGCTCAGCCTCAGAATCCTGCTTTATTGTTTTAAATATAGCTCCTTAGGATTCTTTCCCCTCTTAATTAAGTGATAACTACAGCTTTGCGCTAAAGGCTTTTTACATATAATAGGGTCTTTTATTCACAGTTTAAAAGCAACATATTTTTTTCCCCTTCCTTGAACATAGTCTTGAAAATTTTTATACACTTACCATGAGCTTCACAATAATAGTGGTTTTTAATAATCTTTCTATCACGGATAAGTGTTTTTACCTTTTTAGCTGTTCCTTTTTGTTTGCTCTCAGAAAGTTGCTTGTTTTTCAGATAATTCTCTCCTTGTAACTCAGTATTACTTTGGTTGATTTGTGCGTTTGTGGCTTTCTCATACCTCCAAAGACACTGAAATCAATTTT
The DNA here is from genome assembly GCA_013397755.1 of Cnemophilus loriae. Lineage (NCBI taxonomy): Eukaryota > Metazoa > Chordata > Aves > Passeriformes > Corvidae > Cnemophilus > Cnemophilus loriae. The sequence goes on from VZTF01007343.1 coordinate 263,289, forward strand.
GAATTGAAGAGTTGTTCTTATTTTGAAAATGGGCCTTCAGAAACTGCAGCTTCTGCTGTGTCCAATACGTTGCTAAGGGAGTAATGAAGAATTGCTTTTGCCCTTGTGGATTCTCCTTTTTTATCAAAAAAATGAGTATCTGTTGAATTTCAGACGCTTCCTCTCTGCCCATCTCCCCAGCCTGTCGAGGTCCTTCTGAAGGGCTGCACAGCCCTGTGGGGTATCAGCCACTCCTCCCGGCTTTGTGCCATCAGCAAATTTGCTGAGGAGGTATCTGCCCCCTCATCCAAGTCATTGATGGATAAGTTAAACAATACTGGACCCAGTTTAATATTAAATATCTGATCGAGTCTGTCTCGAGTCTGAAAATTTTGCCTCCAGTCTTTCATTAAAGGACATGCAGAAAAACTCTTACTCTTGTGCAAGATGTACAAATCACTAATAACATGGAAAATCCTTGTTTTCTTCAAAAAATAATCCAGGAATTTCCTTTTAAATTAGGGAGTTAATATTTTATGCTATTAGAATTAACTTTGGGAACATTTATCTCATCATGTTTGAATATTCAAGTCCATGATGTATTTTGAGCTAATTTTGGGTAGGCTCATTAGGGAAAAAAGGTGTTGTTATTAATAGTAATTTTCAAGAACTTCTGTTGAAGATTAAGTTCCCCTTCAGACTAGATATCTTACAAGTCAGGGATAAATATAGTAACAGCCTTACATAGAGAAGGTGTAAAATCGCAGGCTTGAGTAACCGTTATTAGCTTCTCATATTCCAATACTCATTAAGATTTTTATCCTGATACAATCAACTTTGATGACACTACTTTCCTTTTTAGTACATTTTCAGAAGAGATTGGGTAAAAAAAAGGTCTTAGTATTCAATTAAAATATTCTGTACTCTCTTTCCAAGGTCTCTGTGGTCTAAGGCTGAGCATCCAGCAGAATCCATTTTTCAGAAACAGGGATATGGCTTTGATATTAGTGCACAACACTTTTGGTTAGAAATAGGAGTTTTAGTTTTCCAGTCCTACTTGCGGACTGTGCTGGACCAGAGTTTTCAGTGAGCAAAATAGCTTGGCTTAACCCCTTGAGCAGCTGGGCACTTTTGTTTCACTGCAGTCATCTTTTTTACACTCTCTTGTGGAGAAATAGCAACTCAGTTTAGAACGTTCTCTTTTACCAAAGGACACCAGCTTTGACCAACATTTCATACATGTTCATGATGCAAATGATGAATACTTGAGATCAGGTTGGGAATACTAAAAAAAAATACTGTGGTAATTTTTTTTCTTTTAAAATGGAATGTTTTTAAAATTGATTTGAGCATATTTTGCTTGACATAGAATGTGATTATGTTTAGATTGCTCATTTTAGAAAGCATGACTTTCAGTTTAAAGTAATGGAGAATTACCATGTAATTTTTCTCCAACTGTTTCTAATGACTAATGCAGTTAATATTACCTCGCATACCATTAATCATTTTAGGATGAATGCTATTAACTGAAAAGGATGGGGTTTTTTTTGGACATAGTACAATATAAATAAGAAGTAATTATTAATTTGCATAGTAAATACCAAAAAATAAGTGAATCCAAATTAATGAGATGTGTATCTGCACATGTACTAAAGGAAATTATACTGCTTAAAGAAAAAGAGATGGACTCCATCCATTCTGCATGCAGAACTCCTTGGAGTGGAGTCTGATACTATGTCAAAAAAACGTCTCTTAAAATAGACACTGCTGCTTTGATTATACAAATGATGCTACACTAAGCAGAGTTCAAAGCCTATAAAAAGTGGTTTTTTGATAGCTTGTTATAAGGGCATTGTCTAATACAGGGACGATAAAGGAAACGGTAAAAGGAGGACAGCTTGAGAGAAGCTCCATGCAGGTCGTTATTTCAGCCATTCCTTTTGTATTATTTTCATCATCAATTGCAAGATTTCATTTTTTAATTGAGGCATTGCATTTAAGTAAAGTATAATTTGCTCTAATAGATAGCTAATTGGACTAATTGTCTACTGTAATTACCTAGAAGTCTAGTACATCTTTATTTTAAATGTTGAAGGTCTCATTAAAATTCCTTCTTGTGAAAAGGGGAAAAAGAAGGTACCATTAACCTAATTGTTTATGCAAAGTGAAAATGTCTTTTATGTGACATCAAAGACTTGAGCACTTAAGGATGGATCTTGGAGACCCTTATCCATCCAGAAAAGGTTGCCTTGGGATGTGTTATGAAGTTACCAAGTTGCTCCAAATCCCGTCCAGCTTGGCCTTGAACACATCCAGGGATGTGGCAAACACAGCTTCTCTGGGCAACCTGTGCCAGGGCCTCACCACCCGGAGAGCGAATAATTTCTTCCCAAAATGTAACCTAAGCCTATCTTCTTTCAGCTTAAAGCAATTCCCCCTCGTCCTATCTCTCCATGCCATTGCAAAATTCCCTCTCCAGTTCTGTTGTAGCCCCTCCACGTCCCATAAGGGACTCTAAGGTCTCCCTATCTCCCTAGAGCCTTCTCTTCTCCACGCTGAACAGCCCCAACTCTGGCAGCCTATCTTCCCAGAAGAGGTGTTCCACCCCTCTGAGCACCACTGTGGCCTCCAGCAAGTCCGTGTCCTTGTGGTGCTGGCAGCCCCAGAGCTGGATGCAGTGCTCCAGGTGGGCTCTCACCAGAGCACAGTAAAGAGGGAGAGAATTCCCTCCCTGGAAATTCTGGCCACGCTGCTCTGGGTGTAGGCCAGGGTATGACTGTGTTTCTGGGCTGCAAGTGCACCTTGCAGGGTCGTGAAAAGCTGCTCATCCACCAACACTCCCAAGCCCCTGCTCTCAATATCTTACACCTTCTTTTCTTTAGAGGCTGGCAACTTGAGCTAACACTCCTGTGTATTTCTTGATTCCTTTTCAGAGGTAGATAGAGCCAGGATTTCATCGGAATAGTAATCACATCGTCTTTACTGAAGAGACTATTGCCAGGCTTTATGGGGCTGATCAGAGACAACAGCTTTGAAACACATCCTGCACATATTTAAGACTTTATGAACAATGAATATCATTTTACATTACACTCACAGCACAGTGTCATTGCAGGATAGTGTTACAAAGTAGGGATTATCTTAAAAGTGAAGGTTCGATCATTTATTTTTCATCTTTTTAAGACATTTTGACATGTAAACCAGCAGTGTGGCTGCTGGGACATATTGGGAATGTTGCTGCACAGCTGGCACATTGTGCAGAGTTTCTCAGGAAGAAATAGGGACTTCATGTCCATCAGCTTTTGGCAGTACAGTTTACATCCTTTTTTTACAACTATCCTAATTTTTATCATTAGCAGAAATAATTCCTGTATTGTAACAGTGGAGAGCCAGTGGCTGCAGGAATTTCACTGTGAATGCTAATCCTCTCCTGAGGCTGGCTCCCACAGAACAACAAAGATGAACAAGTATTTGCTGAAGTGCTCATAATTCAGCTGGGTGCTGTGCAAGCTCTCTGATTATTTCTATTTTCCAAGTTTTGTATTTCTAAATGCTCAGAAAGCAACAATCAGGGAGAGAAAAGGCAATTTAACCGTGGTCCTCTTGCCTCAAGATATCTTCATCCCAGCATAGACCATGGGAAAGCTGGTATTTTTCTCTAGGGAACTGGGTGGTGTTTTTGTTTCCTGAAGCATCTCTGCCTTTAGTCTCTTCTGAGCAAACCACATGGAACACCAAGATCTGGATTCAAAAGTTCGCTAATCCGCCAAGATCCTGCATTGAATTTTATTGAAGTGATTATTTGCTAAAGAAAAGGAGTGATTCAGTTATTCAAAGATCGCTGTTGGGCAATGGAAAATGCATGTTCTCTCTCAGCTGCTTTGATGCCCGTGCAGATTGATTATTAAAACTCCTAAAAATGCAGATTGTAAAACTGCAGAAAGTTGAGAATGTTGTTCTGTCAGTTATTTGTTAGACACTCAGCTGGCTGGTGTTTGTGTTAGCTTATGATCTTGTATCTTTTGAACTTGAAAACTCTTTTTATTGTAACCAAAATCTTTTAGAAAAGCATTTTTTAGGCCTGATGAGCTATTTACATTGATATAAAATTACTGGCTTATATGTCATGCCCTTGAAACTTTGTATGCTTAATATATGTGTTTAAATGGACAGTACTTATAAGGGGTTTCTTATATCTAAAGGATTGCTAACTTAATCCTGAAATCTTAGCAACTCTTAGGTGGCAATTTAAGTATGGGTTAATGCATCATAGGGCAAAAATGAAATTATAAATGCCTATCTGACATGACAGTTTTTATGCAGGAAAATTTTGTTTTGCTGACATTTTTCGATTCCTTCTCATGTCAGAAGTATCTTAAATAAATAAGGTCTGTTTGGAACAGGTTTATGTTGGGAGTTTTCACATTCTGCTTCAATATCTTGTAACTATAGTATAAATTTACACTGATCCATTCATTCCTTCTCTCTCATATGCAGTCTGACCTCACATAAACTGATGTAAACAGAGAAATTACTTGTGCCAGCAAACCTACTGTAATTTGAGGCTGTTAAAGCAGAGGTTAGAATCTGGCTATGAGTATAAATAGAATGTAATCTAATTTCTTGAGGTCTGCAGATTCAGTAACTTTTGATATTTATGAATTCAAACTCCAGAAATGGTTTATGCTGACCTGCACCTGCTTGATCAGCTTAAAAATGGGTGAAGAAAAGTTTTTGAGAGGAATGAATGTCCAGCTTAAGACTGGGTCTGGAGCTAGGGCTGTGAAAGTCAATCCTTTGTTTTTGATCCTCTCCATCCCATCCCTTGCATACCTACCTCTGCCCATATTTTGTGTGCATATAGTCTAGATTTTTTTTTCATATCTTGAAAAGAAACTATGAAATTTAACTTGTTAAGGAACATTTTTGCCTTTTGAAAAAAAACCCATCAAAACCGTAATGTCCACCAAAATTCTCCTCACCGTTGATTTCCAGTGCGCCGTCTTGCAGGAATGGCTTTAGTTAATCCTGCAGTGGCATTGGCTGAGATGTACATTCCTGCTTTCTCAGATTCCTCACTGCTGCAGTGATCACCAGGACATTTGAGCGGGGGAAGGCAGCCCTGGCCAGGAGGAACTGGGGACTGTGATTTTCATCTCTTTGTCCCTGGATGTTATGACTTGGCTCTGTAGACAGCAAGAGTCATGATGGACAGTCAGCACTAACATTTGCATCAAAACAGACTTCACTGGAGCTGAACTAATGCAGATGTAATGGTGAGAGACTGGAAGAAAGATAAAGGAGTCCGTGGTTCAGACTTCAGGCTGTGAAACAGAGACCGTGTCGTCTGGTCACAGTAGTCCTTCCATCAGATCACTGGCAGCTGGCAAGATCTTTCACTGGCCAAATACCTTGCAGACATTTCTGTTTGTTGAATCAGCCATGCAAAACACAAAAAATTAATCTGTTGTAGAAACTTAATTATAGGCAATTAGGTGTCTGTGCTGTCAGTTAATGATAATAGTGTTAAAAAAAAGATAACCATTGTCATTGTATTCATAATTCCATTTTATGCCCTAACTTCATATTCAAAGGGAAATACAAGTTTTTAATCACTTTTATATATGTGTGGATCTGTAAATTTTCTGCTGTGGTTGCATGCGGTCATCAGGTTTGCCATTGCAGAGCTGTATTGTTGTGGTTCTCATTCCAAATGAAGAGAGCACAAATTGCTGACTTGAGCAATGCGGTGTTTCTGACATTTGAAGTAAATCTTACTGGTGTAATTATCTTTCACTGTAGTAGGACCAAGTAAATCATGACCCTGCCATACTCAGCATGATGTGTGAGATAAGCTTTCATTTTGCCTGATGATGGGAAAGACTAAAAGTTTCCGCAGCTTGTGCTGTGGAGCTCAGCTCTCTGTCTAGGTGCCGTAACTCACACCCTTGAAGCTCAGAGTGAGCATGGAGAATGTGTGCATACACCACTTTCCAGAAATACTGGAACGCCTCTCTGCACATGACCTAAGCTTTTTCAGTCCATAGTGGCTCAAACAACAAATGAACCCCATCTGCTGACAGAAGCCAGCCTGGGTGAAATAGCAAGTGTGGAATCACGCACATGGGAGTTAACATCAGCACTTTCCAGCATCACCTAAAACATGGTCAAAGAGACTGTCATTGCCTTTAATTAAGGCTGGATAGGATATGTGGGTGGGTTAAATACATGTCTATTGGGAACTCTGCATGCAAAAAATAACTGGTGTTTCTAGGAGACAAGGTAGATGTAGAAATGATGAGAAATAAAGAAATGCCATTACCATTTGTAGATGTGAACTGAGTTACAGAACAATAGATTGCATGAAAAAGTAACGTCATCCGAGGTTTGCAGAGAACCAGTAGCAGTAGTTCTGAGTCCTGTGACTGGCCATATGTCCACATGTAAGTATGGGAATAAATGGACTATGGAATGGATAGTTCTAAAGAATATATTAATTAAATAATTGTAATGAATATGTGAATTAATTAATTAAATAAATAGCTGTTAGTAATGGTTTAGGAGGCAATGATCACTTTGGATTAGGACAGGAATAGAACAACTTCTGACAGAAGTGGCCCACCTGGTGTCCTTGGTTGCTGTTTGCCGATCGTACCTTTCATTAAATTGTGGACAGGCAAGTTCTGACTGAACCTGAATGCCTTCCACAGCAGAAAGAAATATCTCATTACTGAGCTCCAAGATTACCCTATGAGTGCATTTTTCCTTTCATTTAAGTGGTTTCCCGTGGGGTATAAAAAATAATAGAGCTAATATTGTAATAAACAGAGGAGAACTACACAACTGTACGGTTAAATTTCTGGTCTCTTGGTATCTTTTGGAAGATTCACCTACTTTACAGTGGTTTACTAAAGGGCACGATTGATCTTATGAATGATGTAATTGCTCTTAATACAACCGTATGAAGTCAAGTTGCACATGGGTTTTATACACATATTTCCTGTATTTAAGACACCTATTTACTTTATCCCGAAGCACTAGTGATGGTTGAAGAAGAAGATGCTATTCCCTCTTCCTGTTTTCATAATCAAAGCTGGAGTTCTGGATGGAAGTCAAATCACATGAAGTGTCAGGCACTTGGAATTCAGAGGCAGCCATGCCTCTATGCCCGGCCACCTTGGGGAAGACAATAGTTAATAATATGAAAAGAGATGAACTGCAGGACTGAAACAGTCACTTGTCTAAATTTCTTTCGCTTTCTATCCCCATGAGATAGACAGTTAGATAGTATTTTAATTCATTCCTTTAAATGCAGAAGAGTTTTAATTTTAATTGTAAGAGGGTGGTGCTGCTCCTCTCAGTCAATATCTGAGTCACGTTCTGCGTGACGAGGGGACAAAATCCGAAGTACCTAATATCTGAAAATAGCAGCCATGCCTTAAATTAGAGTCAAGGACTGGGATGGAAGTTGCTTTTCTGGAAGAATGTATTAATAGATAAAGCTGAGATGTATGACTACCACTAGCATAGAGATAAAGCTACGGTTTACATCTCTTTAGAAATTAAATGTGGCATTTATGCATGTATGAATCAGAAGGCACATCTGAATGTGTCAAACTTCCATCAACTATCATTAGGGTTTTACAACTTCTTTTTCTTTTCCCTCAAGTTTTCTGGCTTTTGTTCATATTTGCTCAGCGTAGGAGCAGTGGGCCCTTAACAGCAAGTGTTGGCTTCATTTCTTCTCAGTTTTCAGCTTCCTGAGCAGGGAGCCTTTTATAGACTGTGACACAATTGTTAATTATGAGTGTTGCTCTGCTCATGCTTTGGCATACTAGTGGGAAGATTAAGGTGTTCAGAGAGACATAAAATTGGCCCACCTTGCGTCAATGTGGCATAAAAAGATCTGATTTGGGAAGTCAAACTCTTGAACTTGGTGACATTTGGAGGAGTCCAAGTTTGTATTTCTGGCTCATGTATAATTAAGTAGCAAACACAGGCTTGATTTTGCAAGGTGCTCTCTGATATCCTGAACTTTCTGCCAAGTGGGATTTTGTTTCCCCAAACTGTGTTTCCATACCTCTCTCTCATCAGGGAAGCCTTACAGATTCATATTATGGAAAAGGTTTAGTGAGTCTGTTCCCAAAGACCTCCCTGGGGATGGATTGCAGTGAAATGACAAAGACACACGATGGCTGGAAATGAGAAGGGCCACCCAGATGACATGCCCAGAGCTGGTGAGAGGCACGGGGAAGTGACCAAGAGCAGGAGGAGGAGCAGCACAGTCAGTGCAGCTCTGTGTTCAGAGGTAACCCTGGTGCTGAGTACGATCCACACTTGTTGCCTAAAATCCCACACCCTAGGGGAGAGCTGCATTATTTAGTTCTTCATCAAAGAACTGCCACAGCCTATGGGTGACTGATGCCTCTCAAGCAAAATCAGGTGCCCTGCCTTTTGTTTTATGCCATACCTACTGAGAGGCACGAAATAAACACAAACGAATAAGCAGATATCGTTTGTTTTGTGCAGTGTAAGGAAAACAATCAGAACACTATTTTAGTCCAGTTCTGGCTTGGATTTCAGCTCCCAGATAAATGCAGCTTTGCATTCAAAGGCAGTATTTAGCACAGCTTGAAAAGTGGGCTTGTTTATTTTTAGTGTTTTGAAGGATCAGCTCTCAGACAAATCATTTTTCACATAAACCAACTCATAAATTCCTAGGATGCTATCTCAGTCATCCTGAATATGCCAAAGAAGTGAAGGTCACACAGTGTAAATTGAAGCTGTACAAGATTTCCAACCGGTTTTTATGTTTGTATGCAATGGAAGGAAAATATCCATATATATTTTATTTTTTATGTTTTTCCTAATCTGCTTTTTCACTCCACCTGCAACCCTTGAATCGCTGAGGGATACAGTTTCTGTATTATAGTGAATAACTGGTGTTGGTGGGTAATGCCAATTCATTTCGAACTAGGAGGAGAGTCAGTTCCTTCTAGACAAAAATTTTGTAAGAAATGCGAAATGAGTTGTCATCATCCAAAAAAAAACCCCAGACAACAAAACAAAACAAAACAACCCCTTGGTTTTCAGTTGTTATATTTATGTTGGGAAATTTATGGGAAAAAAGCCAAAAAGCAACAACAACAACAAAACTCCAAACAAATTAAAAAACCCCCACAACCCTCCCAATTCAGCAACTGGAAATCCACAGTAGTTTTGGAAAAATGACAATGTATATTTTCTTTTTCTGAGAAAAATTAGTCTGTATCATTGCCAACCACAAACTCAGCTACTAATGACAGCTTTGGGTAGCCTATTCAAATTTCTAAACCCTTTAAATGATAAGAATGTCTTGTATTGTCTGCTTAAGTCATGCAGTAACTCTTAAAAGAGTTTAAGTAGTCAAGCACATCAGAAATTCCTCGCAATGAATTGACGCACACCAAAATTAATTGGCATCCTAAGCTGCACACTTTCTGAGCAGTTAAACTGCAGACAGAACTCAAGTTTTTAATTTAGAAAGAGCTCTCTTTGCTGAGTATTGGAGTGTTGTGCACAGTGGGGGCTCTCTGCTGGGAGAGAGGGGGAGCTGCTGCAGTCAGTGCGCTGAGGGGCTCTCGGGGTGATGGAGAGATTGGAGCATCTCCTGTGAGGAAGGGCTGAGAGAGGTGGGGCTGCCGAGGCTACAGAAGAGAAGGCTCAGGCAGGGAACTCACGAATATGGACAAATATCTGATGGGAGGTGTAGAGAAGACAGAGCCAGGTTCTTTTCAGTTGTGTCCAGTGAGAGACCTGAGGTAGTGGGCATGAACTGAAACACAGGATGCTGAAGTTTCACAGAGCTTGATCAAGACTTTACTGCTTTGGAAGTAACGGATTGTTTCAAACAACAGTATTTCTTTTTTGGTTGTTTAAAGATTTCTCAGTCTCTAAAATGACACCTTGATTTATTCCCCTACATTCTTGTGGCTTACTGCAAAATATTTATCTAATCAATTGTGAGACCGTCACAGAGGAAAAGTCAAGTGCCTATTTAGAATGCAAATTGGTATAAACTAAAGGTTTAGTGTTTGTGTGTCTGCTGCAGCATTCTGACCCCTTTTGTGTAACTAGCATTCGATGATGCTGAATATTTAATTGCATACTGTGCTAAGTGACTGATTATAGTGATTGAGGTGTTTTTCTATTGCACATTAATAATATGGGGTGAAATTCTAATGTTTGACCCCAGGTACATGCAGGACTCGATGTGAAGTTTAGTCTAAAACTGATCTTAATATAATTCCAAGTGTGCTGGTTATTTTTTACTCTTTGAAGCATTTGGGGGCAATTTAAAGTGTAAGAACCTGTATTTGTGTTAGGCAGTTCCAAGTATGGCTTTCCAATATTTAGGCTCTTACAAGTAGAGAAAGTTGTGATTTCTTTTCTGATTGCTTCAGTATCATGATTTCTCTGGGATTGCTAGCTGTCCTGATTTTACAGCTGTTAACCACAGCTAGAAAGTGAATGGAATGCATCCCTTAAAATGTCTCCCTGAGAAAGCATGTCCTCCTCTGCACCAGCCATTCTCTTCCAGTTCACAAAATTTTCAGTCATGAGGCAAGATTAGAACTTTTCAGAATCCCCAGGTCTGAAGACAACTGGAAGAATTCAGACATATTTTTACACCCTTGATAAGACTAAACTGTACTTTAATGGGGACCAAAAATCGAAGCCATAGAAAACACTTGTAGTCATTTTAAAACTGTTGTTTATACTGTTTTTCTCTGTAATTGCACAGACTCTTTTTGTCAGGCATTGAGAGGAAAAAAATCTGGCTTTTGCTATGGCAACACAGAGGACTTAGAAAATGATCTCTCAGCATGGAAGAATGATGATTCCTAAAATAGTGTAGGAGCACTGAAAAAGAGCGAGATTCTCTCTTGTGCCAAGGTCTTTTCAGCTCTGGAATGGGGGTTCTCCCACAGAACTGGCTGTCATTCTCTCATCATTAAACTTCTTTAAACGTACAGTAATTTAGAGCAACCTATACACTGCTGTAATTTATGACTGTCTGGCTATTGTCTGCAAGGACCCCTGGATATATCGGGAGCTGTCAGAGTGCGACGACGCTTTCCCCAACTTTAATGCATCCCCAGCCTTGAAGTGAGGGGGAGGGATAAATAGCAGAGGATGAGGATCCTCTCACTTTACACTACTGGTTAGCTCCAAATAGCTGAGAGAAGTCTTGTGCAAATTAATCTTTTTAGCTGGATTTAGGTACTTTATATTTTTCAGAGAACTTTCTGCGCAGGTAGAAAATTGATCACGAAGTGCTTTAGGAGGTGGCTGCTTTGCTTCATTAATCCAAGCAGCCAATAATTTGTGAACAAAGCAATGTCACAAGTCTGTGAGGTGATGTTTAGTAATACAACATTGGGGTTGCCACCTCTGAAGGTGAATAAATCTAGAGGAAAGAAGAGCTGACAGTAACGTTCTGCAAAGTTCAAGCTAATTACTTCAATGATTTTAAAAATGACTGTGAAAGAACTTTTAGTGATTTTTCCAGTTAATGAGAAGGAATGAAGCCCTTGTTCCATAATCTTTTTTATTGCTGACGTGCATTCCTTCACCAAAAAATTAGAATAGAAATAAACAAATACCCAAAGAGTTTATTTTAATGCAAAATACACGTACCAAGATTTTTGTAAGGATTAGCGTCCTCTACTACCTTCTGTGAGCATCATACAGGATTTTCAACATGTGGAACCAAAACCATGAAACAGCCACTTGCAGGATATCTGCATCATCCAGTCCCTAAAATAGTTGTTCCCTTCATTCTCTGCACAGTACATCTTGCACAACAAAAGAGTCACACACGGGAGGTAATAAAAGCTAATATATTGAGACAGTAAGATCTATTTCACATACCCCTTGAGTTCACTGGTTCTAATCTTACCCTTTTGCAATCTCATGTTGGGCAATACTGTCTCAGAGATTTCTCAGTCTGCCAGCCAAATGTAGAGTGCTCTTCACCAAAACTCCCATCACTGGCTGACATGAGTTTAAAGGCAATAGTTTCTGCTGCCATTCATCAGCTTCTGTTTCTAGCCCAACATGCTAAGTGAACAATGGTGTCTCACAGCCAAATTCAGTCTAGGAGTACTGTGAGTATTCCTTATGGGAGAACATCTTGTTATTTGTTTCTGAGATCAAAGACACATCAGCTGCCTGCCTAGAACCCCACAGACTGCTGGAAATGAAAACCATTTGTGTGTCTTGCTTCTCAAAAGCTGCTCATCAGCCTTATAGGCAGATGCATGTATTTCAAGGAGTCCACTGACCCATTCATATGCATTGCAGACTGAGGTTTTTGTGTTCACAATGATGTTACTCTGATGTACATGAATGAACATCCTTCACCTACAAGAAAGCTTGCTCCATATATTTTTGGAGCTGGTAGGTTTTGCTCTGCCTTTGCTCTGTGCCTGTGCCAATATTATCTGAAGTTACTCAGACCTACACCTACTGCACATACAACTCACCTGACGGTTGACACAACCCACAGAATTATTATTATTCAGACCCACGGATTCAATCAACGGCTTTCAGCCTCTGTTTTTAAATGAATGAATGCTTCATTCTGTGGTAAGAGTCTCCCTCTGAACAAATCTCTCCAAATACACATATCCCATGTGGAGCTTACAAGTCCTTCTGTTCTTACACAGCTCAGCTATAGGAGCATTTTGTGTCGACAGCTTTCTGTGCTTTGCAAACAGTTATATTAAGTGTACTTGAGAGGGTTAGGATGGGTCTACCAGTTTTGTGCTTTGATGAGGTTTGTGATTAGTTGTCTTTTTTACTGCTGTAGTTGTGTTAGAACTATCCCTTGAATGGTTGCAGCTATTTTGCCGTCAAAGGTGCCAGGGTATTTTATTCACCTTTTTGTAAAGGTATATAATCTCCACACACATAAATTCCTTTATGCTATTATCACTAAATTGCTGATGGTGGGATGGAGTTTTGTTGTTCTAACTGTTTCATTGCAGGTAAGAAGACAATTTTGCTTGTAGGCAAGATTGTGGCTCTCAGTAAAAGTCAGCATTTTTAAAAACTGTTCACCACTGGGAAGTGTGTGTGCTGTGAGTTTTTTCCCCATCTCTTTACAATTTGCCTATTTGTATTTTATAGCATGCGAGTGTGAAATGTCTCCATTGCTATGAACACAGGGCCAATTCTCCCTCTACAGTCTCTCCTAAACCAGACTCTATTAATCCGTTTATCCTTTGTCTTCAGCGTGGTTCTTGCACTACCAGCCTCAACTGAAGCACCAGTCTACCATAGGATTCTCTTTATAGATATATATACATACATATATTTATTTATATATATATAATCTTTTCCTTTCCGAGCTGAAGGAGCTTGTTCTCTTACCCATTCTTTTCATGTAAATGGGACACTTATGATCTCATACCCTTTGGAACTGGGATTAAATCTGCTTTATTTTATGATGCCAAAGCTGCCTCTCCTATTGCTAATCACCAGCCACATTGTATTCTTGCACTGACATTGCTTACCCATGGGGAGGTGATTTATGGCATGCAAAGTGCACTGCTGTGCTAACTTTTAATGGTGGCAGCTGTAGTTAACTCTAAGGACATTTAGATCTGCCTTCACACATAAACGGCTGATTTTGTAGTCGTGGGAATATTTACACCCTTGACACTCCAAGATCTTATATCTGTGCCTCACATGCTGCACCCAGAATGTATGAGATTTTGAACAAGAGACACAACACAAATCTTGTAACTAATTCAGTAAACTGAGTGAAAGAAAAGTCACCTGTGTAACCGACTGCAAAAAGTAATAAAAGAAAAGCCTCTGCAGTCCAAAGAGCTTACTAAGCATGTTCAATAGGACTGGAGTGCAACGACTCTGTTGCATCAGGAGTTACTGGAAAACAGTATTTGACAAATATGAGTATCAGAAAGAGCAAGTGTTTGAGCATTTATACTGTGGATAGTCCTTGTGTAGGTGGTTCTGGGAGGAAATTCTTCACATTTGAAAGCATGGACTACGGGGGAAAGAGAGAGGAATATGTCAACATCTTGCAATGCAAATGCATTATTTTCATCTCCAAGAGATGGCTGCTCACACAGTTCCCTGCAGCCTGTCCTCACCCCTTCTCTCTGCATCTGAGGCTGCTTTTCTCCTGGTGCTAGATCCAAGAGCATTTCCATCCCTTTACGCTGAAGAATCAAGGCTGTAGATTACCACACCTCTTATGATGTTGATGGAGGCTTCCAGTTGTGGTCTTCATCAGGAATAAATTTCTTTTTAAAAAAAGGACAATTCAACCATGCCCATGTAGAGTTGTAGTGGGACTCTGTTGCCACAGAGGAGGGGTAATGAGACTACAAGGGGTAGTCTGGAATTTTGCTGTGTGGCCTTTCCTCCTTCCAGCAGGGCTCTCGGTGTAATGGGAAGTGATCATCTCTGGATCGAGTGTCAGGCTCCTGCGGGCACTGCTGTGGGTTTCGGCTTCTAATATTAACCAGTTACAGTGCCCTCCACACCATACATTTATTAAAGAACTTTTTCCACCTGTGAAATGTGTAGCTGTTTTAAAAGAGAACTCCCCACTCACACACTCAGCTCTTGGGCATTTTATGTAGGAACTTTCTTTGATGTACTGTTAGCTCTGCGTGGTGACATGAGGCAATCTCAGCCTGTTATGGAAGCAGGAATCATCTCAGACTCCCACAGAGAAGAAGCTGAGTGAAGATGCAGAAAAATGAAGTGAGCTCTTTTCAGCTTTGAAGCCATCCTAAACCCAGAGATATAAGGCTAATAAGATCTGGAAAGACCCCAGTGTTGTACCTCTGGACTGGGCTATTAAGAACATCTACAATTAGGGAAAGAAATAGAATACATATTTTTACTCATAAAAATGTGCATATACACAATTTTGAATAAGAATATGAACACTAGCAATATGTTTCCTGTACAAGCAAAAAGGTCTTCCAGAAGTCAGGGACTTGAACTTAAACCAAGTACTAAATGACTGTGTGACCACCATATGTGTTCACCACTTGAATTTTTATTCTCAGAGATGTAATAAATTTCTTTCTGGCGTAAAAAAGGATTAAGAAATACATAAATGAGATATACACATAACTTACCTCACTGCTGACAGAAGGAGAGACACAAAATAACACAATTGCATAAGCATAATTTCATTAGAAAATCAGTCTCATGCTCAGCTTTTAGAATGGACTGTTGCTGGATGCTTTTATTAAAAACCCCACATTTTCTGTCATAGATTTTGTGTCTTATGACTAGATAGAGCATATCAGAGAACTGCTGCTTATTTATAGAAACCCTAAGCTATTCCAGAGCATTAAGGGCTAACCATTCCTGATGGTTGGAGACCGGGTTATCTAATCCAAAATAGGTTAAGAAATATAGGTCGATGACTCTCAATTTTGTTTTCCCACCCCTGGAGTTTTCACATGGTGTGTGCTTACTTTTTTCCCATTCTGTCAAATGTAAGCACTTGGAAACTCTGACTTTTTGTATTGTTCTGTGCTGAAGCTCATAAATGGCACTGAGATTCATGGAAGTTTGGTGATACTGGTTGCTCATGGCTCTTGGATCAAGTCTGTGGCTGGATCTTTAGAGGTCAAGATAATAAAATAATAGCTAATTTTTACTGGGTCAAGAAAATATTTTTAAGCCCTTATCCGTGCTCTGGGAAGGATTTTTGTTTTCTTTGTTTTAGCTATTGAAATTTTATCATGTCTACCTTCTGAGATCATGTTTTGGAAAACCATCTTTGGATCTAAACCATAAACAAACTAATAAAGAAATGTCTCAGTGAAGCAATCAGAAAAACATTTAGAGGAAACTTGGTGGTACTTTGAGGAAGATTAGTTTCCTTGGTACATCCTCTGAATGTCCAAATCTTACACCCAGGAAAAGTACTGACTAAGAAAGCACAAAGACTTATTTTTTTTTTTTCAGTGAGACATCAACACCTCAGAAATGGAGAGAAGAGGGGAAAATTCTAAGTTACAGTAATCAGCAGACTTCTCTCTTACCTGTTAACACTCAGGTTTTTTACTAGAAAAATATATAATGAAAGATAGGAAATGAGCTATGATTTGAAAAGTTCCTCATGCTATTAAAAAGAAAGGACAATGGTATTTATATGATCTTTAAAAACTAAGTAATAATGACACATGAAAGGCTGGAATGAATAGAACAAGGGGTGATCTGCTGAAGTGTTTCATAGAAATCTTTTTCCCCTAGAAGCATCACTAAATTGATTAACTTATTAAGAATGCATACATTTTCACTGAAGGAGAAGGATTTTTTTTATCTTTATTTCTGTCATCTATGTGTTCTGGTTGATGTCAACACGTTTTAATCAAAAGAAATTGTTTAATAGCTTGCCTACACAGAATAAAATATCTTGTTGCACTCCAGGTCAACTGACAAATACAAATTGGGCTGGCCATCTCTAATTAGAGTGGTTTGGGTTTTTTAATTTCTCCTGTCAGGCTGCAAGGAATCTATTCTGATAGTCAAAATGTTCTTGAGGGAATAAAAAGAAACCTGAACCATGGAAATTTAAATGAAAATGAAAGAAGTGAAATGGAATGAGCACTGCCATTTGAAATAAAGTGCTAATAAAACACTCAGGTATTAGCTTCTGAAGAAGATTTTTACAGAAATCCCTTGCAGCCCTGGAAAGACTGGAATAATATTGTAATTGGCATCCCTGACCTGTTTTATGTATTCAGCAAGAAGTTTTTTTCTCTGCCTTGAAAAGTTCATGATAAAACAAAGCTCCCAGAATTCCCTGGTCTTAAGCTTTGAAGGTCTAAAGTATGGATTTTTTCAGTAGAGTATAGAGAAAAATAAACCGGTTTAGCCATGATACAGAGAGCATAATCATCAGGTGTTCTTTCCTGCACGCTCTTGGATAATATTTTTTGCAAGAGCTTTGATGAGGATTCTACTTAGCAGACTGTGAAAACGTGACCTTCAAAGCTATGCTATGTTATAATCATGTGTACAGTGCCCTGTAACCAAATCTAAAGCTCATGCATTGTGTGTTTGGGTGTCATTTTTCAGAACGTTTTTATTGCTCATCTAGGCCTGGAAACTCTGTTAAAACCAAATCAAGCATTCATTCCTGCAAAAGAGGCAAAAATACAGTCTTATCAGCTATGACAAAATCAGCAGCTGCTCTGGTGTGAGGGAGATTACCAAAGGCAAAACAAACAAAGAAAAGTATTCGGGAGCTGAAAGATGCGATTGAGATATTGAAGGTGCTTTGCAATTATTAGGAATTCTTTGCAGGTGTGTATAATGCAGCCTTCTCACATCTCCTAGTGTAATTACAGTGATGAGGAAAAGATTTTCAGGTCAGGTCCTTAATTTAGATAATTCTGTCTTAACATTCAAGGATAATACACCAAAAGATTAACATTCTGAGTGCTGAAAGGATTCTTGTGCCTTGTAGTGTTTCGCTGCAGCCAGTTTTATTGTGCATATGTCTAATATCTTTCTTGCTTTATAACACTGACTCTGCTCTGCCGAAATGGATCTAATATTTTGCTTATTTTTCTCCTTCCTAACCATCACTCTCAAGGTGGCACCTTTGTCAGCTGCAAATGGTTATTTCTGCTCCCTGCGTGGGCGGGCGCTCACCAAAGCTGAGCAGGGATGTGGGCACAGCGTTCCAGGCATCCCTCTTCTGTGGTCTGCAAGTCCCAGGCAGCTGCAAACATGTGCTCCCCCCGTGTGCCCCACTTGTGTTGGCATTGCAAGTCTGTCCCACTGCAGCAGAAAGACAGGTACAAAAATGGTAATGATTGAGACATTTCCAAACTTAAAATATACTTTCCTCTCTGTGAAATAACTGTTATTGAACAGTAAAAGCGCAGGCTTTGTTTTACTGCTATTCATCTCAATCTCTTCCCTTTTCCCAGAAATTTGCTCTGACTTGACAAAATGTATGTTTTTTTGAGTAACAGCCTGTATTAACAAACACAAAGGTTAATAGAATTTGAGCATCTTGAAATGTGATTTAATTTGGAAGACTGTATTCTGTGAATATTAACTACTGACAAATTAAATTATTCAATGACAAATCACGTCAGGCAGGCACCTATGTAATATCAATTGGTTTTGTCATTATAACCATTCTTCCAAACAGTAGGATGCAGGCAAACTCTGCATTCATGTTTTGGCTCAAGGTGTTCATTTGTAAATGAACAATTCATCATGTGAAGGAAAAGGGAAACAGCTCCAGGTTTGTGTCAGATTGCCCTGGTGTTAACTGCTGCTCTTTGATGTGACATTGTCTAGACCTAGTGGGAGTAATAGAGGGGAAGACTGGCCATTCCATTATTTTGGATGATTAAAGCTATTGGCTGCCACTACCCGAGTATAATGTTTCTAGTGATCCATATCCATAACTTGCATTAATAAAAAAATTGATATGTTAGGTGTTTGCTTCCAAACTTTAAAAATATAGCCTTTATACTTTAGATGCCATTTAAAATAAGTACCTAGGCAATATCTTAAAGTTATTTCTTCTTCTTTTTTTTTTTTTTTTCTATTTAAAAAATAGAGACAGGGTCTGATGAAATCAACAGAAGTCATTCTTTTGTTTTCTATTGACTTTATATTACCTTTTATAGGAATGCATTACTGAACTGCCATGAGGGATATAATTTATGCTGGCAACTATGAATGAAATGAACAGTTGGAGGGTTATTGCATAGTCCTCCATAAGGGAAAAGGTGCATCCTTAGTGCCATATAACATTATGTACCAACTTTTATGCAGAATCTAGATAATGCCACGGCAGAAATTTGTCCCCCAGCTCACAAAAATGGAGGAGGCAACAGACTTCAGACTCACTAATTCTGTTGTAAAGCACTAGATTTTAGGATACATTGCTGTTTGTTTGAAGTATTTTGTAATTGACTCTTCAATAGAAGAAAACCTTAATTTAAAATGCATTTTGTGTGTATATGGTTAAAGATTAGACATATTCTGATTGTAAAGAACATTCAGTTTCTTCCCCAGAATACACTGTGTATGCAGAATATGATGCTTTAACATCTATACAAAGTCAAAGATGTAATTTGAATGTCTTTGAATTCAATCAATACTTTGATTCTGTTAAAAATAGTATTTTTTAATGTTATTAAATTCATGTTTATTGCCAGGCTACATGCCAGAAAATATACTTTGTTCATTTTATTTTTAAAATAATGCTGTATACTTTTGAAACAAGGCACACGGCTGCTTTCTTTGACCTTTTTATGCTTTTAATAAGCATTCTCAGTCAGTCTCTTCCGAGATACTCTTTATCCTTTTTACAGATATTAGCAGTCTTGATACAAGAAAACAAAATCCAGCCAGAAACCCCTGCAAGGCCCTGAAGGTTTGTCCTGTCCATGGGGTTTCATAAATTTAGAAGTAGTCTGTCTCAGCTGAAAACACACAACACAGGCTAGTCCAGTTACAAGGTGTCTCACAATAATACCTTCAGTGCTCTAACAGAATATTGATGTTCTGTGGTGCAGAGGTGCCAGGTTACCTTGACCTGCCAATATGGGATTACAGCTGTATCAGTATATCTGACTTCCTTGCCTACCCTCAAATGATCAAAGAGACTTTTGTTCCTTCTCCCAAGAGCCATCTGCACAGCACAATAGACTCAGGTTAGGCTTTCTTCACCACTTATTGCTCGATCTTTTGAAAACAGCAATTATTTGGTACCATCATGATTAAGTCTTCTCCCTCCGTAGTGTTCATTGTCCTGTCTTATGCCTCTGTTTTCTGCTTAAGGTGGTTTAAACACATTTAGATGTTTTTCACAGCCTCCTCACGCTAGCCAGAACAACGTGGAAAGTCAGAGAAAAATTCAGCTCCTGCTTTCTCAGTTTTGCCAGTCTTGCTGTTACTAAAGCAGAGTCATGTCAATGAGAACCACTTCACATCGTAGCCCTGTGACATAAACCTGGAGCTGTTTCCTTTCTGTCTCATAAGATGAATTGCTCATTTGTAAATGAGCACCTAGAGCCAAAATATGAGTCCTGACTTTGACTACATTGCAGTGTTCAGAAAACTTTTCTCCTTTCCAATTCACTGCAAACTTGAAAAATCCTGCAGTGTTTACTGACAGGTTAATAAAGCCTTTCTAATCAACAAGGACGTGGTTCACAGAATTGCACAGAATCACTGGAGAAACTGAAGCTTACCCTATTGCTCAAAGGCAAATGAAATAGTCCAGCTGCCCTTTGTTTTAAGGTGTGGGATGTTGCGTAGCACAAATGGACATCAAAACTTTACTTTTTTTGGAGTAGAAAGGCCTACAGCGTCTGTCAGTGGCCTGTGGTGAAGATGGGTCAGCAGTGGGTACATAGGGAGGAGAATCACAGTGGACAAATGCAGAGTGATGCTTTCCTTCTTCAGCAGTCACGAACTTAGAGAGTTCAGGAGCAGAATGAGGCAGACTAGATGATTACAGACCTCTGAATTTAATTTGTTCTTAAATACTGATTAGAAACCTGTCCTTGTGACCTCCATGATACTGTGTGGCACTCTGAAATCTTACAGTTAAATCTGCTACCTGCTCACTTATACGGAGAGGAACTACTTGTAACATGCAAACTAACAAGTCCCCGTCTTTCAAGATTTTATTGTGGTCTGTAATATATCATCTCTTTTCAAACCTGAAGTCATAGTGTGTTTATTCTCTCAAAGTAAAGGCTGTTCCTTTATCCTTCCTATCAGAAGAAAGATACTTCTGATCATCTTTCTAAATATTTTTCTGTATCTTTCCTCATTCTGCTGTGTTCTTCTTCAAGTTACCAGAATTTCATCCAAAAACCAAAACAGATGGAACACCAGGCACCTACTGTGTTTTCTGATTTGTTCTCAGTTTTTCCTCTAGTATTTCACATTGTTTGCTTTTCTGGACTTATAACAGAGATTTTCAGAGAACTTTCTAAAATCACGCAATTTTTCCTCCTGATAAAAAAAATTTGAATTCTCTGTTTTAAATGCTGGGGTTGTTATTTCTGATTGCAGCGATCATCATTGCATTTCATCTGATCCTAGATAATTTGTATCACCTGGAAATTTTTTATCTCCCTGTTCACTCTCTTTTGCTATTAATTCATAAATATGTTGAGTGCATGTGTTTACTAAATGGATGCCACTGGGCCTCTGTGACAACCATCCTCGGCTGTGAATGCTGGCTCTTTCTTTTTATGCTTGTTTCTTAGTTTTCAATGAATTACTGATCTGCAAGAGAACTGTTCTCTTTCACTGTGTGAAAGCTTTTCTTTTTCAGGAACACAGTCACAAGCTCTTTTAAAAATCCAAGGACAATGAATTGACCACACCACAGCTACCCAAATGCTTCTTGACTCCTTCAAAGAACTGTAAGAGGTTTGAAGGAAATACCTTCCACCTACAGAAGCTGCAGGACTTCTTCCCTAATGGTTATCCACACATCTGCTGTTCCAGTTTTCGTTCTGATTTTTAGCTATTTACCTGAAAGTCACAATTGCTTACCTATAGTTTCTTACACACCTGGCAGAGCCCCTCTCAAAGGCTGAGGTTGCATTCGCTGCTTTCCATTCCTCAGGTGCTGGTAAGGGTTTAAGTGACAGGTTTTATGACACCACAGTTAGTACACGTTTTGCTTCCTATTTATGTAGAGTCAACTTTTCTGTAAGGACTCGAGTGCACAGGAGAGTACAAAACAGCTGTTTAAAAGCTGTGTTTTATTCACCTACTTCACTGAGATAAGAGACACTAATATTTCATTACAGAGTAAATCAAATGCACTATTCAGCCAATGTGACCTTGCCAACACATCCTGAATATCTTCCAGTCCTTGAGATTTTGTTTAGTACAAATGGATCATATTCAGCAGTAGCTGGAAGAAGATCAAATGTAAATGCTGACTTACTGGTTATTAAAAAATGAACAATTTATTAGATATCAATAGGGTATTTACCCGTCACTGTGTTCATAGCAGATAACTAAAAACATAAAATAACAGATGCAAGGGGAAAGTAATATTTTATTCTTTATTTTCATCTGATGTCATCAAAAAAAGGATAAGAGGGCTTTATACTTCCATTAACATTTTTTCAGTGTAAGCAACTGTCCACCAGGGCCTCAGCTTTTATTTTATAACACTCGTCTTGTCAGAAGAAACAAGTGGCATGAATTTTACTAGAAGAACAATTCTCTTTATCAAAAAATTCTTCTTTGTCTGGGAATAATTCTCAGTTCATTTTAGGCAGCTCTCACATGACCCATGTTGGCTCAGTGATTTGAAACCCAGAGGATTTTCAGACCATTTATTTATTCCTTCTCAGTCACAACTGTTAAGCTTTTAAATTTTATGCACATTGGTGATTGTGAGCTGGTTTTATTTACACTCACACTGTACTGACCCATCCATTAAAAACCCACTGCAAGAGATTGAGAGAATTATTTTTTTTTCCTTTTTTTTTTAATCAGCCAGGTCAAGGTACTGTTGAAATGACTCAATCATTTTCCTGAAGAGAAATAAGGCTATGCTAAAATGAGTTTTCTTTCTTTATTTAAAAAGAACAACTGGGTATACAGAACATCAGTCTACTTTGTCAGTGGAATGTCTCATGTAGCCAGAACCACAGCATGGGTCGCAGCAGAAAAACTCAGCCTGAGCTTTCTTGTCTCTGTAGCTGGATGTTAACACTTATCAGTAAAAAGTTCACACCACCAGTCATTTGAAATCTTGCATTATTTCTTTTACCAAGGGACTAGCTAAGTGTTGTGCATTTATTTTCAGCAAGGCTGAGCTAATGAGGAAACAGAACAAGTCTTTTACTTGGTGTGACTTGGCTATGTCTTTCGCTGGAAAGAAAACACTATTTAAATTCTGTTAAATCACACCTAATTTAAGAGAAATCAGAATAACCTGCCTCTAAAACTGCCTGCTGCCAGGAAATACTTTTGATGTCAGTATTAAATATACACAATAGACAGTATTTTTAGAAAGTGCCTACTGTATTGTTTAGGATCACAGTGAAGTTGCCAAATCTGGAAAGCTTCAAATTGTGCTAGATTATATTCTCAGCTTTTGGAAAGTATCTCAGACTTTACAATCCACATATTTCACTCCTTCAATATTCTAGAAATAGGTTTCAGTGCATTCCTGCAGGAGACCTGCATGGATGAGCAAGGAGCTTCTGGCAAAACTCAAAGTGAAGAACAAAGTTCACAGAATGTGGAAAAAAAAGGGGAGGCCACTTGGAAGGAATGTGGGAATGTTTTCAGAGTATGCAGGGATGCACAGAGGAAGGCTAAGGTCCACTTGGAATTAAATCTGGCGAGAGATGTCAGGTACAGCAAGAAGGGTTCTTCAAGTGTATCAGTGGCAAAAGGGAGATTAAGGAAAGTGGGCTCGGTGCTGACTGAGGTGGGTATCCTGGAAGGAGACGGAGAGAGTGGAGTTACTGAATGTCTTCTTTGCTTCACTCGTCAGTGCTAAAGCCAGCCCTCAGGAATCCTAGACCACGCAGGCAAGGGAGAAATTCTGGAGAAGGGATTGGGTTAGAGATCAAACAACAATGTAGAGACGAAATTTTAAACTTTCACTTAGAAAGCAAATGTAAACAAAGCCATTCTCTGCAAAAGCATCCCCGTGTAAGCACAGGAGAGGAAAGCTGTTGCACTTTACTGGTGTGAATACTCAGACAACACTGAGTCCAGCTGACAGCAACTGAGAGGAGCTGATCCTTGTTTCTGCAGACAACACTGGAAACAGAAATCATATCCCTTATGGATGGTGTGAAATTGGAAGTTCTGAAAACTGACATACAGTCTTCAATGGATTCTTCTCTCTCACATTTTTGTTTGTTTCTCATGGTCCAATTAATAAAGAAGAAACCAAGGTGTGATAATTAAAAATTCATCCATAAGGTTCTTCCCTAAAGATATACACATCAATTTAGTGCCAGAGCTGGATGCATGATGACTGCCAGCTCTTGTCCACATGCACAGAGGTTATAAAACTGATGGGAAAATGCAGCACCTCCGGCCCTTTGCCAGAATACGTGTTTGAATACGTGTTGGTTTACACACCTAGGACATGTAATTAGTAGTTATTAGGATTTCTGCACTATGAACAGCACGGCCTTTGGCTGCATGGCACTCACCCCAGCATACTTAGCTGCTGTTTCCAACCTGACTAATGCCATTTTTGCAGCATTGACATTGACTGTTTTGTTGTGCTTAAATAACATTGCTTGTTAGTCTGTGGTTCCCTTTGCTCATTCCTGCTGACCTCAATGTTTCAGTTGATATTACTGCCTGTAGCATTCTGGCACAACCTACCGGAGTCAGTGATTTTTTGTTTCTATTTTCTACAGCCTACTCAGTAACATATCCAGTGCCATTACATTTACATTAACGACCCTCTGTTAAATCATGAGGGTGTCTTGCTCTGTATTTCTTATCAGACCTAGTTCTGGAAGTCATCACCTTTCTGTATTTGTGGCTTAGGAAGGCTCTGTGATATGAATTTCTGGAGGCTGAGCAAATATTCTGAGGAAGAATCACACTGTTGACTTGTTCGTATGATCCTTTAGATATCTGTTCGTGGCCATTTGAGGAAAGGGGTGCAAGGAAATGGTGATATTTGTTCTGATAAATAAGGCCATTTTATATTTTCAACCAGTGATGCTTATTACTTTTAGGCAGTTACTGTAGAGATACACAGTCTTCATGCTTACCAATATCTTTTTTCTCCATGAATTTGTTCAGTTCTCATTAATAGGAGGATTCAGTCTGTACCTGTGCCATTCAACAGGGATAGCAATATCCCCCTGAGTTCTCCACATAAAAAATGGTAAGGTGATGTCCATTAAATGAGGTTGAGGTTTGCTGTACTAGAGTCAGCTTGACTGCTTTTTAACTCATTTCTGTTTTTAACATACCAGCTAGCATGAAGGGAAAATAACTGAATAGTTCAGTTCTTAATTGGCTGCAAATAGATAGAAATATGTGTTAACATACGGTGACTGTTAATGGTGGTTTACTTTGTATAAAATAATTCTATCATCTGTCTGTCCAAATGATCTCACCACAGAAGCATGGCACCATTTAGTGTAGTACATTTCCCTCAGTGTTTTTTACATGATAGCTAGAGTTGAATGTTAACCAACTCTATTTTCTGTGGCTTGGCAGCAAATCTGATCTTTGATCATATATCTCATTTGTATCACACTTTGCTTTTCTTCTAGTAATTTAGTGCGGTTTAGTTTAAATGTGCAAAATAAACATGGTTTGTTGGCTACTAAACTAAAACAAATATATTTTCCCACTTAAAAACCTTCACATTTGCAGTTAGCCTTGTACATAGCAAAACAGAGACTGTGGAGCATATGCGAGGACTCAGCATTACTGGCAGAAGGAAAGCTTTTTAAATGTGAAGGACACCCACTGGGCAGTTCAGAATCTAGGGCAAAAATTGCTATTTCACTTGCTCATTCCCCATATTTACAAATCTTTTATATGAAAATCAGTAGCATTTATTCAAAAGCAATTCTGTAGCTGGCTGGTTTTGGCAGGTAGGCAAGGTGGTTTAAAATTTTCAGCCTTAAGAAA
Source organism: Cnemophilus loriae (assembly GCA_013397755.1). Classification (NCBI taxonomy): domain Eukaryota; kingdom Metazoa; phylum Chordata; class Aves; order Passeriformes; family Corvidae; genus Cnemophilus; species Cnemophilus loriae. Next base: position 288,948 of record VZTF01007343.1, read on the forward strand.
ACAATTGACACTTGGTAATGGACAGCAGCAAACGGTGCAGTACAAATAGGAAAAGCTGTGAATGGTCACTTGTCTCCAAAGGATGAGTTAATTTACTTACAGGTGGTTTGAGTTTGTGCTGTTCCTCTCCATCACTCTGAATTTTGCAGACTGAAGCGAATCTTACGCCTCAACAAAACCAGATGTACACAAGCACAGTCTTTACAGATTTTAATTCATTAACAAAGACATTTCACTTTACAAATGTGCCATAAGTCTCCTTTGTCAACTTATATAAAGCTTATTTGAATTATCCTCTTAGTAGAAATTAGGGAAGGTTATAGCCTTTCTATGGATTATTTTATCTGCAAGCACCACCACCACCGTGCAGTTTCCTCGGACTGTGCATGAACCAGAACTGCAGCTACCTGGGGGTCAGGGCATTTTAAACTCCACACTGTGAAGGCTCATTTTTAAAAAAAGTCTGAAAAATTCATGTTCAGCTGTAAACTGCCTATCATCCAAGCAGGGCCTGGTGGTGCCCCTGTCAATAACTCTGAATAGTTCCTTTGTGAGTGGCCTCTTGAGCCCCGGGTAGCTACTCCTCAAGAGTGGCTGTGAACTGCAGGATGTGAGGAGGTTCTGCTGAAAGGACTGGGGCACAGCCTAGCCCTCAGCATTTGCTCAGTGTAAAGCATGGCTTAATATTAAAAAAAGAATGTTTTTTAGTTTTCCCAGAGCTCTGCTGATCATTCACATCTCGTGAACTCAACAAGCTGTAAATAGCAGGCAATCATGCATTATTTGTGAATGGTCTCCCTGCAGTTTTGCTTAGTCCTACAATACACCGAGTTAATATGGAAACCTGTGAATCATTCCCAGGGAAGTACCAGCATGCTCTGTAGGCACCTGGATTAAACCTTTTCTTGCATTCTTTACTTTTTAATGTAAACCAGATAAGAAATCTTCATCAAATACTATAAATTGGTGACATCTCTGTAAATTAAATCCATTTGAGTTTGTGGATTGTCAAATACAGTAAGGGAAATCTTATCTTTGTGTTGTTTACTATTTTACTATAAAAATATTGGTGTTCCTGTGCCAAATGCCATCCCATCTGTGGGAGCTGCACACAGAAGCTGTAGGAAGTTTCCTAGTTTCTAAGTACATGTTTAGTGAGATGTTAGACTTTTGATATATTGTGAAGGTCTCTAGACCTCTCACCAGATTTTAAACTCAATTTACAAAAGTTTTCTGTTATTTCTCTCATATTTGATGTAGCCTGGCTGATTCCTCTCCCCATTTTCATGATGCATTTGTCTTCTCCTTGTAGCAATGTTGGTCAAGGGATCCTGGAGGCTGTAAGGGTCAGGAACAACCACTTCATTATCTTCTGTAACGCAGGAAAGACCTAGAAGTTTATTTGTCCTGCTCTGCTAGGTTCTGGTTACGATGGCTAAAAGAGGCCTAAAGAATTAAATCTCATATCTGAAAATTACATTCTCTCTTTATTACCTGTAACTACGATTTAACTTTTTTTTTCCTCTAAAGATGGAAAAACATAAAACCAGTGGAAAGTTAAAACAAATTCAGGGCAAAGTGAAGCAGTGAATTCTCAGCACCTTGATATTGCACTGTAACCCACTGTTTTCTATTTCTAAAGCATTTAAATTGTTCCATACTGCATCTCCCTGCATTTTTTAATAACTTAATCTAAAATTATTCTTTATAAGAACATATTCTCTTACTGGGAAAAAAAAAGAAAAAAATAATAAATTCACCATGAATACTGATTCATATTTTACGAGAATCAAGAAATAAAAAATTATATAAAAATTCTAGAACACATTTTCCTTGGCTTTCATAGTATTTATATTTTGATATAATGGCTTCCAGGTTATGTTGAACTTGGGATTTTATATGTGAGGAGCCAGAAAATTAAGGGTTTTTTTTTCCTGACAAGTTAAATATAAAAACAATAATTTAACTTGATGCATTATGTGCAACATTGCCCAATGTACTTAAATAATTCCTGAAAAATGTGATGAATAGGAGGGCAACAAAACTGGCAGAGAGTACAGGTAAATGGGTCAGTCATCACAAAGGAAGACTGACTTATGTGTGAAGGATGGAAAGATGTTCTCACTGGTTTTCTGGTTTAAACATGAATTATGTGGTGAAGTCTTCCAGGCTCAGTGGCCCCATGGTCTTGCTCAGTTCCAGGGCTGATGGATGAGCTCCACCAGGATCTTGACAGCAAACGAGACTCACTATCAGTACATGCAAAGCATTAAAGCATCCATGAAAGTGCAAAGGATTTAGAATTAATTATTCAGTTCAGGAAAGAGATTTGGATGTTGTTACAGACAGCTTAATGAAGACTTTAGTGATGGCCAGAAGTCCAAAAAGACATTAAGAATCATAAGGAATAGGATGGGGAATAATCTGTAAAACACTATAATTAGACCTGATAGGGAAATGTTCCCTCAGCAAGGGGTAATTTGAGAACTTTGAACAAAACCCACACCTTTATTTGTAAAAAAACCCAACCATTCAGACCAAGAATTTAATTATATTTGTAAGGAGTCTAGCCAATTAATAACAGGAATGAAAATAAGAAGGAATGTTCAGAATTGTTTTTGAAAGAGGTAATAAGCTGTGTGTTTCGTTTCCATGCTTATCCCAGTAAGGAAATACTTAATGGGGAAGACTGATTACACTACAGATTTTAAAAAACTCTTGTGCTGGCCACTGATAGGAAACGAGAAAGGATTATAAGGTTACGTGAACTACAGGATTAAGCCAGTGTAGTGCTCCTATATTCTTGCCCTTTGCCTATGCTCCCTGAAAATTAATCCCTGGCAGTATTTCAACCTGAGCTCTTTGGTGGAACTATGGTCTGGGCAATGTGCATTAAAAGGTGTCTCATAGAGCAAAGCAAAATGATACCAAAATTTAGGAAAAACACGAAAATAGTATTATTAAACTACAGGAAATTTGCTCTTAAATGAAAGATATAAATGTTTTTGAAATTTAGTGTAAAAAGCAAAGGTATATTGAAGTTAATTATTACTGTGAAGCAATACAGAACCCAGTTCACTTTTAATTGTACTAGTTCTATCAGGTACCTGCTTTAGGCTGTACTTGAACAGAGTCCTAATTCCCCACTGGTGTAAATTACTGCGGCTCCATAGGGATCTTAGTAATTTTAGCAGTAATGACCTGATACAGGATAGCCTGAACACAGAATTTCCCTTTGACCTTGTGACAATTTTTTAATTAATTTTATAAGGAAAGTAAATACAACTGAGCAGAGAGTACATCCCACTACATTTGTAACAGTGTTTTCCACAGGATGATGCAGATGCAGAAAGATCACAGCCTCCATCAATAAGTAAAGGATACTGTAAAACACTTAAATGGAATGGAATTAATCACTACTTAGCTAGCAGGGCAAAATCTATGCATTGATGTTTGTCTTATCCCCCAGGTAGAGACAACCAAATACTCAGTGCTTTGCCTTCCCTGTTAGCAAATTCTCATTTTCTTTTCTTGTTAATCAGGAATGTGTTTTCCTCTACCATCTTTTGGTATCCTCCCCCACCTCCATTATTTCATTTTCTTTTAAATTCTAGCAATACTTATTCTTTACAGATCTTACACTCCATCTCCAGATACTTTTTATTTCCTTTGCTTTTATTTTAGGCTTTTCTTCACTTTTTTCCTCCCTTATGTTTTTCTTCCCTCTGTCTTCAGAAAGTTCAGTGTGCAAGTTAATCTAACAGCACGAAGCTCACTGATATGATCGAGACTTGTGAAATAGAAACTAAGCTCTGGCTGATTTTAGAGCCTTCTGGTGGCAAATCTCACATGAACAAATTGGTTCTTGACATTTGATCAGGTCTGCTTGCTTCTTAAAGTATGCTTTAAAATTAACCTGTAGGCCTGATTCTCCTTTTATTCAGGAAATATTGTACAGTTGTTTCACAAAACTTTCTTCTCCATAGAGCAGTTCGTTATTTGATAAGTATAATCTAGGTCAGTTATAGGAAATTCACACTTGGCTTGCTTCTTTATAATCCCATATATTAATGAGAAGTTTTAGTCTCCTTCCGTGTGTCTATAAAGATTCAAGCTTCACAGAAAAAATAATAACTCCTTTACATTGCTACTACTGTAGAGAGAATGATATTAACCATATCATATATATCTATACAGTACTCATATGGAATCATAGAATGGCTTGGTTTGGAAGGGCCCTTAAAGATCGAACTAGATGTAGTTCAAACCCCTTCCCATGGGCAGGGACAACTTCCCCTTAGACCAGGTTGTCCAGGGCATCATCCAACCTGGCCTTGAAGTGGTCAGAGACCTGAACACCTCCAGCACTTCCACAGCTTCTCTGGGCAACCTGTGCCAGGGCCTCACCACACTCATAGTGAATAATTTTTCCTAATATCTAATGTAAACCTTCCCTCTTTCAGTTAAAAGTGATTACTCCTTGTCCTATTTAATGGAGCCACTGCTGCTGCTCCTGTGTCATTTTCCCTGGATTACTTCACTTTCTTTGTCTTTGGACTAAGACAATCCAACTCTGCTGCCATGCTGATGACCCTGAAAAACCCTATAAAGCTGTTGTCTGGAAGGATTAATTAAATAACTGTTGACCCTTTAAGCCAGTATAATAGGCTTTATCAAGTGCATCATAATAATTAGGTTCTTAATGAAAAGAACTAATTATTTTGAAAGTTATTCTATTGAGAAACAGATACAGCAAAAAAAGGAAAATCAACATAAGCTAACCTCTGTAACCCCTTGTAGGACACAGGACTGCAGCTCTTTCATCCATGCCTGATCCTGCCACATCCAGCAACCTGTTTAGTCCTGTTCTAGGCACGAGATGTGACACACAGAGTCTTTTCTCAGGCACAGCGACTCGGCTCAGCATTTCCAATCTCTCCCTTTGAGCAGAGGTTCAGAGACAGCAGCCAGGCCCAAAGTGCATTGCAATCAGTGCCCAGGTGCCCAGGAAAGCTGGGTAAGGCCCTTGATGAGCAGAAGCTTTCCTGCTCCTTCAAGGAGGCAGGAGGCTGGTGTGCCAGCCACGGTGAAGTGTGCTAAGGTGTGGCTCTGGTCGTGCAGCTGCACAGCCCCTGCTCTGTGAGAGGCGCTGGGCAGCACCAACGCTGTGAACACAGCGAGGCTGCCAGGCTGGCTTTTCACCACAGCTGACCGGGATTCTGAATTATCCGTGAGTTTCCTCATTTTATATTTAACTAACCAGTGATTTCTGTCTTTTCCTCTCCTATTCAGAGAATGGTATTAACTGTGTGTATTTCAAGCACTGCAGCAATCCTACTAAATTTACCCAGAGTTCCAAATATACGTGGAGTATCACAACCATAATGTCCTCGTTCTGCCATATTTGCTTGAAATATGTGTATTTGTGTATTAGGTAGCTTTACTTTGGCTAGGAAAAAAATTTAAAAAGCAGAATTAACTGTTTCTCTGTCTTCAAACAGCTTAATTCTGTCAGTAATAGTAAAAAATAGAAATAATTGCTTAGAGAGCAGAGATAATTATCTCAGGGGTCTGTTGATATTGTTTTCCTTGTCATTTTGTTTAATACAACTTTTGTTGTATTGGCTCAGCAGTAGTTTTTAAACCTTCTAGTCTAATGGAAATCTTGTAAGAAGAATAATGACTTTAAAAGAAGAGTAAATAAATGGGAAATAACTGAATAGACTTGCTAAATACAAAACTTCATATACCTATTTTGCCACAATAAAGTCAGTCAGTGCCAAAAAGGGTTTGTATATTTTCCAGGAATACAAACTGAAGATATTAAGTTAGTGCCATAAACACCAAAAAGCAGATTCTTGACTAGCCATGGCATAAAATGGGATGGTTATGGCATCCATTTCAGAGGGAAATTATTCAAGACCACAAACTAGTGGCTTGGAACATGCTGCAGTGTTTAAAATTCTCTTTTCAGCAACAAACTCCTTACAAATTGCTTTCTTGCTGGGAGGATTTTCAGTTATATGAAAACCTCCTATAATAAACCACTGCTGTTCAAATAAAGTCTTTATTCCTGCTCCTACTGAATTTACATGGACTTTAGTGATACAGCATTGCAACAAAAGGGTGCAGCTGGCTTATACTAACTTCGATGGATGCATTTCATCCTTTTGCAATAGGCAAGAAAAGAAAAAAGTAGATAATTAGCTGATTTTTTAGAAGAGTTGTCCCTACAGCCTGAATTTTCTTTCATACTTAGCAAGCTTCAGAGTGGAAAGTGAAGGCTATCAATAGCAATGAGCAACAATAACAATACATATTTTACACTTCAATAGCTCTTTCTACCTGGGACTCTTAGAACTCTCAATACTAGCTGATGGAATCTAATGAGTCTTACCCCCTTTTAGCAAAGAAAGAAACAATTCTGTAATTAATATGACTCATCTGTATGAATATCAAAGAACTGTTTGAAGTTACCTGATTTCTCAGGTTTTGATTCTTGCTATGGAAGGAACAGAATGACATGCACTTCTGGGCACCTGCCACATTTACATTCTACTTGTGTATCACTTTCCCATGGGGAAATCCTTATCTTCCTTACAGTTCTTCTGGATAAGCTCACAATTATGCAACTATTGCATGGATGAATTGCACCATTTGATCAGTTGATATCTGAAAATATTCTGTTAGTGGAGCCAATGTAAACGAAGGAGAGAGGTAGTTATTGTTGGTTTGTTTATTTTCTAAAGGAGAGAAGTGTGGATGTGTATGAAGCAGGAGACAAGAAGGGCTCACCTAAAGCAAGAATACAGGCTGCAGTGCACAAAACAGAAGAGTAAAATATGCGTCTTTATTATTGCAAAGAGCAAGTCATAAAAAAGAATGATTATTTACTTGCTGTAGAAAATAATATCCATTGCTTTCCAAATGAAGACAAATGATGTTGATTCTGTGATTAAGATGTTAAAAAGCCCATCCAGGAACGCCTTTGTTTCATGCATTGTATTACACATTTTGTCAGCACCGATCACAAGGGGTGGATGGAGGAAAGTCTGTGTGGGGAGGGGATCGAGACATCCCCAGCTGATTGATCATTTATCTTTACTTGACTTCTGCAACAGAGATGAGGAGACGTTGTACTGTACAAAGTGGGATGGCTGCAGAGGCCCCTTTTTCCTCATGTGAGCACCTTGGAAATTCTGCTACTACTGAGTCTGCTACTCAGACTTGGGGTTCATGTTGGGAGCTGGGATCGAGACCCCGGGGGATCAGGAGGATTGTGTTTCCTCCTGGAACTGAGTGTTCCTTAACTGCCTGAGCCGCTGTTCGTCTGGACAAACGGGATTGGTGTCAAAATTCTGACAAAGGAGATAAATCACCAAATTTTGTAAACTCACTTGACTTGTCTGGGTAACAATAGCCCTTCGTGTCTGTGCTACTAAAGTGACCATTTAGACACCTTCTAGAACTGCTCAGAGCTTTAAAAATAAATGAGCGTTAGCTGCTTAAAAATACAAATATTTCTTTTATGATCAGATGTTAGAGACATAATTTATGGTGTGGTTCAACACTTATACACCAGTAAGCTTTTGAAAATGCCACCTTTGGCTCCTGGGCATTTTTATTTACAAAAGGACGTGTAAAAAAGATGGAGTGATTTGTCTCGGTGAGTAAGAGCAAAGTGAGGTCACTCTCTGTAAGCAGCAACTGTTATGATAAACAGCACATCACAAAGCCATGGTCTGCTAAGCAGAATAATTTTAAACACTTTGCTGGATACTCACAACAACTGTACATGGCAGGCACTGCCTCGGAGTGATCAACACGGAGACTCGGAGCACTTGGTGGAGTCTCTTGCTTGCTCACTATTCAGTACAAACCCACTCTGAGTCCCCTCGTGGAAGGAACTTCTTGGCAGCTTCCCAATGACTTCCTCTCCTGTACTTCTCTGAAGCTGAATACATGAGGTGCATAAGCATCTTTGCTACTCTAAAGACTGCTGGATCTTTCTCTTTATGTAAATCTATCCAAACGTGGCCTTTAATAGCTGCAGAGGATGTAATTTTCCTGCTGGTGTGATGCGCGGTGCCACACAAGATCTCCTTTGTGGCTAGGGCACCTGTGTTTTAATTGTGACTACAAATCTCAAGACACATCTGAAAAAGCCCAATTGCCTGTAAGGATGTAAGAAAGGAGATGGGACCTATATCTTAGGAATCTATGAGGGATCCCAGGATTAGGTAAGTCTTGCTAAAATGATAGTTTTAAAAGGAGGAATCTGGGCATAGACAGAAAATTTGGTACAGCATTATCTGAGCTGAGTATCTTCAAGCATAGATGTGGGTGGAGGAGATTTAAGGCTCAGGAAATGCTGAGAATTTGTGGTGGTAGACATAAAGGAAGGAGGTGTAGGGGGCCACATGCTGCTAAAAATATGCCCTTCTCATAAAAAAAAATCAGAATATTTTTTGCTTCTTTCCTTTATTTTTTTCTCTCGACAAGAGTTTCACTTTGCCATTAAAGCACAGGAAATTCATGTGTTTCTATAAGGAGATTGAAGATCCGTATGGATTTAACTCAAAAATAAAAACTGCTTTGGAGTTTTCATCCATTTCCTGTTCAGTAGGACTTTTAGCTATTAATTTACCTTGGGGACTAGTCTAACTCACAGAGGAATACACAGTGTGCAGACAATGGCAATTTGCTGAGGTGGGTGAGATGAATCAACTCATGGTGGGACTGATTTCTTCTGCTAACTATAAAAGTACACTGATGATTAAACCAGGAAAGATACCTCATGCTTAGGTAGCTACTGTGAAATGACATGGATCCCACATGAATGACAAAATCAAGCAGTAAAAAAAGCAACATTTATTATAGAGAACCATCTGTGGAGACATCAATGCTTACAGTTCATCTCTCAATGGACCCTCTCCTATTGGCACTGGAATTTAAATCTCTTCCTGCACTAGACCAGAGAGCACAGCACTGCCATGTTTGGTAAAGTGATAATAATTCCTCTGCATTAAAAGGGTAGATCAGTGCACAATTTTTAAGAACAAGCACTGATTCCAAGGGAGTAACTTTGTTTAAAAATTGATGGTGGTGCTATGTGACCCACTTTATTCTCAGGGCAGAGAGAGTCCAGTGCTTTTTCTGCCATCTGTGCTATCAAAAAGCACTTGGAGTCAGGGTCAGTTAATCAGGAAGACAGGGCTCATTTGTTCTTTCACTTTTGAGGTTCATCAGGCAGTCTCATCCCTTTTTCTCCTTTTCAGGATGGTCCTGTTCATATATTTGGAAGAGTTTACTATTTATCTCAGTCTAGAAATGTAAGGCTGGTTCTGTGCCATTCTCCATCTTTACTAAACCCCCCAAATGCACACCCACCTCCCATTTAAAAACAGATTCATTTCCAAACATTGCTCCTTATAGAAGAGGCAAAATGTATTGGAATAAAGTATCATGTGCTGGAATATTAACAGAGTAGAGCTAAATTATTTAAAGTAATTGTCCCCCATGTGTTCCATCCCATGGGAAACAATATTTAGCCAATAATATGATATTAGGAACATGTTTTCTTCCACAAGGGGTTGGGGACTACATTCAGAGTAACATTTGTTCATCTAGTAGAACTTCACCATTTCTATAAATTTGGGAGAACTTCAATTCAGCATGAGTAGGGATGTAAGGAACCCTCTGGAAACTGCGGGACAGTTCTGCTCTGTGCTTTTCTGGCAGCTCCAGTGTTGGTGTCACAGACAGGGCAGCAGCACGTACACCCAAGGGCTGTGCTTGGGGATGCCAGTCCCTATTCCAGCAGCTCCACCCCTGGAGTCCTGTTTGACCTCCAGCTCCAAGTACTTCCTCTTATATAACAATTTTAATATTTATCTTCCTCTGTGCCCTTGTTGAGACATCTTACTTATCTTTTCTTTAATGATAGTGACATCTTATTGAGTGCAATGAGATGAGGAGTGTCAGGGCAGGCTCCCAGGACTCTCTCGAGGAAAGTTCACTGTGCCGTTCCCACTTTTCCAGTCAGCTGAAGCACACAGCTCTCCAGACCCAATCCCCAAGCCCTTAGAATGGGATTTCTACCAGACCATTAGATTTCTCACCAAATTTAAGAGAGTGTAGACAGGTCTGGATGGACAGACATCAACCCAGTGCAACTGTCTGAACGTGTATGCCCTGCAAGCAGTTCTTGGGGAAGCAGACAGGCGGGTGCCCACCGTCGGGTTTGGTTGTGCTGAAGCCCATCAGAACCTGACTGTGGAATGTCAGATGGAATGTCATGCTGGAGGAGCCTGTCTCTATGTGTGAGTGTGGGAGGGCAGAGCTCTCATTTTTTGTGGCCTCAACCACCTCTTCAAGGCTGTGCTTCTGTGTCTCTGTCCTCTGTTCCTTCTGTGTCCTCACAGTTCCTCTCCTGTGCCTTCCTTCCCCTTTGCAGAAGAAGCCTAGCAGTTACTCAGCCTGACTACTCAGCCCAGAGGCAGCAAGATTCAATTTATCAGTTCAATTAATTCAATTAATAAGCAAAATTCATCCGATGAGAGAACTGGCATTGCAATCAACATCACAACCCATGTTGCTAAGTGGAGTTCTTCAGCAGAGGGGACGTGCCATTGTTATTTCCATGCTTGCATTTTATTAATGTGGAAGAAACTGTTGGGAGTATTATTAAATTGGAATCTCATATAATGGGAAGTGTTCTGGAAAGATGCTGGCAAGGCTTGCAAAGTTTTGTTAATTTTCCTCAAAGCTTTCACAGCTTTCAGTGCGGCTTTTTCACAAAGCTAAAGTTAGAGGATTAACGCCGCTCTCCTCATGGTACTCTGTTTACCAAGGGAACTTTGGTCAAAGGGAGAAAAGTGGACAACTTCAGACTTTTCATGTCAGTGCTACTTACAGAACAAATATCCATTGGCAGGGTAAGAGTCTGAAGAAGAAGAAAAGCAGCTTTCTACCTATTATGCAATAAATCAAAAGGTTCCAGTGAATTTCTTTGAGTGTTAGCAAAATTGCTTAATCGAGGATTTCAAAGGGTGATCAAAACTGTTTTCAGTTATTCCTGACTTGCACTTGTATCATTCCAGACTGAGCTGAGTCTTTTTCCCTAGTACATTCCTTTATTTAAAGGCAATAGAAAGAAGAGAAAGCAGTGAATTTCAATTATCAGAATCCCAATGTGTGGGAAATATGGCTTCAATTCTTCCTCTGGAACATCTGAATAAGAGCAAATAATTGCAAGTTCTTCACTAATAAAAAGCAGAGGAAAAAAGAAACAATACGAGAACATTTTCAGAAATTGGATTTTCATTATCTGCAATAACACAGGAAGCTTATCTATTGTGAAGAAAGCAAGTCTGATTCTAATGTGGCATAAATATTTGCATGATAATAAGGTAATGTATTTTAGATTAAGTCAGTGTATTGCTCACAAAGAAAAAGAAACAGCTGTGGCCATCCTTGGGAAAATGTGACCTTCTGGATGTGACTTTGTGCATGTCTCAGGACTCTACTGCTCGTTTTCTTTGAAAGTACATTTACTGTTACAGTGCAGTTACCACTGACTACAGACTCACATCCAAACTCTGAGGGTGGCAGAATAGGGATGCAAGAGCTGCTAAAAGCAGGAATCTTTAGGAATAAGTGAGGAGTCCCACAAGGAGAACACAAAATATGCCTGTCTGCCTCACTGTGTTATATTACTAACTCTTAAGACCTGAAAATTAAAAGGGTTTGTGAAGCACCAAGTGTATAAATGTATCAGCCAAAGAGTTTTGTTACAGAAATCATTAATTTGCATCCCAAAATGAACTAGGTGGTGAACTTTCAAAGGTCTCTTTCTTTTCAAATGTGACTAAAAATTCCGAGGCAGTGGCCAGTTGTACTGGTTCTACAGCAGTGGAATTAAAGTGAACAACATACTGCACTGATAGCACAGATCCATTATTGGTATAAATGCTGACTGCTCAAGTTCAGGGGTTTATAGAACAAAGCAGCTGCATCCCCAGCTACTGTAAACCAGTTCAGTGATGTTTATGGTGTTAAACACTGTTTACAGCAGATGAAGGTCTGGATATCCTTCTTTGAAAAATAAACTCTGTTTTCTTAGGAGAGAAAAAATTATCCCCTAAAATCTTGAAGACGGACATGTTAAAAGGAACACTGAATATTTACTTTCCTTGATTCAGATTTCTCCCACAACTTAAGAAGAATAAGTCTTTTTAAGGACTACTTTGAAACGCTTTTGATGTACTTCTGCTGGTCCAGCACAAATGGTTTACACTGCACAGCCAGAAATAATTTGTGGTGCACCATGTATCTTATGTTCTATATAAATAGCCTCTAAATAATTGCCAGTTATCTAGAAGTATGAAATTGTGCATAGGATCAGAGCACTTACCCCATCCAGCCAAAAAAAACCCCATGTCACTTGCAGTCTAGAAACCAGGAATAATTGTTCACATGTCCCCTTTTATGAACCAGCAAGAAAATGACAGCATCAGTCTTAGCATTCTCAAAATTTAGATGGGCACAATACCCAAACATAAAGCAAAACAAAAGGCCTAGCCAGTGAATGAATTTCAGTAGGTTAATCAAAAGCAAATTTAAAAGTGGAGGTGAAATTATGTCTCTGTTGTGTTGAATGGATATAGTGCCACAGATTCTTGTAGTCCTGCATTTAGAAATCAGCTCTCTTGTGTGGAAGCATCAGATTTCTAGGCATGCCATGGAAGACTGTCTGTGGAAAATGGTTGGCTTTCCAGCACACAGTTGGATTTTACAGTATGTATATGGAAAAATATGCCCACAATCTGCATTCAATGGACAAGAGAATCATTATGGTAACTACAGAGTAGAAAGAAAGAAGTTCCAGTGTATTGGGAAGAGGCTGACAAGGAAAGTTGAATGAATTTCTTTCTCTCCCCAGAGTGCCAGGCTCTTATTTCAGCAGCTGTCTGCCACTCTGAGCCTCTCTTGGCTCGCTTGCCAGCATAAAAACTGTCAGCAATAGACCAACTGACTTCGTGCAGAAAAAAGTGAATAAAAAAATGACTGGTGTGGTAAGGTGAATAAAAAAATGACTGGTTTTTGAATGGATTCTATAGGGTAGAAGCAGACAAGGTGATTCAACTCAGCCAGAGAGGGAAAACTGAGGAGATGGGATACTGTGTATTTTCAACAGTTTAAAAACAAACTGTAGCTTTTTCCTGCCCATTTTTATTCCACATATCTCATATCCTTTTACAAGGAGACAGTATCTTTTCCCTGTACAAGGTAATCTTCATGGTCTGTTTTTAACTGTAAAAACAGAAAACAAAACTAAATCTGACATGTAGACACCACATTCTTAGATCAGAAAAACATATGCCAGGGAAAAAAAGCAGTACACTGTTGCTGCATTTGGATGAAGCTATAAAGGCTTTGAAAAACAATTATACCTAACATTTCTCATGAGTAAATCTCACCAGACTAAGGCAGAAAGTATCATCCTCCTTATTTAATGATGCAGAAATTAAAGCATGGGGACACAGGTATGCCTTGTGCAAGGTCACTGGCAGAATTAAAAGAGAATATTATTTTTCAGTTCCCAGCAAATGAGCTTTTAACTAGGCCCACTGCTTCACTATCTAAGCAAAATAATGACAACAACAAAAAAATATATATAAACAAAGTCCTTGGTAGTTCAATTTTAGGCGTTCACTATGAAATACCCATTAGCACTCTATCACAAGGAATCATCCCCATGCTCTATCTGGAGAACAAAAAGAAGCCATGGCGAACTTAAGCCACCATCAAACAAATCTGTAAACATTGCATTATGGAAAAGAAGGCCACATCAATAAATAAGAATTATCTACTCAGTTCTGGTAAGCAGCTTATGAGTTGGATGTGATGGTAAATACGGTTACAAAAAATACAGGCTCCAAACTATACCGCTAATTAAGGTGTGAACTGCAGCATGGAGCATTTTCCCCACTATCATTATCTTTTCACACGAGCCATGCTTATATCTGAAACACAGTAAATCTGCTCTAACTTTAAGGCTGGGATTTCTCAGCTCTCCAAGGGAGCCTGTCCAGTTCCCTCACCCTTTAGCAAAGCAGCCTGTGTACCATTTCCCTTTAGATGTTCCACAGAAAAATAGGCATTTCTGTAAGCCCTTTGAGTCACAAACTCTGAATTCCTTCGTTTTCTAGGTAGTCTCCTTTTAACATCTTGACAGTTAAGACAACTATAATCTACCTTTTTTTTTCCCTTTCCCCCACCTCCACTATCTTGCACAAAAACACAACCCCTCCCTCCCCTACACAACACTGTTGTTAGAATTTCTTTTGATTCCCTAGTAATCATAATAAATTCCTCTGGCACCTTCAGGAAAAAAACCCAGAAAATTTGAAAGGCTTTTCTCAACCTCTAACTCCCTCTCTTTTTTCTATTATAAGTAAGCTGAATATTATAAGGTTTTACACAGATACTTATTAGTGTGTATGTGTTTCAAGTTGGAATGCACCTGAATAAAATCAGCAGCTTAGCAGAACACAGCAAATGTGATGGGAGCAGTAAAGCTTTGGTAAAGCTTTGCTCACTTGAGTGGATCACTGAGTTTCTGAAACTTCTGACTTGTTCAAGTCTCAGCTGCCTGGTACTGGAGGAACTTGGCTACTTGTGAAATAAGATAAAGAAAAAACAAAGATTTAGCTGAGCATCTTCCCTTTGCCCTCCATAGCAAGAATATAGCCAGGAATAACCAAGAATTAAAATTTAGAAGAGACAGAATAAAGCTAAAATTCCAAGCAAAACTTCACCCTCCCAGGAGTAAGAGATGTGATAGCCAAAATGTCACATCACTCAAATATTACTGAAAATCTGCTATTTTAGTATAAACTTGGAGTATGCTGACTTCAGATTTACGGGAATGAGCGTTGAGTCTGGAAAACTTCCAAATGGCATTTTAAGTGATGGTGAGAGGACATAAGCATTTTTCTCTCCCCTCTCCCACTCACAGCTGGGGAGTTCAAAAGGATTGCTCGTATTTGGTGAGATTCCTGTCACTCGTGTCATTCCCAAGGCATCCCACAGAAGCCACTCAGGTGTAAAACCAACAAAAGTACCCTGCACCTACATCTGAATTGCTCAGATTTGACTTTACCCTGGAATCTTTAAAAGACTCTCTGACAGCTTTGCTTCCACCTCATGTTGTATGTTCTCTTGTGATTAGAAGAAAAATTATGTGGTCATTACATTTTCACAGTTCTCAAAAAATTTTGTGTTCATTCCAGCTGTCTGGCTAAGATGCTGGCATGTATCAAATCTGTAATAAATCCCTGGGGAGAAGGACAAAACTTTATAGCACAGGGGAAAAATGCCTTAACTCCAAATCCTTTGCCTCTCAGATGAGAGGCTTTCAGAACTAAAATCAAGATGTTTTAAAATAGACTGTGTCATATTATCAGCGATCTCAAGGGGATTTTCTTCCAGGCTTTTGTATGGAAATATGTCTTATCTCAAGAGGAGATAACTGCAACAGGTCTATATACATTAGCTGTGCTTTTTCCAGTGCAGAGAGCATTTTTAAAAAGGCTGTGCTGCCTCCTTCTCAGAAGATAACTGGTGCCTAACAGTTCTGGCTCTGGAGAGCAGTGCACGCGGCAGGGCAAGAAGAGAAGACACCAGGAACCTGTGTTTTCAAGACACAAATCTACACTTGCTCTGTCCTCACAAAGAATCCTGATGGCATTATATTGCACTAACTTTGGAACGCTGATGTAATTTATTATACTGCAAATATGCACTTACATTACCTTGACTGCTTCCTTCTTCAGATCAGCCACAATGTTTTGTGTTGCTTGCTTTGTAAGTAGCTCCGTATGCTGATCTGAACAGTTTGCTGAGTAGTTTGTAAAATGACCTTAAAAGTTAAAAGTCTATGGCATTAAAAGCACCAGTGGTTAATTCATTCATTTTAAAGGACAGAAATAAGAACCATTCAGAAATACTGCAAATAGCTCTGCTCTTCCCAACTTCACCGTGTTTACCTTCTCAAACATAAGCAGTGGTAATGTAGATGTGTGCACAGGGATGAGAATAAATCCTGCACACTTCAGTCTATCCTTAAGGATCGTGGAGGTGCATCTGGCCTTTGATTTCATCCCTCCAAATGGTTAACAGCATGTAACAAAATCTGCTGCTGTTTTCACAGGGGTGTCCTCTGTGTTTATGATCTCAGCAAGAAAGCCACTTTTATGATGTCCTGTTTTTCAAACTTCCCTCATGCTCTTGAGCCTATTTGGTCTTGAGAATGACTGCATCTCCGACTGCCACTCCAACGTTTCTTTCATTTGAAATGGTCTATTCATCTGTATTCATAAACATGTCAATCTACTGGTTGAAAAAATCCAACCAACCCTTCAAGAACAAAAAAACAACAACAAAAACCTTCTCCTTAATCCACCTCTCTCATTAGCTAGGATTAAAAACCTTAGTCAAAATGATTGGCCTTGTGCCCAGAAAAGCTATGAGATCAATAATCCAAACAGACTTAATGATCCTCTTAGAAAAGAATAACTTTTGTACTTCTCCTATGGAACGCTTTGAAAAAGTGATGGGAAATACACAAGAAGTGTCACATCATCTGCCTAAGTTAATTTATCTCTTATTTTGAAGTTGTACAGTTGGAGGAGGTCTTTGGGAAATAGGGGGGTTTTTTTCTTCTTCTCTGTTAAATAACATTTATTGTCTGCAAAAACAGTAATACGAAAAATCACAAACTGTATCAATGATTAGCCTGTAAGAGCCTAAGAAGTTTCATTGACATTTCCAGTATCTCATTTCACTCACGAGAAGTTTAAAATTATTGTATTGCTATACAAGCTCAGTATTCTCTAAGAATTTTTTTTAGGCAATTTAACTTGTTGGTATCCTTATTTTGACACTACTAATTACAGCTTCAAACTTTTTAAAAGTGCAACTTTTCTTTTACAAACTCAAGTGTTGGTGGGAAGAAAAAGAAAACCAAACTAAACCCTACAGTACAGCTCTCTATCAGCACAAGGTGGTGTTTACAAAAAGTCAGTGCATTTGACCAAAGCAGGGTTTAAACTCCACAGGGAATGCTTCTCTCATGGACACAAGGAAAATGTCTTGGAGTAGAGACTGGCAGATACCCAGCAGAGCATGGATGTTGCATGTGAGTGTGCTAGAAAATGGTCAGGCTGGGCTGACTGCAGCTGTGTGGGAATTAGCTGTCATCAGCACTCATTATTTATCCTCTCTACACTTCCTGGAAGAAAGCAGGCATATCTGTAGCCCAATTCATGCCTTGTATTACAAGGGGGAATAAACCACCTTTGAATGGCCTGGGTTTTCTGCTATCTACTCTAGAGACGCTACACAACCAGTTCGAGTTTAAAATTTTAGTAGCTAATTTTGGCAAGATTAACTCATGCTGAAGACAACTCACCAAAACTACAGCAAAGAGTGATGTGATGCCAGTGGTTTCAGCAAGCTCATCCATTTGCTCTTGCTCAGAAATGCTGCTTGCATAGACACAGGTTATGCCACCTGCCCCAGGCTGGCACACGGGGAATCCTGCATGGAAGCTGAAATGCTCTGTGATTTTAGGCTTCTCTTCTCTGTTCAATGAGGGGAAGAGGGAACAGCTATGCAGACTTTCCTCCAGCACAGCCCCCAGGAAAACCACTGGGATCAGGTGTCTCATTCCACACAGAGCTACTCAGCAATGTCAGCGCAGGAGGAAAGGACTGAGCTCTCGGTGGAGCTGGGACATCAGCTCCCTTCCAAGCTGAAATAGGTCCTTCAGAGCTTGCTAGGGAAGGAAAGGAGAGCCTATAGGGCCAGATGCAAGTGGAAAGATTGGGGCATTACATGGTGAGGGCTTGGGAAGCAGATAATAGAGGTGAGGTAGGAGCTGAGCAGATGCTGGAGCCCAAAAGGGTAAAATCTGATGGAAGACAGAGACTGCAGAAAGGAGGACCACCACTGGGCATGTGGAGTGGTTCTGCAGCAGGCTTGAGAACACAAAGAATGCTTTTTCCAAAAACTGACATTTTTTCTGTGGGGAGAAAAAGGGAAGTATGTTGATAAACTTTATCTAATGCTTACCCAGAAAGGTCTCTTAAAAAAAAAAAAAAAAGTATTCATGCTTTGGAAGTGTAGCACTCCTCATTTTCACTAGAAAAAACTGCATAGTTTCAACAGTGCTTCAGTCTGCACTGTTACTGTTTCTGTAAAGGTCATTAAGCTCACTTTCACAAAAGAAAACTTATGAAGAAAGAGAACTATTTGCACCCCATTTTCCTCAGGGAAAAAAACAACTTTGCTAACCTGGTTACATAATTTTCACAGTTCAACTTTTCAAACTGTGAAAGAAATCTCTTTTCAGACTCATTATCAAGCCACTACCCGGGCAAGCAGCTCTCCCCTAACAAGCAGCAGCTTCCAGGGAAGCACAGCTGAAGAAATGTGGAGACCTTCTATACAGCAGCTGCTGACACACTTTCCCTGTTAAACAAATCTCTTTAAGTGTAACTGAAAAAAAAATCTTCTCTTTCACCTAGACACTCTGTGGAAAGAATTGCTTAATAGATGTCAGCTGAAGGTATAAAAACAAACCTAAAAGATCTACAGCAGTAATAATTTTTAAGCTGGTACTGGTGATGCAAAATAAAATCTAGTCATTAAATAGATTCCACTAGGAAAGCTGAGGAAATGTAAAGCAACAGCAACAAAATGTAAAGTATGGCTGTGCTACCAAAGCAAACATCAAAGTACTGAGACTGAAGTAGTAAAATCAAACAATATAAAGTTACTAAAAAATCAGTTCCCTATCTCTGTTTTTTGCAAACACTAGAACACTGAAAACATTTCTGTTGGAAAAATGAGCTTTTTTCTGAAGAAAAAAACCCTTTGTAATTGGTTCTGATTCACTGGAGAATAACACACAGTAATATCCTAGCTGCTGCCAGATGTACCACGGTACTTGTTCTGCAGGCAATACTAAAATCATACCTGGAAAGAGTTAATAACTTTACTTTAAAATAATACTTATACTTTTCTCAGTGTTTCAGTAATAAATGCTTTTAATTACCCAGGGGAAGAATCCATATTAAAACAACCAGTACTGGAAGCTTTCAAGCAAGTACCTTGCTCGAAGATGGATGCTATTCCAGTCAAATGTTCCAAGTTCAACTAAAGTGATCCCATTTCACCTTCTTCTTGATGTGAGACCATTTTGAAGACTGATTCTTCAGTAGTTCATTGCAGCACTTCAATTTTAAACCTGATCTAATGAACAGCCATAGATGCTATGGACTCTAAACATAAAGAATTGACATGTTAGCATATTAATGTACTCAGATGTCACATAAATCATTAGAAGACGTTTTACTGAGTGACTCAGATATCTGGCAATACACATGCAAAGCCTCTTTAGCTCTTAAATGAAAAGCAACTTCCTCTTGGCAAAGTCCTGATTAGAACAACATTGATTGTAGTTATTTATTGCTTAAATGCTGTTGCTGAAAATTTCTCTAAGTTGTAGATACTGTGTTATTAACTATAGCAAAGCTCTAAAAATCAGTCAGCAGAGGCCACTTCAATCTCTGCATGATAATAAAGGATTATTATGTGCAGTAACCTATTTATGAAAAGGAAACAGTGTGCTTCTTTCAGACCCCATCAATTGCTTTAATAAGGAATTGAAAAGCCTGTCCTACTTTATATGCAGATCACCATCCCAGTTGCATAAGGATTTAGAATAGACAAAACAAAACCGGTTTTGTTGTAAATAAGGGCTGTTTGTTTAAATTGCACAATAATGTTAGCATCTAAAAATTATTTAGAAGCTAATAAGGCTTAATAAAGTTTGACTGTATACTTGTTAATAAAAATGGTTTCAATATTCTCCATGAAGGAAAAGTAAATTGAAGGTGATAACATAAAGCTTGAAGCAAAGCAGGCCTGAGTTAATGGGAAAGGAGAAGACACTGCATTTGTTCACTGATGGGCTTAAGAAAACCAGTATTGAGAATGGAATTCAGTTAACTTAAAACATTTTATAAAATTTAAGACAGTGAACTTAATGGTAGTTTTCCCTAACAGACTAGAATTATTGCAGTATTACTTCTGCTTTAGAGAAAGAAAGCACAGACATAGACATAATTCAGACTACCAGAAGTTAGTGTGATGCACACACTGCTTTCAGCTACCTTGATTTGGAGGACTCCAGAGTCCTGCGTTCAAATTTTACCTTTGGCATTGGTTCATTTGCCCGTATGTTAATAAATTTAATGAGGTGTGGGATGACCCCTGCTGGTGTCCCTGCTTATGAAAAAAATATGTATCTGGCAGGAAGAGGACATGTTAATTTCAGTCCAAAAAGTTAGAAATCTAAACTCTGTCACAAAATGTATAAAAATACCTAATCCAATGCTTAAAATATTATGAGTAATGTTCTGTTAAGTATGAAAATAATCTTAAGCCATTGAACATTGCTGTGTTAGAGCTGCAATGCAATGTATTAAGAAGGACATTAATTGTTCAGTTCACTATGACATTGTGTTAAACATCTTTTATTAATGAGCTGTTATTCCCGGCTGAGGCATTTGATAACCTCTAGTCCATTCCTAAATCCTCTCAGCTGATTTCAGTGAATCACTCTAAACAAACCTAGAGGGAAAAAATACCCCAATAATTTACATTTGAGTCTGTAAGGTCCTAGAACTAGAGTCATTTAAAGAAGGGCAGCTTTCCTATAAATCAAACCTTCTGATTAATGCAGCTGACATATAGATCTATTTTACAATTTTTTTTAATTTCAAAAATACAACACATTAAAATAGGTTCAATTTATCAAAGCTAAGAGCAACAATTAAGTAATAATGTACTTAAAGTGCAAAGGCACTTTAACACAAAAAAGTGACGCCCAGTGGCTATAGTTGGTAATTGAAACAGCAGTACTGTATATTATTATTTACAAAAGAAAGTCATAGTCCAGGAAAAAAGATCTTTGGAGATCTTCTACATAATACATTAAGTTTCCACTTCGAAATGAAAAGGAAAAAAACAACGGAAAACCCAAAGACCCCCTTCCTCATTTCCTTCGAAATCAAAAAGAATTATGCAAGATCTATTACAGAAAGATACATTTGCAATGACAGTTCCTAGAGATGGGTCAAAAGGAGAGAGATTTAGAAATAACTTAAAGGGAACGTTGCAAAAGCAACACCACTTCCCTGCTATGCTGCAAGGGTTCCTTTTCTCTCTCAGTCTCTCTCTGATTTAAAAAAGTGGAAATGTTGGGAATGCGACAGATGACATCAGTACTGAGTTCAGACTCAAAGAAATATGATGCTGAGATCATTTAAAAAATTTCCTTTGTCTCCCACCTCCCCCCTCACAGCTGACTGATTGCAGTTTGTTTTTCCAGAACTTCGAGGTAGTCTGGTTCTGTTTGTAGCTTTCCTTGGAGTAAAGGATGCTCAGGTTTAGACTGTTCTGCAAAATATTTCCTGGGAGTTCCATATAAAACAGTTTTATTTATCCTGTCCTGGTTTTGGCGTCTGGATTCATATGAAGGGGCAAACTGCCTTTTGGGTAAGGTACAAAAGTTATAATGAACTAATCCTCCAGTGGGGAGTTCCTTGACCCTTTCTGCAATATTTTGATACAGCAGCTCTGGTTCCCTTGGCGAGGACTGCTTTTCCAGTAATTCAGCTGCACTGATGGTAAATGCGAGACTGGTGGGGTCTTCTTTTTTGTGGTCAAGGCTGCTATAGCTAAACTCATGGAGATTCCTGTAATAGGCAACTGGATCCCCTTCCTTTTGCATGTAGATTGGGTTTTGGCACATCTGTCCAACAGGAGGGGGAATGTAGTTATAAACATGTCCTTCAGTTTTATCGTGGGTCTCAGTGTTGTAAGACCCATACTGGAGCTGAAATGAACTTATATCTACGTTGTTGGCGCTGCTGGGCATGCTCTGCACCCCCTTCCGGCGCTTGAGGACGAAGACAAACAGACCTGCCCCAAAACAAACAGACAAAATAAACACAACCAGCAAGCCTAAAATTAGAACAGACAGCGGAACTTCAGTGTGTAATTCTGGGTAGGAGCTGGGTGAGACACCGAGATGGGGGGTATCTGTGTTCTGGTTCATGGAGAGGACAGAAGAATCTGACAAGTTGGGGTTCTCTGGGCAGATGGCTTCTTTGCTCAGGAATTTCAGATGCTCTCCAGAGTGCTTGGCAGGAGACTCGCATATTACTTCATTGATAACTACAGGGGGATTTGACTGCTGGTTGTTCTGGTCAGTGACTTTCTCTATCCAGTTCCTCAGCCCCAGGATGTCACACGTGCAGTCCCAAGGGTTCTCTTGGAGGTCTATCTGAATTAGAGCCGAGAGCTGGTCCAAGACTCCTCTCACAGGCAAGTGCGAGAAATGGTTGTTTCTAAGGTTGAGCCTGGTGAGGGAAGTGCCTCCAAAGACATTGTCAGGCAAGGATCTGAGCAGGTTGTTATTGAGAAACAACAGATGAAGATTACTCAGAGCATCAAATGTGCGTGGCAGGATCTCCTTAATGACATTGTACTCTAGGTAGAGATATTGCAGGCTGTGCAGCCCTTCGAACATGGATCGGTACAGAACCTCAAGGTAGTTGCCATTAAGATAAAGTCTGCGTAAACTTGTGAGGTTTGTAAAGGCACCTTCTTGTATCACTGCAATTCTGTTATTTCCTAGATGTAGCAAATCCAGAGAGCTGTACTCTGTGAGATCGGTTCTATAAATGACTTGCAGATAGTTACTGGTAAGGTAAAGTTTCTTTGGACTGGTTGGCCTGGGGTGCAGATCGGAGATGTTACTTATCTTTTTCTCTTGGCAGTTAACATTTAGGCCATTGTCTGAGCTCTGGGATGTACAGATGCAGCCAGCTGGGCAGGTGATGGGCACAGGAGACTTTGTCTGGTAAACCATGATAGGTCCGAATATTTGTCTGTCTTTTGACACAGAGACACGGGGGGTGGGGCGGTTCCTAGTTTTGGGTGGCCGGCTGGCTTTTGGGGCCCTGGTGGGATTGATGGCAGAGTTGGCTGTGGGCGATAGCCTCGAGATGTGTGGGTCTGAGAGGACGGGGTGTTTTTCCCTCTGGTTTGAATCACTGGAGCTTTTCCTAGGACAGAGGTCTTGCCTGGTGAGCTGGGTCACATCTTTTCCATGAAGCCTGAAGGGGGTTTCACAGACTATCTCACCCACAAACACAGTGATGGTGTCTAGCCAGGCCTTGAGTGGCAGCAAGTCACAGGTGCAGTTCCAAGGGTTTTCCTCCAGCTGGATTTCCATGATGCCTCCAATGTGCTCCAGCACACCAGCAAAAGGCATCATCTTCAGCCGGTTCCCCCGCAGGTCCAGGTGAGTGAGGAGCACAAAGCGGAAGACATTGCTGGGCAGGGACAGCAGGAGGTTGTCATTGAGAATCAGCACCTTGAGCTTGTTCAGCTTGCTGAATGCCCCCGCTTCAATGGCACTGATGTAATTGTAATCAGCCTGCAGGTACTCCAAACTCTCCAAGCCCAGGAAGGTGTCTTCCTTCAGCACTTCCAGCTTGTTGTTGTTGAGGTGCAGCCTCTTGAGGGTGCGGAGGCCACTGAAGGCCCCTGTGCGGATCTCCTGCATGTCGTTGTTGCCCAGGTGCAGGGTCACAGCGTTGGAATAATTGACGAACTCATTGGGGAACAGGCGGGTCAGTGCGTTCCCATTGAGAAACAGCTGGTAGATCTTGGACGGGGGCGGCAGGAGGAGGCTGACGGTTGTAAATCCCTTGTTTTCACAATTAATGTTCAGCACGTTCTCCTTCTCCTCACAAGGACAGCGGCTCTTGCTGCAAATGTCTTTGGCAGGTTTGCGACTCTCTGTCCACGAGATCCCAGCCACTGTTAACAAACTGAGCAACCAAACACCCTTCAGCATCTTTATGCGCCGTCGATCCCCGCTTTAGTACCTACAGTCAAACCTTTTGAGACAGGTAAGGAGAGAAAGAAGAAATCCCCAGTGAAAACGGCCGGGAGCAGAGGCTGCACAGGGAGAGCGAAAGCAGGTCGGAAGGCTGGGGGTGAAGGGGAGCTGCAAGGCGGCGACTTCCAAACTCCTCTGGAATCCCCCCCTCCTTCTCCCTTCTTTTCCTCTCGGAAAGCGCCTGCGGAGCTGCTGTGGGGGAAGCCCCGTCGGGGAGCGCCCCGAACCCCGGGGTCCCCAGCGCTGGGCTCTCCGCCCGATGCCCCAGCCGTCGCAGCCGCCGCCTCCGCCCCGGCGGCCGCCGGCAGCACGGTCCCGTCCCCGCTGCCCGTCCCGGGGCCACCCCGCTCCCGGCTGCCCGGCTCCCGGTGCCTGCCAGCATTTTAAACCGGAGGACACAACGACTGACGCCAAATCCTCCCCGCTGCAGGGGCGCCTCCGAACCGCGCCCCCCGCGCTCGTACCTGCTCTCGGGGCGCCCGAGGGGGCAGCGGGGGCAGTGGCCGCCGCCGAGAGCCGCCGCGCCCCGGGAGC
>VZTF01007343.1:313607-415453 GCA_013397755.1 Cnemophilus loriae
CAGCACCTGCAGGACAGCGCGGGCACTCGGAGCCGGGAAGGGGAATAAGGTAACAAGCGGATTTACCTGGGTCCGGAGAATTTTTGGCCCCGAGTCCCTAAATCCGTGCCCTCAAAATCGAGAGCAAGTCAAGCAGCTTCTTCGGCACAAGCCAGCCGGCAAGCGCGCACGCACCGCACACCCCGCACACACGCACACCGTACAGAGACACACGCACAGCCCGCACACATCCTCCGCACACGCCACACGGACGCACGCATCACACATCGCACACATCACACATCGCACACATCACACATCGCACACATCACACATCGCACACATCACACATCGCACACATGCACAATCTGGCTCTCGGAGCAGCGGTGCTGCAAATCCCGGATCCGGCATCAGCATCGATCCCCCGCTCCGGCTGGAGCAGCCCCCTTCCCAAACTGCCATGCCGAGCTCTGCCCAGCACAGCGGTGTTCTACACGTTCAGGGAAGTTCAACACCTTCCACCAAACCGGGCTGTCAGGCAGTGGCAGTCCCAAGGCTGAATCCCAAAGCCTCTGGAACGCTCCCCCGAGTGCTGAGCAGCCAGATCTAACCACATCTAACACCATCATTCCCACTGGCTGGCTTAGTCCCACTGCCCCATTGCAATGTTGTGGTGTAGCGTTTGGCTGCCTTTAAAAAGAACAAGATGTTGGATGTGGGTTATTGTGACTTTGCTTAAGCTCCATGCCCTGGGCACAGATCTGTGTGATGGGAAAGGATGGCTACTCTTGATCTCTATCTGAAAGGTAAAACTTTGGGTTCACACTGGGGGGAGGGGGAAAAAAGGCACTCCACACGGAATTTTTAAAGTGCTAGCAGGGCAGGCTGCATTATTGCCAGATTATTATAGGGAGCTATAAGCATTTTACTTAGTCTCTAGAATGTAAAGGTTTGCTGCCAAAAGAGCTCTGGAATTGGCAAAAGTGGTACTGTCATCTCGTGGTATTCTTTAGCCATTATATATCAGAGCCCACATTTTAGGAGCAGCAGAAATGTACTGTCTATTCTTATCTCTCTTCTTAGGGCTGGAAAAGGTAACATCCTGCAGCAGCCAGCACAGATGCCTTTGCAGTGCTCCTGGACAGGAATAGTGCCGGAGTTTGCATTCAGGATTGAAGCAGTTACAGCTTCCCTATCTAAAATTTGGAGAGGCTGTGGAAAGAGCAGGAGCATCCCACACTGGAGCACACTTTTGGTGTGGTGCTGTGTGAATTTCAACAAGATTGGGATTCTGAAATGCACTCAGAGCTGCTCTATTCTAACTCTTTATCCAGCTGAATTCAGGAATAAAAACTGCTAAGATCAGGAAAGATGTGTGTGGCAGATCTGCCGTTTTACAACACTAATACACCAGCAGTCAGATTATTATTCTGTGATATTTTTTGCTTGTTTCCTGCTCTAAACATGATGATATGGTATTTGGGGAGCAAAACTGGACTAGTTACAGGCTGCAGCAAATCTCGTTTTCAGCTCTTTCTGACACAGTCTGAGGGTATAACCCTAAAAAGAGAAGGTAAAAGGAGACCCAGGTTGATTTTTTTGTTTTATTTTTTTCAGAAGGGAGCGTATTCACACACACCTGCCCACACTGGCACCGCACAGAGGCACACAGAGGCTCCTGTAGCCTCCCTTCATCGCTTCTCACCTGAGCAGCCTGGCACTGCCAGCTCTCACAGGGCTTGCTCCAACACACAGCAAAAATGAAGGCACAAGTAAGTCCAGTGCATTTTTGCCTTGTCTCACAGTGTACCTCTGTTTTATGTCCGTGAGTTTCGGTCAGGTGCAGCTTTCTAGTGAGCGGGGACCGTGTCCTGGAACTGGCTTATGAAACAACATACACTGTCCCACTTGCTCGTGTTTACTAATACTGAGGAAATGTGTTTGTGGCACTGCTGCTGCTGCCTTGGAAGGGAAAGCGTACGCATGGCATGCCTCAGCAGTAATTACCAGATCCATGTGGGATGGAAGGAACAGCATGTTAGGGGATTGCAACAGTAATAAGACACAGAGATGATACTGATTCTATTACACTGCAAATGCATGCATATAATAACCATGGTTGTAGGAGGAGGAACAAGGATTAAAAAAAAATAATAGCTTCAGCTTTTTATTTAGGAACAAAGTCCTGATTTCTCAGCACGCCTGAAGTGTTTTATAATCCCTTCAATTAAAAACAGAGTATAAAAGAACAGCTTTTTTTCTCCACCTGTTTTACTGCCTTTTTATTTTGCATGTTGAATGCAGGAACATTTCCAGTCCGTGACTATCTGGGAGCCTCCAGGAATGGAAGGCCAGGAGGCAGGTTGGTACAGCAGCCCGTGAGGGTTTGGGGAAACTCAGAGTTATGCCTGATTTGTAAGCATTGCGAAGGTCCCAGATATTTAGCTGTGTTCCCTCATCCTCCTTTTTGTGCAAAGTTATGAAGACTGAGTACAGATTCATAGGTTATGAGGCTTACTAGAACCATTGTGGCTTTTGGATCTTGCATAACCCAAGCCATCAGCTAAATTGGAATTAATTCCTGTTCAAACTAGATCATACTTCATAGGAAAAAGACAAAAAATGAAACCCAATAACATAGCCAGGCATATTTTAGCAATTGCCTATGGTAAAAATCTGCCATCGTGTTTGGTAGGTTGTTCCAGTAGGTTTCATACCCCACAGGTAAAAAACTGGACTTTCTCTACAACTCTGCATCTAGCTATCTTCAGTTTGAAATGTTTATCCTTGTAATATCCTTGTCTGCTGGCTTAAGAGCCCTTAATTATCCCCTACCTGTTTCCCATGGGGACACTCTCAGACTGCTGCAGAGCAAGTACGAGCTGAATACTTGCCTGGTACCAGCCTTAACCCACTTCAAATAGTCTGTTAGTCCTTTGCTGCTCCATGCACCAGAGCAGCTCTTGGCTCCTGCGCAGTACTGAAGCCACCCCTGTATCTATCTGCTGGCAGGGGAAAAAAAAGCCAGACCACAGCATGAAGCATAAGCACATAAAATTTGGCACAGATCATTACCCTTCCTGCCTAGTGCACATCATGCTGTTGTCCTTCTGGGAGAGTAAATATCAAGGAGCAGAAAAAGCCTGGAAAAATGTGGAGATAATTTTCTTTTTTCACATTGTATCTGCAGGTGGATGCTAAACACTACTACACATCTTTACCTATCAGTTTTTCTCAGTTTACTTCTCTGTATATAAGTGAAGGAACAAACACATCCACCAAGTCTTATGGAATAAAGAAATGAAGGCAGCAAGAAACAAAGCAAAAACTCTGTGAATTGGATGGAGGGCAGAATATAAGTTTTACTGGTCATTAGAATCTATTAAGATAGCCTGGATGCTGCTGGCAAGTAAAGAAGATTTTATTCCTATAGTATAAGTAGATGCCAGTATTGATTTCTGTGAACACAACATGATGGGTGATGTAGTAAAACAATGGAAATTTGTAAATTTAGGTATTTAGTGATCTCATATGTTCCTCATCCTGTAATCCTGAACTGCATATGAGATACCTATTCGACATAAGCTTTTAGGGTTCTGAGGTAATCGTCATTGCTCTTCAACAAGTACCTTGCATTCCTGCTTTCTCTGTGTATATGTGTGTCTCTTTGTAGCTGGAGATATTCTACTTCGATAACTATGTACACTTTTGGGGTCTTTCCTGTACTGTAAAGTGGATTTTTGAACCTCACTTAAAAGGAATTCTTAAGGAAATAAACAGTTTCCAGACTTAGCAGTGAACAGTATGCAAAATAATTGTTACTTGTAATCCACGGTTTTATCTCGTCCAGCAGCACTGGGAAGTGCTGTAAAGGAGAGCATGAAAGAGGAGTCTCTGGCTTCCACTTTCTTTGGGCAAGGAACAAGCAGGGGATGGTGAAGGAGGGTGAGCATGAAAGGCAGGGAGGAAGGAGCTGGCAGACTGTGCCCTCCGTGGCCCTGTGTCCATCCTTCTCCCCCGCGCTGCCCAGCAACAGCGACATGTGCCGAGAGAGGCAGAGGAGGGAGACCTTTGGGATGAAGCCTCGGTGGAAGGAGAGCTGCTGGATGAGCCAGTTTGAGGGCAGAGGGGCACTCCGGAGTGGGTGGTGTCTACTGAGCTGCCTTTTGCTGGCAATCAGTAATTGCCTGTGCCATCAACTGTAAGGAATTTCTCTGGTTTCCAGATGTGCTTTTTAGCTCCATTTCTCCCAACTATTCAGACATATGGAGAGCTGGCCTACTTCAGAATACTGTTTATTGACACTTCATGACTACCTATTGGATAAATGAAAGAATTTAATGAACTATGACTTAAAATCAGTATGCTTTCTAACTCTTCCCCCAGCTTTTGTTTCCCCTGAGAGCTCAGACCCTGGCCAAGGTTACGCATTTTTGAGACCCGTTATCTAACTGCAACCTGATTTTTTTGCAAGGAGTCTTCATCATGATTTGTTTCAGTACATCTGGGGTAATCTGTTTTATAACAGCACAGTGTGATTCTAGCCTGGTGGTACAAGCTGCAGCAGTAGAACTACGAGATTCTGATATTTTGTGTCATTAATCCTGACTGTCTTAAGAAGAGAATTTAGTGTGTTATAATGGCAGTAATATTGGTTTCAGCAGGAAATGTGATAGAGAGGCTGTCTGTCAGAAAGCATCCCCGGTAGCCTGTGCTTTGGGGATACTGACAGACTCACCACTGGGTAATTAAGAACTGATCAATAGTTTAGACTTAGCCCAATTTTTTTCTTTCTTGCCTAGAAAAATAAATATCCACTCCCCTACTACACTGACACCTTTTATCACAGGACCCAGCAAAGCACTGTGAGACAATTAATATTTATGGATGTCTTCATCCTATTCAGGAAAGTAGTATGTCTGATCCAAAGCCCTTTGGTGTCAGTGGAAGGACTCCGACTGATTTCAGTGGGATTTGGATCAGATCTTTGAACAAGTGCTTAGCTTCAAAGTCTGCACTTAGGTTTTATTGAGTGGTTTAAATATTTTTGGAAGTGCTTTGTTTCATCATGTCAATGGGTCTTTTTCTCTGATAGGAACAACAAGATGAATCTTCCCGATGATAGATATTCTGTGCTGGCATTGCTGAGCAACAGGAACAAAAAAAAGAGAAGTGTGGTTTTTTTCTTTTCCATCCTTAAAACAACAGTGGGTTTATTTATTGTGTTCCAAATGTGTGAATGTCGACAGTAATTTCTGCCATTACCATTTATAAGTACAATTTTTCAGATTTCCTCAGAGTCATAATCTATGTGTTACTTACTGTGAATGTTTTTAACTGGAAATGTCCCATCATGCAAGCACAAGTGCACACAAGTGTTTTTAGTGATTTGGAGAGTCTTGTTTAAATTATTGTGTCTTCTTGCCTTACTTCAGTGGACAGGCGCTCATATTTGCATAATGCAGTTGATGTATGGGTATGATGAACATTCACTGTTGAAAGTCTGGTGAGCTGATGTGAGAAGTTTCTTCCCTTTAGTTTTTAGTAGTAAAAGAAACATAATGAAATCTCTCCATATCATTATTTTTATGGCAGTGAAGTTGAAAGAATACAAATTCTACTGTGCTAATGACATATCTAGAAATATGTGAGGAGCAGGAGCAATGGGTGAAATTCAGTCCTGGGCAGAGGGCCAGCCTCGAGTGATTCATCATGAAAGCCCCCAATTAAGACCTCAAAACAGGGCTTAAGTGAGGCATCAGTGCCCCACGCCTTGAGCTGGCTTTTTGCAGTAGTAGGAGAAAGTTCCTCCAAATGAATTATTCATCATAAATAATGCATTCTATTAGTTTAGCCTATTTTTCTTGATTCCTTGAATTTATTTAATTGAAATTACTCACCAAATAATTTCTATGAATAATCATGGCCTGAGGATTATTTTTGAGCAGTTCACGGTGAGCATTTCATATTCCACATTCAGAATGACAGCTGTGTCATTGAGTTGTCATTATGCACAGAGGTCACATAGTTCTCGTGCTTCAGAAAAAAGATGAGTAGAAAAGAAACAGCATTTTTTCAGACTCCATGTGTTCCCAGAAATTCCTTCCATTAAGTTCATTCCGTGAGATGTTTGTGAATAGTTGCTGACTGAAGAAAAAATTGGGTAATGATTGGCTTTTATGTTTTTCCTCTGGTTTCTAGGAGCAGTGTAATGGTGCATGTGCACAAGGGTGTGTGCATGTCTGCCCGTCAGTCAAGGACCCCCCCTTCACAAAAGTTTTGAAGCAGATCTGATGAAAGGTGGTGCTATTAGCGATTTTAGTTCCCCAGTTCTGCAGTGGGTAAGTGACTGAGGCTTGCCCCCAGCGGGTGGGAGGTTTCAGCCCGGCCTTGCCGCGCGGGGTCTGGCTGAGATGGAGCTCAGTTCCCCACTGCAGCCCCCGCAGTGCTGGGCTGGGCGCTGGCAGCCAGGAGGGGGTGGATAATTCACCAGTGGTGTGGCTGCTGCTGAGCAGTGTTCCCACAGCTTCAGGGCTGTCTCTCCAAGATTCTCCCCTCCGTGATGGGCTGGGGAGGAGGAAGGTCTTGGGAGAGCACACGGCCAGGACAGCTGACCCCAACTGGCCAAAGGGATATTCCAGACCACATGATGTCTGCTCAGCACTAAAAGCTAAGAGAAGGAGGAGATGACATTTGTTACAAGGATGTTTGTTTTCTGGAGCAACCACAAATGAAGACCTACCTCCCAGGAAGTGGCTGGACAACACCTGCTGAGAATAACTCTTTCGTTTTCCTTCGCTTCCACGTGCAGCCTGTCACTTTGCTCTACTAAACTGCCTTTATCTTGACCCACAAGTTTTTCCAAGGATAAAAAAGTTAATTCTCTGAGAATTAAATACTTCAATTTTTGACTAAAGAAAAACATTTCCTGCTTTCCTGCATTCTTCTCCACATCACTCTAGCCAGAAACTTTGCTGTCTCTGAGCAGTAATCATTTAACTGAAAATACCCTATAATATTTGTCTTGTGGAGGCTGATTGTACAGACGCTGACTTTGAAGCATGATGTATAACTGCAAGTGGCATGAAAAGAAATTGATGAGACAATTAGAACTTGTGAGAATGGTGGTCGCATTAATATGTTGGGGAGAATCCCTTATAAAGTATTTCAATCTCCACAGAAACCTTAAAATTTATTTGGCATCTGAAGTAGCTCCCTGAGTTGTTACTGCACAAAGCACAATATAAACATACATAAAATCCTGTCCTAGACTTCAGCCACAGACAAATCTCCGTTTGGCTTCATGGGGCCAGGATTCTGGCTGACTTCTGCCCTGGGGAGTTACACACAAACACACAAATCTTGTATTTAGTATGACATTTTATGGTGAGATGTAGGTGCTTGGGTGGAAAACAGGCATACTCAGAATCTCCTCTGCTATTGGCAGTGGTCAAACTCTGATGGTGCTTAAAACTGCTTGGTATCTCAATTTTTAACATTACAGTTTACCTGGCCTTGAAGTTCTTTCCTGGCTGTCCTCAGAACTGTCTCTGTCTTGATAGACTCATTCCAAAGAAAATCAGAAATGTGCCAACCATGCACATTACCTGAAAGGACAATAGGAAAGGAAGGAGTTAGTTCGGATAATACCTCTGCTTTATATTGCAGTCATTGTTGTCTGGATGCTGAAGATATTTAGTCGTCTGCTTTCCAGCCTGAATGCCAGGGCATGGTAGGGGACACCTGAATGTGTTGAATAGTCAGTGGATGAGCGTGTGCCCAACTGCAGCACAGCAGGCATCCTGTTCTTTGTGTGGTGCCTTTCCAGCCCATGAGATTCCTTGTGAAGTGGAACAGCTTTGGCCTCAATATAAAGTGTGTGTATGCATTCCACAGCTCTTGTAGCAGTTCTTTCCATTCCAAAGCATATAATTTTTGAACAACTGCCCATCCTTTATACAGCCTCTTCTTTATCATCTATTAGTCTTTTTCCTGTAAAGCAATAAAATCCTTTGCACAGCAGGAGATTTTTATGTCCACTTTGTGCCTGAGCAGCAAGTAAAGCTGGGAGGAGAAGAGGATAGCTCAGTCAGCCTTGGTAATCAACTGTGGCCTGGAATCTGGAAAATCCATTTGCACACGTATTTGCTCAGAGTGTTTTTGCTTTACAGCCGCTACACTGGTTAGCATTTGAGCTTTCTGATTAGAAATATCGTTGCTTTTGCAGACAGAAGTATTTGGCTTTATTGTTTCTAGCTGGTGTTACTGATGCACTTAGAATTCTATAGAGCTGAGGTCCCTCCTTTGCATATATTTACTTTTGACCTGTCCAGTGGCCCAGATCATCTCAAGTATAAGCACTTCAATACCTTCCTTTTTGGAGATGTGTCTTTCAGAAGCCTCTCTTGCCTTATGACAACTACTTTTTTCTTTTACTATTTTTTTTTGTACTAATACAAATATCTTAATTATCTTTTCTTTTGGCAGAATACTTCAACATCGACAGCTAACAGGTGTCATTCGGCAAATCACAGCTTACACTGTACCTGTAGCAGAATTGGGCTCATGGCAGATGCATTGCACCTACAAATTTCTCACCCCAAAGAATATTTTTGGTTGTCATTTTTTATCCTTTCTGCTATTAAATTTGTATTAACTATTAGTATTTTGATACTGCAGGAACATCTGATAACATGAGTCATGAACCAGCCCTCATTGTTGTATTGTTAGCTGGTTTGCTTATCTCCTTCTTTCTTCTCTAGAGTGCAAGTATAACTGTGAGGAGGGGGTCATATCGTTTTTGTTCCATACCTTAAGAGCTTTTGTAATATGAAGGCTTAGATCTAGAATTATAATCGTGTGGGATGCTGAATGCACAAGCAGAATGACAGCACTTCCCAGGTAGCTTGCAATGATGTATTGAGAATTTCACTATTTTTTAAACTGAATGTGGACATAAAAGATGCACCTATCTCTGAAAGATAGGTACAATTAGATTGACAACTTGTGTGTCGGGCTTCTTGTTGGTGTCATTTAAAATTGCTGAAATGCAGTGTTGCCACTCCCTCCCTTCTTCCATTCCCCGAAACGAGGCTTATACTGGAAATGCTGACAAGACCCTTATCACTTGAGATGGCACCATGCACAGCTTTAAATACTGGTTATAAATGTTAATGCGTTATCTGAATGATATTTTTTCCACATGTAGGCAGCTCAGGATAGAGTCTCAGTAATAAATTTAACGAGTTCAGGGGGAAGACACGGTATGCTTATGTGAGTATTATAATGATTGGCATTTTTGCAAACAGCATATGATAAGTGGTGCAATTTTATTTTCAAAGTTTAATCAATAGAGAGCTCTTTGATATTGCCATGTACTTTGCAAATAGATGCTTCCTTGGGATGACAGCAAAACAACTTCTGTATCATGGTGTGTTTACGCTTAGGGTTTAATCAATCTGCTTTAGTGATTGTCGTAAATTTTGATATTCCAAAGATTAAATAGGAGCTATAAAATAATTATGCTTCATGGTGGCATCCTGTTGCTGCTAGCCTGGGTCATCTGGCTTCACAAATGTTGAAAAGGGCACAAAGTCCATCACTGTGCCAATTACAAGAGCATGGGCTGTGTACCAGTTTATTCCCATTTATTGTAAACCCACACCAGCTGTTGGAGAGGAAATTGAGGTGGATCTTCAAGAGCTTAGGAAGGACTTTATGAATGTCTTGTGTTAGCTTTTGGGAATGAATTTGCTGTCAGAAAAGAGGAGGCAGAAATGACCCCCAAGTTACACTGCAGCCTCCCCTGTAGTTTTGATCCACATGGGACACAGAAGTGGCTGAAGCTCCTTCTATGTGAGCACAGCAGTCCAACCCCCCCAGGGTGGCTCCTTCGGGGGGCCCCAGCACCAGCACTGGTGCTCTTCAGGGAGGCTGAGAGGAGCAGAGCATCCCTGGCCTTTCTATGGGATATTTCAAACCAGCACAGG
The DNA here is from genome assembly GCA_013397755.1 of Cnemophilus loriae. Classification (NCBI taxonomy): domain Eukaryota; kingdom Metazoa; phylum Chordata; class Aves; order Passeriformes; family Corvidae; genus Cnemophilus; species Cnemophilus loriae. The sequence continues at coordinate 323,576 of VZTF01007343.1, forward strand.
GGACTTTGGGGAGATGCCCAAAGATGGCTGGGTGAGCTTTGTTCTTGCTGAGCAGAGCCCGGTGGGCTGTGTCTCTCAAGTTCTTGGAAACAACGGTAGCAGTGGAAAGCTGAACTTTGGATGATCATTTCACAAGCATTTGAAGGCTGAGCATGTCCACATGGAGCTGTGGTGCCAGACCAGCTTGTCCTCCCTATTGCAGCAGATATTCATGCTGGTCCCACAGGAGCAGTCCCAGCGAAGCCTGCCTGGAACAGACGGTGTTAACGATTTATGGATGTGGCAGCAGAAGGACACACACCATGAACTCGGAGATAACCTTTGGCAGAGAACTCTCTCTGTCACTCTCATCCTCTCTGATAAAAACATAGTAACTGGTAGGCATTTGGGAAACAAGGAAGCTGGAGCGTTCCAGGTGATTTAACCTGAATGTAGCAGAGTGCCAGTAGCACTGAGGCAGAACCTCCAGAGATGGCAGTGGGAGATCTGTGCCGGGCACCACTGCAGGGAATGACCCGGTCGGATCCTGATCTCAGCACAGAAGTTCCTCCAGAGCCATGAGGGGTTTTGGCAGGCTGACAGCAGCGTAAGATCAGGGTGTACGTGTGCTGTGCATACCTGATGAGTTGTTGTAGATGCCTGTGAAAAAAAATGGTCTTTGAAAATTTATTTGTTTTTAACGCTTTTTACTTGCAGCAAGAACACACAGTTTCAACACCTAGACACTGCAGCTTCAGCTGGAGTTCCACTTATGTTCATACAAGGATTCAACAGCATGACCTAGAGAGAGCAAAGGGTTTTTACTCCTTTTTAAACAATTGTGTTTTGTGATATATGTGTGTGTGTGAGCTCTGTATGTGCAAATATATACATGTAAGTCTGTACATCTGTTTGTTTAAATAACGTGTTTTGCTTTGCTCTCCCTAACCAACACCAATTGCTGGGCTGCCTTTCTAAATATGCTGCAATGGCTGATTCTTTTGCATTCTTTGTGCTATCTATGCTTATGCTGAATAGTAGCTGACACTTTAATTGGGATGGCTGAGCTCAGTGCATTCGCCTTTGGAACTGGACACTTTTCAGTGCAAAGAGAGGGTACCACAGGCTGACTCTTCTGTCTTTATCCTCAATCAAAACTCCATTAAATCAGACCTATAGTTTGCAGCAAGGGACATTCTCCCTTGCATTGAAATGCATGGGAAGGGCTGGAGACTCAGTTTTTAAGGTTAATTAGGTCCTGAAAAGAATTAACTGAATTTGTTTTCTCGATCTTATTTTTTCCCCTATTTTTAAGAAACTTTTTAATTACCTTCATCTTTATTGGTATATTCAGATACACTTTTCCCTTTATAGGAAAAATTTTATGTACTTTTGATTTTATTAAAAGCCATTTTGATAGATAGATTCTAATTCTCATTTTAAACAAAAATGAGCATATTGCTTGTACATTGTGTTAAAATTTAGGCATCAGACATTACTGTATATTAATGTGAGTTGTACAGTTAATCATTATTTTTGTTAAACTGACTGCTAACATTATTCACTGCTTCAGCACTAAATGTGAATTTGGTTTTCAGTTGGCTACACTATGTTTGGAAAATAAAGGAACAAATAGTTTAGGGCATGACCATTCAAAAATTCTTTGATGAGGCTGGAAGTTTCAGAAACCAATTATTTTTTTTTTATTTTCAGGTTCCTGTTATGTATCCACTGTGGACCCTACTGTTGATACAGAAAAGTAAATACTCTCCTTTTCAACTCCCCTTGGAAGGTTGCCTTTGGCTGCATGAAAACGTGCTTCTGTATTGATACAGTAACAATAGTTAAGTGACCTGCCTGTGGACCAGCAAAAAAATCCTCTCTATGCCCCTGAAGAGGGGTCCCAAAGCCTGCCTAATACTGCCAACAGAAACAATCTCCTTGGAGAAGACCATGCAAGGTTTGAGGCAGGAGAAAGCTGTTGGCTGGAGTCAGTCTCATAACTTTCTTCTTTTTGTTACTTAAGCTAGAGCTATTTATCTTGCTTACCCTTCAATGTCACTATACATGAAGAATGGAATGTGTTGTAGGAGGGAGGAGGGAGATATCATCTTGTTCTTTTACTCAATTTTAGTTGAATTGATTTTGCAGAGGAGTAAATTTGTATTTGTAGTCCTCCTCCCCATTCCAGGTTTCCTTATGTTGCATTCACTTTCAGCCCTTTCTCCCACATCCCTTCAGAAAATAACTGGGTTCTCAGCTATTTTCAGTAAAAATTCAGTTCTCTTAACCCTTAGCAATAATCCAGGCAGGAGGGGGTTTGAGCAAGTTCAAGAAAGGCCCCATAATTTCAGCATAATAACATGGCTCTTCTCATTCTAAAGACGTTCCTTGCTCCTTGTTAGATTAAAGAAGTTTTCTGTGACTTTTTTTCCAGTTGCTGTACAACACACTTCAGTCACGAAATGGCAATGTTCTCCATGGACTGCAGGATTTTCCTCTTGATTCTTTTCTTCTGTTCTTATGATCTCTTTCTTTTCATCTTAGCTCTGGCTCTAGGTTTTATATCTGTTGTACTGAATGTAAAATGCTTGGAAAGAGTAGGAATGAACAGACAAGGCAGACTTCTGATCAATCATGCTACACTAAAAAATAATAAAAAATAGTAGTCAGACTGGAAGAGGCACAGAGGAGGGACTGCTGTAGGAATGCTGAAGAAAAGTGGAGTAAACTCCAGTTTTAGAGCGTGGTTTGGAGATCCCACTCTTCTGTCATGCCTGATCCCCACGTACTCTGCTGTTACAGACCCTCAAAGCCACAGTGTGGTGATTCCCAACTGGGCAAAGGCCAGCAAGAAGAAGCTACCATAGGATCGCAGGTCCTTGCCTCTTTCTTGATGTTCCAGTGCTCTATTTACGTGGCCACCCACCAGGTTCAGCACTAATGACCCACTGGAGGTGCTGAATGAATGAAGTAATACAGTCAGTCAAGCTTAGCTTCAGAAATTATTGGGACAGTTACTACATCTTGGAGTTTTACTTGTCCATTCCAGCTGTGTTTCACTCTTATGAAATACACTTAGGCATTTCACACCTGCTGTCACCTAAGAGTTCTTCAATACAGCCTCATTTGAACATCTTCAGGCACCCAGGAACATCTGGAGAGTCACTGATTTCAGCCAGCTTGCAGTACATTCTCAAATCTTGGCATTTCTGCTCTCATAGCTTTGGGGTGCTGCAGTGTCAAAGCAAGCAGGAAACCGTTGACATAAACAGACACAAACATTAACTGGAGGTACAAAGCAGTGAGGTACAAGTATTCACAACTAACTAGTGAATTTTAATGGAAGCTGAGTCATGGATTCCCCCTGTGGCTTTGAAATTGCCTACAAAACAAAGTGCTGGGTTTATTTGACATTCAGTGCAGAACTGCATTTGGTATCTGTGCTCAGGAACCTTGACGATGGCTCAGAAGCCCCTTGCTCTGAGCAGGGAAAAACACAGAATAGGGTGGTCATTGCTCCAAGTATAACTGTCAAGTGAAACAGATTCCTTGATGGCATCGGTAGCAGGACACGAGCACAAAACCCATCTCCTCTGAAAGACAGACTTGTTTTTGCAAATGCTGGAAAACAAGTTGGTTGTTTGTTGTTTGGATTCCATACGAGGGAGTGTCTGATAATGAGTTGCTTTTATGCAGAGAAAGTCAAGATGCTTTATGTGATTGTTTAGAGTCGGAAGAAAGCTGTATTAACAGACCTTAGCAAGTTATGGACCTAAAGCCATCCTTTTCTGGCACCTCCTGAAAGCAGTATTTTACCTTGCTAACTGGCAAAATGCCATCTAAGCAGATCAGCTGAGGTAGACAGACAAATACTGTGGCCAGGTTCATCTAATGTGTTTGTTGAGGTCAAATCTCCTGGAAGGCAGTGTAACAGAGGTGCTGTGTCCTGAGTTTCTGAGGCTGTCACCTGCTAATTGGATAGACTGTCTCTGCCTTAGTGCTGATCAGAGTTAATGCCCAAGATCAAAAGATAGCTCAATGAAGATAAATTTGCACCATGAGAGAATTTCTTGTGTATTTAACCTACTGAAATACAGAGTAAGTAGAGCACTGATATTATGTAGGTGTGTGTAAGGGTGTTGTGAGGCAAGACCCCGAGGCATTCATTGAATCTGAACAGTTGGACATAGGGTTTAAAGAAAATTAAGTGTCCTAATTTGCGTTTGAAATTATAAACTCTTCCCAATATATAAAATTCCTCCCTCAAATTCTCTACAAATGGTCCCGCATCCCTAGAACATACCATAGGACTTCCATAGGACTGATTGCCATGGAATCCTTCCACCACTGTAAGCATACGTAAAATTGGTTATAAACTGAGGCAAAACTGGTTCTGCAGGCCATATTCTGTGATACCAGGGAACTCCGACTGCAACAAAACCAGAGGAAGTCCTGCCACACAGGTGTAGGAATGGGGAAGCACAGTGTTGGGGGTACTATTTTTCCTCTTACTGAAGTCAGCAAAGTTTTTCCAATCTCCTTTCTTTCTATTCAGACACTTTGGGATATATGGCAGGTGAAAGCTTTTGAAATAGAGTGAAATCTAACCTGGGATCATGGGGGAGCTTTATTTAAAGCAGATGCACGTACACACACACTTCCTACGCCAACAACCTCCTTTTTGTCTGTATGAAAAGAAATGTTTTCTCGAAATTTGCAGCCAATACGCCTTGCTTGCATGTGTTACACTCTCAGGGCATCAAACAGTGATCAGCAGGATAGGGCTGGAGGGGACTGAAGCTTTCTTTCTGCTGCAGAGCATTCTGGTGGGGTGTAAGACAGCGAGGAAGCATGGAGACCACTGAGGAGGTCTGTAGAGGTAGTGCTCACGTCCCTCTGAAGGGCAGAAGAATGGTTATTCAGAGGATGAGAGCCACTGTTTAAGGTAGTTAGAGCCAAGCTAGCCTACACCAGGAGCATAATGTGGTGTGTGTGTGTTCTGCTAGTTCCTTAACTCGGTGTGCCTGCAGTGCTCTGACCCTGGATGTCCTGTGATCATGAGGATGCTTTCAGTTTTCTGCCTCATCTACTTCTTCCTGGCCAGGTGGCCTGTAGCAGACACTCACCACAATGTCACTCACCATGGGCTGCCCTCTGGTCCTGACCTGCTGTCAGCTGGCTTGTCACCTGCCCCAAGACACAGACAGCTCCATGTGGCCCAGTTGCTTTCTCACATCAAGGGCAGCTCTTCCCCCTAATGTCCTGTCCCGTCCTTCCTGAAGAGCTGGATCCATCCATGGCAGCTCTCCATGGCAGCTGACCACTCCCCTCCCTTTCCTACAGCCTAGTGCACCACGTTGCTGTGGTGCCAGGAAGGTCACAGCCTGTCCCAGAACCTTTGTGGCCTCCTGTTTTTCCCCAGTACTGTACAGGCACTTACTGGGGGTCATTGTGAACCACGATGAACCAGCGCTAAGGCTTTGCACCTTGCCCAGAGACACCTGTCCCAGCAGCAGGGCAGGTGCAACAGAGGCCAAGCAGCCCCAGAAGGACTTCTTCACTCGCACAGCCCCACTGAACAGCTGACATCGAGGGGCAGACACTTCCTCAGTGGCTCAGACACCTGCCCCAGCACTTCGGTTCTGCTGTCCCGCACTGGGGCAGGTGTGTGAGCCTGCTGCCTGTTGGTGCGGTGTTTTCAGGTGTACCAAGAGCACAGAATTTAGCAAAACCATGACCTGAGCCCTCAGGGCAGCACTCATTAGCAGCAGGCTCAGCCCTTGGCTCTGCCTGGTGCATACTAACGACTTGTTTTCATCCTTGCAGGGCATGGGAACTGTCCCCACGCGCCGCGTCCTCAGCCGCTCCTCCCGTGGGGCGCGCGGGGGGCCGGGGCAGCACCCAGGGGACCTCGGAGGTTTTGCTGGGTTACAGGTGATCCCATGTACAAGGGGAAAAAAAAGGAAACTATCACTTGTTCAGAAGGCTGTGCACAGGATTTATGATAAGTAAGATTTTGCTTTTTATTTTTCTCTTAGTGTGCAGGCGTGTTTTCATAAGTTCTCTGTTGCCTCGGGTCGAGACAGGATGCCCTTTATGCTGGCAATATGATGCTATGGAGCTGGCAGCCTTCCTTTTTCACAGCCCCACACTAAATGCAGGGCAAACAGGCAAGGGAAAATAAATCTGAAAAGGGAGAAGGCTGTGCCGTTCTAGTTTCCCTTCCCCTCTTTTCCGCCTGCTCTTTTCCTCAGGTCTTTTGCCCTACTATAAATGCAGGTAAAAGCCTCCAGTCCCAACGAGCAAAATGAAGACAGCCACGGGCTCAGGCACTGCGTATCTACTCTAATTTCTCTTTTCTTCCTTCTAGTAATCCAGACAAGGCTGGCATGTTTTCTGCTCCATTCTTTGGGTCAAGAACACACTGGTTAATAGCCAATTATTTCATACCCTAAGGAAGTTTTGGGAAAGAAGTTCCTGGGAAGAGTCAACTTGTTTTGGGAAATGAGACTAATATGCAGTAAGTGAGATATTTCCCTTTGTTCTCCTTTGCAATACTGTCCCATCTCAGCACAAGGCTGAATTTATTGCTGTAATAGCTGTGGTTTGTTTCCCTGAGTTGTTTTTTTTTTTTCTTCTTTTTCACAAAAAGTGAAGGTTTAGCCAGGACGCCATAGCAAAAATTTCAGTTAGGTAATTAAATTATGCTTATTGAAAATTCCACTTTTAAAATCTATCCCAAACTACTCGTTGCTTTTCCTTCGAGCACTTTTAAAGGGTGCATTCACTTTAAATTTACAGCTCTCCCAATTCTGAAGCCTGCTGAAATTTTCCTTGGCTGCCTAAACTAGAATGTGCAGTTCCACCTGAAATACATAAACATACATTTTTGCATGTTTAATTGTTGTTGTTTGTATTCTTGTTTGGACACAACTCATGTAGACTCAACGTATGACTAGCAGAAGTAAACAAAATTATTTGCATAGCAAAAGCAAGCATTATTTAAAACTATTTTTTTAATAACGAGTAACATAGACCATGAATAAATTCAATTTGTGTATCAAGGGCTGTTTTACATGTGCAAAAAATCCAGTAGTGAAAAAATAGTCTGAAAGATAATCTGAGGCGAGCTGTCTGGAACAGCAACCCAGAACAGATGATCCACAGTATAAATTACTGCAATTTATTTTTTTAATTTACTTGTGCTACTTTATTATTGTTTATTCATTTGATAGATGGCATTTAATTTCAGTTTGAGAGCTTCAGGATGAGTGTTTGATGCTAATGGTTGGAATTTACTCCTGGGCAGAAAGCCAGCGTGCCACAGCCACGTTCCAGTTATGCCCTCCAAGCTGTGTTTAAGTGGCCTTCTGTTGCCCTTGGGGTATGTTTTACACAGGAAGCTTAAAGCCTAATGCGGGCCTGCAGCTCACTTGCTGGAGCAAGAGAAAGATGGCTTTCCCTCTCTCCTGTTCTCTCCAGCAAGAAAATCAAATTATTGGATTACTGGCCCTTCGATTGTGCTCGGCACAAATAGTTCAAAATCCCATTGTACTGGAGACTTTTGAGATGAAATGTAAATGGATAAAGAAAACAAATGTATTAAATTGGTCTAATATGTCAATAGTGTACTATTTCCTGATTAAGTGAAATGGTTATGACTGTTCTTCTAAGCAGCCTAATGTATGTAAGACATCTGCTGCTAGACTGGCCACACGAAAAAACCCCAACAAACCAATAAACCAAAAAAGCCCTCCCACAGGAGCCTACTAGAGGCATAAATTAATGCAGATTTTCTTTCCTTGCTTATTTTTATTTCTGGAAAAGGAAATCAAAGCAAAAAGATCGATGCTGTGCAGGGTTAAAATTGCAGTTACCCAGGGATCTATGCAGCACATGAAATACCGGGGCTGATGGATGAGAACCTGACTGCTTTGTTCTACATATTGGCTTGAACTTTGAATTTCCTGCTTTCTGCCATTTTTTGTTACTTGCACATGTGTTCTATGTATTTGTTTAGGGTTAATTCCTATTTGTTGCGGTTTGTTTTTAAGGCATAATATCAGCTATGACTGGGAGAAGCATCTAATGGATTTTAAACTACCTTATTCTTGTCATTTTTGAGCATATTCACACACACATCGTGATCCAAATATCACACAATTGTGCAGGATAAATAGGTCCACAGGAAAGCGTAGGTGAGGTAAATTCCTGTACTTTACAAAGTGGAGAAAACTTCTTTAACAGCCAAGGATTCGATTCTTCCATTATATATTAGGCTGGTTTCTCTACAAGTTCCTTGTTAAAATTGTTATCTTACTGTCCTTTTGTATTTATGTGTCCATAGAGCAATAAATAGCTATTGAAACACTGCTGTCATTGTCACTGTGCTTGAATTTCTTTCACTCCACAGTTTTGATGAATTCAGGGTAGCTCTTGTGTGCAAGTGAATTTTTTGCTGGCCAAATTTGTGAGCAGATATTCTAATAACTTGGGTTTCAAATAGAGACTCCAAAACTGACTAATAAAATGCACATTAAACTAGAGACTGAGCTATGTTTTTGTAGCTTGTTGAGATTCTAGCACGTATGGGTATTCATAAGATAATAAATGTGAAATGGATTTGATCCTTACCCACCTGAACATTTCTGAGTTTAAGAAAAAAGAGATTGATAGACAACGCCTTCTCTCTTTTACAACTAATAAGCTTCTAGTTCATTAAGTTATTACATGCCATTCCTCATCTGACAAATAGAATCCATAATTCAGTTTTTCCCAGAGCTGCACATTCTTTAAGGCTACAGACTAAATCACCAGAGCACATTTTGTCAATAAAGCTTCTGTTTGGTGGGGGAAGGAGGAGGCAGTTAAGTAAAGTAATATGAAATGCAATCTGTTCTTTGTGTCAGAGGTCATTTATTTGCTTCAATATTGCTTTTATTCTGTTTATACATTCATTAGATGATGATTGTTATGGAAAGTCCATAGTTATTCACTGCATTATATTTAAAATGTTTTACATTTTGTTGCAGGCTCTTACACTTGGGAATCTTTAGCGTTATTTTGAGAAGTAAACTGTCCTTTTGCAATGAATCCTTGACAATGTATTAGTTCAGCTGTGCATTTACTGAGGGATAAAGGCTTTCTTCTGTGAGCAGTGGGAAAGCCACAGAGGCGAACAAAAAACCAGCCATGTTCTGCAGCCCTAAACCAAAAGACTTGTCGCTTCCTGAGCCAGGATTGCCCAGCACAGATGCAGGCAGCCAGTGACACCTTCAGCATGGAAAGTTATATGGGACTAATTTGTGTCCTAGACCAAGTTTCCAGCACTGCTCTTCTCACCAGGGCTTGAAGAGGGATTGCTGTGCTCTGCGTTGAGTATAATGAATAGTATCTATTTGTAGAAAATACAACCTGGTGATAAAATGCTTGCCTAGGGAGTGGGATAGAGTGATCCAGGCTCTTTGCAGCTTGCGGTGATTTAAACCCATTTTTGCTGTCCAGAGAAACAGGCAGTCATGATGGGGGGAGAAAAAAGCAGTGTGCCCTCCTCTCCCAGCCCTGGAATTTGGGTGGATGCTCTGTTAAGATTGTAGTTGATGTCCCCAGTGGAATATCACTCCCTAAGGAGGGGTGAGGCTGAGAGCTGGGAGGGGGAGCGGGGCAAAGTGGCTGCCCTGCAGCACATTTAGCTCTGTTTTGGGCAGGGTGGGTAACCATTGCATTACCTTCCCTGGGGAGGTGTTGCTCTAACCCTGGGGAGGCTCAGAACCTGCCTTCTTCCCTTGTCTCCCCCTCTTCTGATTAAAGCCTGCCTTTTTCTCCTTGCAATTAAAATTTTCACCTTGGAAATTGGTGGCTGAGAGCTGTCACCATTTTCACCGGAGGAAGAAGAAGCTGTTCCCTGCCCCAAAGTCTCCCAGGGGTATATGGTTCAGTTTCTGCAGGCATCCAGAAATTAGTGTCGCCTCTACAGGTCAATGAAAGTCAGGATTAGTCTGAATAAGGAGAGGAATGGAGGAGGGTACCACTGAACGGGAATATTCAAGACTGCACACTACTGGGAGGAGGTGCTGAGTAACATTTTAACCAGTCCAGATCTGTCCAAAATGCTCTCACACTGTATTACGGTACTTTATATGGGCTAGTACTTCTAATTATAGTTGTACTTAACAAATACACAGGTGGTTGTTGCAACTGAAGAATAATGGTGTCCTTGGAAAGCACTGTTTTAAAATGAAGTGTTGTAACATGGTGCTAAAGACAACAGTCTATTGGGGTTACTGCTCATGACAATTACAGAACGTGAATTATAAATGAGAGAACAATGGGGAACATTATTTTAATGGAAAATGTAATAAATGAAGGGGAAGCCAAAAGTCTCTAACTGATCCTTTTCCCAGAGATCACTCAGAGCTGCTCTCATGCAGAAAAATCCATCTTTGAAGAAGATGCAGTGCGTTAGTGCATGTTCAGTCTCTGCATGGTCCCTCACAGCTACAGCAGAGCAGGCACCTCTAGACCCACACTGGTGCTGGCTCGTGGGCTTGAAACCCTGCTTAGGATGTATCCTGCCTTCCCAAAATGGGACTCATGCTGCTGAGGCTGCATTAGTGCCCTTAGCTAACCTCCAAAAGGAAGGCTCTCTAGACCATCATGGAAATGAGTCAACAGTGCTTTTGCCTTATCAAAGCATTTATAAAATCTGATTTTTCTAGATGGCTAGGTAGTGAAATACTCAGTATTCTAATGGAGCTTCTTAACCTACTGTCACTCTTTGCTGTGACTGTAGCCTGTGTAATTTAATTAGCCATTTATTACTTTTGTAGCTAATATATAAAAAATAGCAGTGCGCTGAAAACACTGGAAGTATTCACAAGAATCAGAAAAGCAAACTAGGAACTGTGGGTCTTCTGTAACTGCTGACACCTTCTGGAAGGCCCTTATACTGAATTTATCCCGGACTTTTAAGCTCTTGCTTTATGTCAAAATAAATAAATAAATCTATTATCTTTAAGCTTATTGCTTTTTTACCAGGGAAAGTTTTAATGAGACAGTTTAACTCATCAATGTTAAGTTTTTTACTAATTAGGTGAAAGTGATTTTTCCTCTGCGTGCAGTTTCTGTTATCTGGCACTCCTGAACTAGTGGGTAGCATCCACAAATAGTGCTGCCCTGCTTTAGAATTTCCAAAAAACAGAAAAGAAGGTCTAAGAAGTTATTGACTACTATAGCATTTACATTCAGTGGGAACAAGTAAAATAGACATTTAAGAACTGCATGTTGTTTCTGTAATTCCAGAGCTGGAGTAGATATGCTCAGCCTTTCTGCTATAATATATTCTCTTTCAGTAACAAGACAATTTATGATTCAAAACAATATATTTGACAGCATAAATGAGTGGTCTGGTCACATCCAGTAACTTAAGCATGTGGTTTTGCTCTTGTAATGAAAACCAAACCAAATTTTCATTCCTGGCCAAACCAACACTCATTCCTGGCCCACTGGCTATTTTTTCATGCTGGTTGTTTTTTATTTTACAGGCCTATCAAGTGCTGCTGTGGAAGTCACTTTTTTCCCTACTGAGTGAATAAATTACAAGTCCTGGAGCAGTGCTCAGTGTGCTGTAATTCTTGGCTGTAACATCTATGAGATATGTTTGAGCTGAATGATCCACTGCTCGGAGGAGTGATGGCTTCTTTTACAGCCCTCTTGTTCTTGCAGACAGTAAACCACCAAAATAGACCATGAAGACAAGGGCAAGTTCACCATACTCTCATCTTTCCTGGAGTCTTGCACGTACTTTTGTCTGTGCTGTGGGACACCTTACACCTTACACATTCAGGACTAAGTAAGTCTTGTCATTTATAGTGGGTTTTTTTTTCTTTAGTCTATATTTTGAATATTAAAGCTCTGATAATTTCTAGAAAAGTTTGTACCTCTCTTTGAAGCAGATACAAGCTTCAAACTCATATGTAACCTATATGTATCAAACCCACTTTTAAAGATGTTAGTCTTCTTTCTAGTAGTTCTTTCTCCATCTGCACAGAAAATGTTTTTCTACTTCTAGGCAGACTCTTCTATTCTCTTCTGTACTCAGTCACCTTGTAAATGCAGAGCATTATTTTATAGAAGAAGCTTTTTCACAGACTCCATGACTCTGACAATTGCACTTATTGTAATTTTTTCATCTCTCCTGTCCTTCTTGACAGATCCTGCAATATTATTTTATCCATTATGTGACCTTCTTACTTGACATTCCTTTGCCATTGCTCCGAAGCCAGGCACAAAGAACTGAAGCAGGCTGTGATGTATAGGAAGGGAGAGGCCAGGATTGTTACCCAGAGCTCCCAAAGCAGATGTGCCTGGGCAGGTCTGGGCTGTAACATTGCATTTAAGACAATTGCATTGTGTGTCTGTTTAAGTGCTAAAGAATAACACTTGTGCTCACAGACTCTTCGTGGGTTAAACTGTCTTTCTTTCGTAAAGCAAGGTGATGTATAACACTTTTTTATACTCAGGCTGGATGTTGTGACTGAAAACCCCAACCCTCAATACCCCTGTCCCCCATCCCAGAGCTTCGTGGGTTTCTACGAGTGAGTAGTATGCTTTATCATTTTACTGTTTTCATGTATTTAAATATAATGTCTGTCTAGCTACTAATTTTATTTTCCTATTTAATTTATTCTCCAGATTCTCTGGCTTTCAGTCAATGCACTGGGTGATTAAATTATTATCCCAGTAATGAGATTTGACACAATCTATGCCAGTTACCTGTGTGACCTGCTAAGTAGGTTAATTGGCAACCCTGAATAATTATCAGCCACCTCATCTTGCTGACTGAGAGTTTGACAATAAATGAAACATAAAGATGCTGGAAAAGACACACAGTTTTTAATTTCAACTTCTGAATTTTTTCAAAGAAACCTTTTAATTAATAGCTTATTAATAAAATGCAGCAATTGAAAAAATATCTTGTGAACATACTGGTTTTATTAATATATAGATGTTTGCTCTTGTACATCAGCACAGCTTCCTAGAGGAAAAAGAACTTTATGACCTTTTAGATGAACAGGTCCCTCTATTCTGCAAATTGCTTATATAAGTGAATTTTTGCATCCTCAGAGACACTGCTCAAAAGTGAAGAAAATTCAAGAAGTCAAAGTGATATTTGTGGTGACATTGCAAGAATTATGTTTTAATGTTTTTCTGTGAAACCTTGAGAACTAGAAATTAACTTCAATGAAAGCTGTGATCCTTCTACTCCCATTTCCTGGGAAAGAGTTAACAAAAATAAATATGGTACCTGGTGATGCTGACTTGTATTGTGTATTTAATCTTTTCTACTTTGTTCATTTCTGAAAAGCCAGAATGGTATTTCTTTCTGCCCTAGAAAATGTAAGATTGGAGCTTAGAGAGGAAGAAGAATGGACTCCTATGGATGAGATGATGGGGTAAAAAGATGTGAGATTTAAACTTGTGGTCTTTTCACAAGATAATCAGCTCAAATTCATGGTTCAGAACCATGGATTTAGTCAGACTGCTTCCAAAATCATTCTTCTGCCCTGGCCAGAAATCCCACCAAAACTTGGGGTAGGAAGAACAATTGAAGAATCCATTTCTTGTTATCAGCAATTAATGACTGCAACATAAAGTGTCTTCAGAGAGGCACTTTGGAGAGCCTCATCCCAGGGGGAGAGGAGGAGCTGCTCTGCCCTGTCCTCGGGCTCTCCTGTGGCACAGCTCAGCGTCCTGAGCTGGTCCCTCTCCACTGGGACCCTGCAGCCTGCAAGCACAGGCACCGCTGATGGAACCACACAAATAAGTATTAAAGGCACAGTAATTTTGGCCCAGTTAAATCTGGTTATCATGTGCCATCTCTCACAAAATTTCAGAGTGGTTTTCCAGCAAATAAAAGCTTGCAACATGCCAATGTCCCATCCCCTCTGGCTGCCATTGACATTCCTCTTCTTCAGCCTCTGTGCTTGCAAAAATAGGTTTCCATTTCTAAGCTCATTCCATAATGGAAAGCAGAGTGTGCAGTTTTCTGTGTCCAGAATGGATTCTTGAAGTAGATAACCAATCCAAAGCCATTCCATCTTTCAGTTTGTTGTTTTATAGGCTTTGAAGTGGGGTGATACAATTCGAGAGAGGATACTGATGAAATCACTCAAACCTGAGTCCGAACAAGTCAGCAGAGCTCAGCTTTTGAGAGAGTGAATCATGTTAAAACCAAGTGTATGCTCAAGCGTTTTTCTGGATCATGGCCATATTGAACTATAATGACCTAAATGGATTTACTCCCCAGACAAATTTACCCTTTGCTTTCCTCCTGCCCACACATACATTTGCACCTCAGTCAATCACTTATGTCTCCTTCTGTTTCCTGCATCCTACTTTTATTAAAAACTTTATGGCTTGTTTAATCTCTTCTAAGCATGGCTTTATTTCCTCTATTGGTTTCCTTGATGATTCATCATCAGGGCTTTTTTGCCCCTACCTAAAGGTTTCCAATTTTACTGCACAAATTTAATAAAAACAAAATTGTTAAGGCTTGTTAAAGGAGCTGTGCTGTCTCTTTGTGCTCCTTCATCTAAGCCCCCCCACCCCCCATATAAAGACAGAGGTGTTGGAGATACACATCAGGTGAAACTACTGTCTACAGATGGCAAAAATAATATCTTGCAGCTCTCTTTCTATGGATTTTTTTTCCGACATGTGGTCTCTATATCTAAAATTATAGACATCTACATGCCAGGTAGCAGGAGAGAAAAAGACCATAAAATAGAAGAGGTATTGTAGCGAAATATCGAAGAACAGATGCACTGGTGGTAGTTATAAGGTGTTTTATTTCTCAAGAATTGCCTAACTTTATAAAGTTTTTATCATACTTGATAGAAAATTAAGGGCTGCTGATATTTTGCAACTCATTACCCATTGCTTGTTGATTACATAAGTGTTTTTGAATGAAGGAGCACTGTGAGGTCCTGTGAGAAGCTAAGCTGACATGACTTCTGTCTTTCCTTTTTATTACGATAGTCAATAGCTCAGTTGTAAGGAACAGAATTGCTCTTTGTGACTGCATTAGACATTCTTTTGGGAGAGCTAGCTAAAATTTGAGAGCAGAAAAGCATTTCTGGAAAAAAAACAACCAAGCCAGCATGCCAGACAAATCAATAAGTGGATGGAGCCGAGTCTGGGACTTTTGGGTTGGGTTAGAACCTAAATCAAGACAGTATTGACTCTGCAAAGCCTGTATTTTTAGGGGTGCCTATATCAAAATCAATATTGCCTTCCTGCTTTATTTGATCACTTCTACGCCTTTGTGCAAGCAAATCCATTTTACTGTTGTATTTGTTTCTTGAGCTAAAGTCTTCTATTTGGTATGTGTGACTTATGTAGTGTGGTACACAAGTGCGTAAATTAACAAAAGGTGGATTGTGTGTGATATCTGTCACCAGTGCTCTCTACTGATGACATTTGCAAAGGAAATGAAATATCTCTGTAAATTCTTTGCTGCATAATTTATGTACAGCTCCTATATGTGAGTTCTCTACAAGCTGTTCGCCATTACCTCAGAAATAACTACTTTATTTTCTGGAAAAAGGATACAAGCATACATTGATCATTAGAACGTGAGAGCATAAACTGTGGCCTTTAATGATCTAATGCTTTGCATTTATGCAGTTTGCCATCCAAGATCTTCTTATTGCATCCAGTGTGTCCAGTATTACATTATTTAAATGCATCCCAACTTTGTGAAAGATAGATTTTATAGTCCTGTTTTGCAGATAAAGCTGCAAGGACAATTCAAATTTTACCTGTCTGTGCTTTAAATTAGGCAAGAATCTTGTGCTTGTGCACTTGGGTAAAGTGTTTGGACTGCTCCTGACTGTTAGGTAAGCTCAGCTGGGCTTAATATTTTAAGAAGAGTTACATTGTTCTTGAATGATTTGTAATCTTGAACGATTGTTCTGAACTATTGTTCACAACTAGTTTGTGTTGGCCGCCTCGGAGTGGCCAGTGAAAGCTTTTCTTTGTGCATCTGTCTATACAGACTTGCCCTAAATAAATCTGAAAATGAGACTTATGTATTTTTGAACATTTAGAGTGGAGTTGGTGCAGTATTAGCTTGCTATAAAGCCACTGAAAAACCTGAACCTGGTCTCCAAAATTAAACCATCAAGCACACTATACCCAGGCCCCCTGCATTCTGCACGTTTTGGAATGAAAAAGCATTGCTAAACTTTTACTTAACTGTTTTTTAGTGCAAAACCTCTGCATTCCCAGTGAGCTCCTTATGGTAGAAAAATTCATCCATCACAGGTAACTTTTCGTCTGATTTTTGCTTGTGCTACCAGCCTTGCCTTATCTGTCTAGTAAGTACTCTGTGTGTGGTATTGATGAAGTATTATCCAGGTATGGTATTTAATCTCTTTACAAGAGAGAAAAAAACCACAATGCTCTTACTCAGCAATTCTATCTGAATAGTGCTTCCGTGATCCGATTTTCCACCTCTTGATACGACCAAATTATTACTTCAGCAAAAAAAAAAAAAACTGTCTGCAGTGCCAACACACGCACAGATGAAGTCATAATAGCAGTTCATTTTACACATGCATATGCACAATCCTCCAAATGGCGTTCCTAAGAATAGAGGTTTGAAAAGCTCCTTGATAACGTGAGTGTGAAAGGGGTTTTTGTACAATCGATATTCACATTCTGCTTGCTGCTTGGTATTGATTGCATCTGCTTCTGCAGGATATAATGTATATGTAACTGTATAAAGTAAGTATATTAAGTACTGGACCTCTGCTTCCAATAAAATGAAAATTCTGAATTAATAGCTGTATTTTTCATTTTTTGTTGTGGATATATTTCATATCTCAGAGTTAACATTGAAATTCTTCCTGAGTTAGAAGAAATAAATTCAGTCTTCTGGGTGAAACAATCCCTATAGAGCTGGTGAAACTCAAGCTTTAAAATTGTATGCATTGTGAAATATAGTTCACTGCAGAATGATAAAATGCTTAAGAAAAGATAGGTAGAATATGGGGATGCATGAAGGACTGGACATTGCCTAAAAATATGTATTTGTAATTGTGGTTTAGGTCAAGGGTAAAGGTAGAAAAAAAATTGAGTGGTTTATAGCTGTATAATAATGATGTTCGATAATGAAGCATTCATTGCAGGTAGAGATGAGAAATGTAATGAGCACACCTTTTCCTGGTGGATTCCTTTATAAACCTTTCTGGGAATATGGCACATCGTGGTGTGTTTCCACAGGGCACTGAAAGTGCAGAAACTCTCTCCATAAAGGAAAACCTGCTTGGGCAGCCACCCTGGTTTCCTACAGCTTGCCCCTGAGACAAAATTTGCTCAAGGAAAGTTTCAATAAGAAGGCAGATTTGATGTCTGAGTCCCACACAAGGGGCTGGGTAAAGAGAGCAGTTCAGCTTCCTCTGCCCCACATGGGATACCAGTTATTGCCACCTCTGTTCCACCTCTGCATTTTGTGGGGCCACTTCTATGAGGCAGATCAATGGATTGATCTCTGTTAAGAGTAAGCAGGCAAAAAGATCAATTAACGCACTGAAAGTAATTTCATAAAATAAATCATTTTGCACCACCAAAAGAGCAATTGAAAACTGGTGGGCAGTCACACCCTTTGGGCTTGAAAAAAATAGACTTGTTCTGATATGAAACAGCGTGAAACAGCATTTAAATAAATAACAACAGTCAACTGTTATCTTTTGTTTGCAGTTTAGGGATCTCTTTGGTTCCTGAGAATACCAAAGAAGCCCAATAGCAAGCAAGGTACCTTTACTGTGCTTTGCATATAAGTAAACATTCTGCACTGAACGGGGCACTGCCCAACTTTATATAACAACTGCTAAGAGTAGAAAATAGCTGTAGCTCTAATGAACACCTTTTAACTACAATCAATTTCATCTTGTGAGGTCTTCATGACGGATAAAGAGCAAATTACTGGTACACATTAACAACTTGAGAAGCAAATAGTCCCATTAAAATATTTTGCCAGTGTTCATAAACCATTGCTTCCCAGAACTCCATCCCTGTCAAATAAATAACTTTTTGTTCCCTATTAAATACAGAGAGCACAGGTTACTATGGTGATCAACAGAACACAGAATAAACTCTGATTCATCATAACTGCCACATTCGAGAGGAAAAAAATATCTGAACATCAACTTGCAGTTTCAAGCTGTATCTCTGAAAAATATTTTGAGAAAACAAAATGTTTTTATGATGTCCAAGTAACACTGGGTGAAGTACCACAAAAATGGAAGTGTTGCAGCAGTGTGCCCCTTCAAATAAGAGTGTTTCTAGTCTGAAACATTTTAAAACTCATGATCGCAAGCCTTAGGTTTTTTTTGTCTTTTTATTCTAATCAATGAAACATATAGAACTGTGCTGGGAATGCAGTGGGCCACATCGCTGTGCATGTACATCTTCATCTGGGTCAGGGACACCCTGGCCTTTGCCTGTCGTGTTCTTTGTGTGCCAGTTGTTTACAGTCCCATTTACTCTGTGTTTCGTGTTCAAAGGCTAAATCATTGACATTGGGCAGCCACTGAGCAGGGCTTTGATGCCAGTTTTGGAGGCTTCGCTCTTTTGGTAAGTATGACACCCATGCTTTTAATTGCACTTATTTGCATTTGTTGTTGAGTTTTCACTATCAAGGCTTAAGAAAGCAATGAAGTAGCATTTACATCTGCTTTCTTAGTAATCTGTCTTTAATATTTGTTATCAAGACTAGTTTTTTTCAAACACCTGCAATGAACTCCACATCACAAAATGAGATGCTATAGTTATTTCTAGTCATCCCCAGGTTTAATTTAAAGTGATGAAGCACAACTTGGTTTGATGCAGTCTTACCTCAGTGCAAGTCAGACCTTTCTGTTGGTCTTCACAGTGACATTGAAATGGTTTAAGAGCAAGGAAGGCAGTCTAGAGCTAACACAGCTGGGTGGACCTTGAAAACAGCCACTTGTTGCATGGCTTCAGATTATATGCCATTTGATTTTACGTATTTCAGCTTCTTCTAGCCTCAGTACTGCATCAGATCTGCAAAATATCCAGATGAATTAAACAGGAAGATCAGTAGCTTGTATGCTGACCTTCAGAACAAAACACTGCCAAGTCCCCAAAATCTCATTCACATTCATTGAGACCTGAAGAGCAGCATTGAGATGGGTGTCTGTTTTATCCTACTCTATCCATTCAGTCTGCTAAATAAGAGTATCCCTTCCTCTGCTGAATAAGAATATCCCTTCCTGATACCCCTGATATGTTTTTGAGAGGGATAATAACCTACTTTTTAATTGTAGGGCTGCACAAGGGATAAAGTGAAAGCGATTAAAAAAAAATTGTGGTTCATTGTAAGATGCTTCTAACTACGCTCTGGAGGTTTGAAGCTTTGCACAGTTATTATCTAGCTGGACTCTTTGTATCAGTTTTATTTCTAGTCCCAAGCATTCACTTCCCAGACATTCATGGTAGTGAATTTAAGTCACACAAAACTTGTGCAGCATGAAAGTCATCTACAGCCCTTAGAGCTCAAAAGGACATGCCTGTGGGTTCACAAATATACGAAGCCTTTCCCTCAAAAGGATTGAAAGCAGGAGATTCAAAGGCTAGTAAAATCCAGAGCCACAGCTTTCATCATTTGATGATGGCACAGAGGATGTTTCCTTCCCAGCTGAAGCATGCTCCCCACTCCCCTTTCTCAGATGGGGGAGCTCCCCTTTGATACCTGTGAGAGAATTGCAGACTCTTGTGTCTTCCATATATCTAAGGTGGGGAGGAGGGAGAGAGAGAGACAGAGGAAAAGAGGTAATATCTTTCACATTTCATATTATTGGCAGCCTTTTCTGGATTTCTTAAGGACTTTGGAACAAAGTAAGAATAAAGTTTTGAGTTTTTTTTTCCTTAGAGACATGTTATAGTTCAAACAAGAATCAATTCAGCAAAACCATCTGATTTATGCCATAGATTAGGCCTTAAAATCTGTAGAATCTACGAACCCAGTAACTCAGAAGGCAACAAGCATCCTTGTTATTCTGCACGTGCATTACAAAGTAGCTCTTATTTTTAACCTTTAACTAATTGTGTCACTCTGGTGTCATTCTCCTAACCCATCACTTCTCCCCAGCATGGCTGCCTGTTGTCTTTAAAATGTCATATTAAATATCATCAGCATTTGCAATCTTCTGGACAGAACATTTAAAGTTGAAATAGCTGGTGTCAATATATATAGACACTGAAATGGAGTTTATTCAATAAAAATCTATATGGACAATTAGTGCAGTACCAGCTCTTCTCTAACCCAAATGTCATTCTGCATTACAGCCTGGTTGGTATGACTGTATCACAATTAAGCCATAACTTCTAAAAGTACCAGGCATTTCAATTTCACCTTTATTAAAAAATAAAAATAAAAAAAATCCACAAAACTTAGTTGCCCACTAACAACTTTTCATAAAGGGCTCTATATCTTTTGTGTATGACTGATATCTCTGTATGCCTAATAAATTCTGTGACAACAGTATAATCATTCCTGCTAACTGTGGGTTTTGAACTGAAGAAACACCTGGAAAATGGAGACCTGAAGAAGTGCTGAGACTAAATCTTCTCTTGTGGCTCACGAGCAGCAGCCTTTTATAGGACGAGTATGCCCTGAACTCGTGTAGATACAAATGCTTGTGTAATGCTCTGGCTGTGCCTCCCTAAGCAATATTCTGCATAAATATTTATGCATTCCTATTTTTACCTGGCATGATCATGGCAAGCAAGTACAGTAAGTATATGAACATGCCCACAAATGAGTCAGTTTTCGTGTCCAATAGTTTTTCCCATGTTACTCCAACATTAGTAAAACTTCAAGTAATCAACAACTGTTATCCTTACCAAACTGTAGACAGAATACATGCTTAAAACCCTGGATTAAGTTTTACATCCAGTTCTTAGTTTTGCTGCTGTTTTGTTCTTATTGAAGTCGAGCAGGAGATTTGTCCTTCCAGCTCTGCCACTCTGAACAGATATGAAATTTCCCAGCTGGACAGGCAGGAGAGGAGAATGGCAGGAGGGCAATCGGGCACAATGGTAAGTCAGATGAGAGGGCCACTAACAAAAATCTGGATCAGTTTGACCACACTATCCTCAGGGGCTGCTATTATTAATTTTTGCTCTGAATTATGTTCTCCGGTATAAATTATAGGGGATGAAAATCATAAAGAATACTACTAAAGAACATTTGATGAGGCAAGTCAGTACCCTACTGAGAGATTTCAACAGAAGTGATTTCTTACCAGGGACAAGCTTCAAAGCAAGGGCTGTACACACTTTCTCAGGTGGAGAAATGGATGCTTTTTGGAAAGAACAAAAATTGACCAGCTGCTGAGGCTTGAGCTCAAGGTGGGCTTGCTATGAATGAAGATAAAGATAGACACACCCAATTTTTAAGCAGACCCTTTCAGCCTTTGTAACTTTCCGTGTCAAAGCAGGTGCTGACACAGGCCCGGGATGAAAATGCTTTAACAAAGACTTTCCATTCAGGAACTTCAGATTAAGAGGCACACAAACTGTGAGGGTAAAATGCAGGTGCTGGTGCCTCAGACCGTGGGTTTGGCTGTTCTGTGCAGAATGCTGGGTGTGTTCAGCATCACCATTCCCACGGGCAAGCATGGCAAGTACCTGCTCTCACAGCCCTCTGGCTCCACAGGCCAGCATCCTGAGGGAGTGTTTGCTTCTCCTGCCACGGGCCATCCTTTCTGTCCAGCCTCCTCCCTTTTCCTCACTCGAAGATCCCAGGCTGCAATTCTGTCAGTGCTTCACTAAGCTGGGAAAGCACCAAGACAAAAGGGATGGAGTTTTGTTTCCCTGCTCATTCAGTGTTGATTCCTTGATGAACTTGGAAGAGGTGTTATCCTAAAAGGCGCCTTTGCTGTCTGGGTGGGACTTCAGGAACCAGTCATGACAACTGTTTCACTAGAGTCACTCTGTGAGGAAGCACATTTTTAGTTTGAGTGATAGGAATCTTTTTTTTCTCCCCTTGCTTAGTTTGTAAGTCCCTCTAAACTTTTCTCATACATAAATTTTATTCCTTATTTCCATCATGAGCTCCTGCACCGATCATTTGAACTTTTCCCTAGCTTATGAATCTAAAATTATGCCCCAAAGTTATCGCTGTGGCCTGAGGCAGGGCTGTTGTGCCAATCAGCATTGCCAGTATCCTGAATCTCAGGATAACACTCCCCCACAACCCACACCCGCACCCTTACATCTGTCCTTCCGTTTGTCTTTGTTCTGTACCACACGTGTTCTTAGGTGGAAAGGGAACATTTTTTTTCTTTCCTTCACCATTTGTAAGGTGCTTGAGCCCCTGTGCATCAGGAGCTCAGGAGATGCTTAGCTCTCATGCAAGATTCTTACAATAGTGATACCTAGGCCACCAGTTTCCTAGGAACCAAGAGCCCTGAAGCGTGGATCAGCCAGGAATGTCTGCCTGAGCCCACTCTTTTTACCTGTGAGCACCCACACGTGCGTGTTACAATAAAGTGCCTTTGCCAGTAGATGGGGCAGCTGGCGTGGCCACACGGCACATTTGCCAAGCTGCAGCTCCTGCCCTGGAGCAAACCCAGAGTTCCCTTCTCTTTCACACCTTTTTCAGGTACCACAGAGACACCAAAGGGACATTTTGTGGAGTGCTTGGTAAGTTTAAAGCTTGTTCCTTAGCTCGGTAGTGGGATGAGTGCTTAGAACAGTTTTCTTTGGAGTGCCTTGCAGCCTAATTTTTATTCCTTGACAATGCATGGAATATTTAGCCAAGTAAAGCAGAAAAGTGTTCACTTCAATTTTTTTCACAGCAACTCCCCTGTAGTAAAAACTCTCTCAAAATAGGTGGATGGTTTGAAACCAGCCCTTTCTTCCCACTGCTAACACTTGCAAAAACCAAAATCA
This sequence comes from Cnemophilus loriae, assembly GCA_013397755.1. NCBI lineage: Eukaryota > Metazoa > Chordata > Aves > Passeriformes > Corvidae > Cnemophilus > Cnemophilus loriae. The sequence continues at coordinate 346,541 of VZTF01007343.1, forward strand.
TCCTTTTTTCCTGCTAACATACCAATAATTGTTGTTGTATTTCACATTGTCTTGATCAAGAATGAATGTTTCTTCTCTAAAATGTAATTTAAAGGCAATTAGAGATAAATGCTATCAAAAATCCTATTAAAAATGATGGAAGCTCCAATTTTATACTGCCTATTTTAGAATAGTTAAATAAAAAAAAAGGGAGTGAAAAGTCTGTACCCAAAGAAATTACATTTTAAGAGGGGAACTAATAATATATCTATTTAGTTTTAAACATTAATTCACTAAGGATGAATTTCACCGTGAGTACAACATTCTGCAATCATGGTATTTTATATTAAACTCCAGTGAAAGCCTCCTTCCTGCTTTATAGCAACTCGTGTTGATACAGAAGGAGGAAAAAAAGAAACAGTTTCTGCAGTGATCTGTCTATATGGAAAGCTGAATTTAATTAATTGGAAGCTCATTTATTACTGAACTATAACACTTCTGATAGGATTGTAGGGAACATTCCAATAAACACTCTATTGCTCTTGAAGCAGGAAATAATTAGCTTTCAGTGCTGACTAAAATAAAGAAAAGCAGTCCTGGCAGAAGGAGAATCTGAATTTCTGCTTCCAAACACCATTATATACTTATCAAAAAGTTTAAAAAAAGAAGTGGATGGAGTCAGATCTTGAGAGCTCCTCAGATGGTTCATTTTTGAGGTTAATTCATTGCAGGTTCTTGAGCAGAGGGTCTAAACAGGGTGCCCAGAGCTCAGCTGTGCCTGCTGGAGGTGCTGAGTAGCTCCTCTATGGTCCTGTGTAGGTGGGCCTCGATGCTGGAGCCCCTGGGGACAGGGAAGCAGCCACACCAACCTCCTCTCCTGTCCTGACTGGTGTAGACTGAGATTTATTTTTGCTCTGTTTTCCCACATTCCTTGGCAAGCAGCTCAGAAGCCATCCCTAGCAGCACAGAAGTGCCAGTTCTAGTAACTCCTGCCTGATACTTAAAGGCACCTCTCAGTCTCTGGGTCCCAAATTAGTTTCAGCCTTGCTCTGCTTCTCTCTTAGGCAAGATAGTAGAATAATATTCAAGATTATTTTTAATGCAGATTAGGCAGGAGATGATTGATCTACAGTAAAGACTATGAATTATGTCATATCGAGAAAAGTAATCTATACGAAGATGTTGATTTTATATTAAATTGTCACATATCTGTCACTTATTTATCCAGGGCCTGTAAGATAGACAAGCACCTACATAAAAGTGAAGATCCGTATAAAAGCAGAGATAGTCAATAACTTTCATTAAAGAGGAAAATAGTAATCTTTAAAATTGCTGCTTATATCTCTTCTAGTTTTGACATATTTTCCATTTGGTAAGGGACTAAAGAAGTTCCAAAAGAAGTCCTGACATATTTCCTAAGAGTCATTTTTCTTCAGTACCTGTCTTGGTTTTATTATGTGCTACATCACTGCGGGACAGCTGGGTTGCAGCAGTGCAATTCCTCAGCGCCGTGCTGGATCGGGCTGGTGTGTGGCACACGCTTGGCTGTAGCTCACAGCTCTGACATTCTGACACAGCCCCACCGGATTTAGGGCTTCGAGGACCCTGCCAGAGAAGGGGTATTTATGTCCAGAGGAGAGGAAGGGCTGTAGATGAGCAGGTTTCTAATGCATGGCTTTCACTGCCAACCCCAATCCATCTGTATTTAGAATCTCTGTGTGGAAAGGTTCCAGTGAAGGCACCTCCTTTCCCCTGAGGGCAAATGCATGTGTTATAACAGTGCTGGAATTAATATGAGCAGCTAGAAGGTCAGGAGGGAAGTCTTCACTTCAGAAAGGGAAATATGGTTAAACTCCTCCTTGGACAAGTGCTTTGATTTCTTCACAAGACCTGTGGGAGGTCCCTGATGTCAGGATCCTTCAGAGGCCCTGGTCTCAGTAATGTCGCTTAGATGACAAGGCAACTTGAAAGTAATGATTGCTCCTTTGACCTGAGCGTTCAGCCACACATTCAGGACTTCGCAGGGTTTTCTGCTGAGAAGAAATATGTGTGGAAGGCCAGTAGCTCTTTGAAGCAGACCTGTTATTATTTTCAGAGAACACAGGCCTATTTCCCTGAATGCTGAAGGAATCGAACAAGAAGAACTATTGTTTTTGCTCTCAGCTTCTGCCTCTTTATGCTGCCCTGCCAGGCTGCAAAGCACTCTCATGTGTTTTCTCTCTCTCTCTCCAGCTTTTCTCAAGTCTGCATTACAGAGGGGTAAAGCTGTGGGTTCCCTGTCGCATTTGCCTGTAGGTTTGCAAGCACATTGCCCACACAATAACATTATCCTCTGCCTCTGTTAACAAAGGCCAGGTGGGACCCCCATGAGGCTTTGTTTTGGCAGGAAATGTGCTGACGTGTTATTCCATCGCCTTTCATCACTGATGGTGGTTGCACCCTCCAGTTTTAACTCAAAGCTGTTGTAAGAGTTATTACAAGATCTGCCCTGGACCACCAGTTACAAACCTGGTGAAAAGAAATCCCCAAACCATGGAATTGAGGAGGTCCAGCATTCTGACCATGCCTGTTTTGAAGGCTGACCATTTCCTTCAACTGGCAGGATTTTTTTCAGAGACATTCAGTTTCTTCCCACAGTTGTTTTCATTTGTTGACACCTAGACATTTAGCAACATTTCATCAAGAAAAAAAATGGAAAAGCCAGCTGGTCATATCCCTCACACTGAACCCCCTTATTGCTTGATTTTCAGAGTGTGAGAAAATGTACGTTTTGGGTTTTTTAATGAAAAACTAAGGTTATTCAGATTCTGATCTGACTTTGGTATAGTAATAAACATAGCTACTTGAGGCTTTGCTGGATAACTGAAAAAAATTTGGAGGAAAATATATTTTTATTAATATACAGATGCTGGTTTGTGCAGTATTTCTGTACTATACAGTGTATTAATACTCCATGCCCAGCTTCACAAGTTGAAGCACAGTATTTTCCATGGTGCTGGTGTAGTATGTTTTTTATTTCTAAATTTATGTTTGAAGGAAACACTACAAAGAGGTGCATCAGTCCATGGCAGGGCACAGGTAGTTTTGTTAGAAAAAAATATTCTTTACTCTTTCAGCTTCTGAGCTGTTATACAGAAGTTTGAATCTGTTACAAAAATCCTCTCAACCCCATTCTCTAGCTCATCTAATTTTTATATGCAGCTGTGGTAGAAATGTGTTCTTTTTGATAAAAGAGAAAGAAGATGAACATGTTTATATCCCTGCTGCCCTCCCAACAGGTCGTACCACTCTATGGGACAGCTATTTATATGTTTTCCTTGGAGGAAAATACTGAAAGAAGCTATAACTTCCCGTGGTAATCTCAGCTCACCTGCTTTCCTAGCTTTCTCCAAGGCAGTGGAGTTCTGGTGGGATTACAGCTCCATGTCCACCTCCTGTGTATCTGAGATTTGGACAGACACCATTTGTTACAGCGTAACTCAGCACCCCCAGGCATCTAACATTGAATGGACAAGACAGAACCCCAATTTGAAGGGGAAATGTTGACTTTTTTTTCAAGTGTTTAGGTAAGAAGCAGCTGATTTGGCAATAAATCTGCTAACTAGTCTTTTTACTTCACTAGCACTTCAACTATTAACCACTCTGACCCCCAACTATCCTGAACAGTCTTTGCCTGACTGGTAGTGTACAAGGAATTGATTTGCCATAGGTTGGTAGTTCAGATTTTGTTTTTGATCAAGAAAACTCAATTTTTGCAGAAGTCTGCCTTTTCCCAGACTGGAAAAGTTCTGGGCAAACTCAAAAGCTGATGAAATTTACTTTGAACTAAGGGGTCTGTTGGACCCCCATCTGATGAAACAAACTGAACAGCAGAACCACAGAGTGGCTGTAAATAGCTCAGAAATCTTTACACCTGCCAGAGGCACTTGGCTGAAAATGCCAGTTTGCAATTTTTTTCCAGTTCTCACTCAATTTCCCCTGAAAACTCGGAGCAGTTTTACTTTAACTTGTTTCTAGTGTTGAGATTGTGAAATTAATAAGAAATCGTGCACTCTGGATACAAGAAAGTCATGCATCAAGAACTCTCACACTAGCAAGGTTTTAAGGTCTTTCTCCACCCTTTTCCTTCCCAGGAATTCCTAACGTGGCTCCTTTTCCTCAGGCTGCCAAGCAGCTGCCAAGGCTTGGACATGTCCAGAGCTCCTCCGAGGGGGCTGGTCTCTGTTTGGGTCTGTGCTCCCTCTGCTCTGCCCTTTGCTTCCCTCTGGACTTCCAGAGGTGGAGTTTTAGTGGTGACATCTGCTTCGTCTGTAGCTCATCCATACGCAGGAAATGCAGGGAGCCAGATGTTTCCATGTGATTTAGTATGCATGTGAGAGCAAGATGTCTCTTTGTAGCTGGCAGAGTGGAAGAGTGAGGTAGGATTAGTATTCTTGACCTGCACTGGTGTAGAGATAGAAAAATTCTTCGTAAAATGTAAGGGATGGGATTTAGTGGACAGTTGAGGGTATATCTTAATTAATCTCTTTGCCAATTAAAAGATGGAAGTTCTAATTAAGATGACCCCAAAGCAATTATTCAGAGTTGTGTATTTACATTAATTAGACTACCAAAGCATTAAGAGTAAGATTATGACTTTGCAGATGGCACAAAGTCAATTTTCCATGTTGAAGTGCCTCACTGCCTAATTTGTAATGAGGGGGGATGACACAGTACTTGCGCTATTCCTACCACACCAGTTATTTTGTCTCCCGATATTTCAGGTCGAAAATAAAATTAAGAGGAGGATGTTTGTGTTGAGGTGCTGTGGCAAAACCTTTTTCCTGATGATGGGGAAGATTGATGTAGAAATATTCATTTGTCGTGTGAGGTGGAAGTCTTCTCCCAGGAGGCAACTGCTTCTTTTCACTCCCACTTAAATATCCACCAACCTAATCAAGGGTGAGATCACTACTGGTATTTAGCACGTGCATTTGTGGTGTGTTCTTTCCTAGAGCAAATTTCTTGATCCAGTTTCAGCTCAGGCATTTGCCTCCTTTGGAGCCTCTACCAAATTACACTACTGTGTCTAAGGAGTCAAGTTCATCCATCGCATTCCCAAAGTTCACTGACAAAAATAATCAGGACCAGGTATTCCCATATCAGTCTTTATCAGTAATTTTAAAATATTATGCTACTTTTATGTGGATTAATGTTTCTAAACTGTCAAATACCTTCAAAATCTTTCGAAGTGTTTGGATTTGGTGTCTATAATTGAGAACGACATGTGATGCAGCATAGACAAACCATATGCTTTTAAACTGTTTTTACCTGTCAAATTTGTATTTTACCTGTTACAATGCTCTCAGTATTTTAGCAAAAAGATAGTCAAAACAATCTATAACTGAATTATTGTGGGAATGGAAAAATATTGTAGATAATACAATAAAATTTTCTACGGAGCCACCTTAGACAATACCATCTGACATTCAAACAATTTTAAAGACTAAATTGTTGCTTTTGCAAAAGAACTGGATAAAAGTGAGGAAGGACTTGGAGTTCTGGATAGGTCCACTGGAATTTTTGCACTTGCGAATGCCAGCTGATGTCCAGGAAGGCAGTGGGGAAGGAATCACAGAGATATTTCCCCTTACAAAAGTGGAATTTACCTCAGCTGCAGGCTCCACACAAATACCCATCTGCCTTTGCTTCACATGCCTCCTAAAGTCTCTGCTATTTACATTTTCTTCTGAAATTTTCATCAATTAATACAAAACCATTATTCATCTTCCACTAACATACATTCTCTTTTCTGTTTATCCTCTGTTCTGACCTAAAAAGTTGGTTTGGAATAAGGTAAAATAAAAGTAGCTGGAGATTGGAGCAGACTTGCTGATTAATCTTTGTGTGGTTCAATATAAACTGTTCTGAAAACCAAAATGTAAATCTGTTCACATTTAAAATGCCAAAATTGGACTACGTTCAAGATAGTATTAGACTGGGGGTATTATATCAACAGCAGAGCAGGAGGAGAAGATAATATTTTAGCTGGAGAATGCCTGGGAGGATATGGACTGTAGCATCTCTTTTGACCCAAGAAGCAGAATCAATATTTAATGGTTTTGGGATATTCTGATTCAGCAGGGGAAAAAAAAAAATTAGAACTGTTGCATTTCTGTTTATTTATTAAAAATATACAAAATTCCATCCTTTTGAGCAGAGAATCCAGAGAGGCTGATTTTTCTGTTTACAGCTCGAGACTTTATGCAGCTGCCGCATTAACTCAAAACACAACTTCTTCAATGTGTTGTCAAGGTCAAACCCAGGTGTTGCTCAGGCTGTACAAAACATCTGCTGCCTCCGTGTGCCATGTGATCAGCCTGTCATCCACACAGACACATTCGTGCATAACCTGCCCCAAAACACGGCAATACCCCAAAATATCCTGAAATACAGAATACTGAATTTTTTGTGATAACCTACAGTTGTCGTTGGCTGTGGAAAGAACCTTAAATGAAAATTAAACCCAAACATTTTGAAAGCTTTAATCCAACATATAAACATAAAACAAGCAAGAGGGGGAGGAGGAAATTTCCTATGGAAGCCACTAAGTTATTTGCCAAAAACAAAGCCATAATTAAATTTTCTTCTAAAATGTTAGATTGTCAGTTGCATACCAGATTCAGTCTGAATTCATCGAAGTGTGAAGAAAAGGGATTTTAGTACTGCTTTATCTGTCTATTTCAACCAACTGTCTTTAACTGTGGCGTCTCTTCTGACATCTCCATAATGAGTGAGCACGTGCATAAGTGTATATACAAACCAGGCTTCTTATTGAGCCTAGACACTGCATAAAAATTCTCTGCTGTCATGAAATTCTCAGTTGCGTAATGGAAAATTCCACAAAGAGCTGGGATTTACTCTTCAGAAATATCCCATACTCTATTCAAAAACACTTAGTCTGTTTTCAAAGATAATTTTTCAGTTTTTTTATTTGGTGCTTTTCTAAGACATGAATATCTTTGTTTTTTTCCTCCTGCCTCCTGTTGTAAAGTTCTGGTGCTACACTCAACTTCCTGCCCTCTTTTCCTGGAGCTGATGCTTCCACCCTGGGCATCTATGAGTAATGCCAAACAGAGAATTACCAGGGTTGCATAATAAAGGGACAAGCTATTTCACAGTTGAATAGATCTAAGCTCTCCAGGCAAGAAGATAATAGAAGTTATGGCTATGAAGTGACTGGGTTCCTCCTTGGGGGGCGAAAAAATCTATCTTTACCCAAAGGTGAAGCAAAATATAGCAAACCATGGCAGAATGCAATTGTAGATATAATCTTCTCCTGAAATTTTAACTCCTAGTGATGAAAGGAAGAGGAGAAGGAGAGGAAGAGAGAAAGAGAGAGGGAATAAATTACGTTTACTAGATCATATATTATTCGATGTGCTATGGTGATCTTCTAAGAAGTGAAAAATCGTATTTACAGTAATTCACTATAGAAAAGAAAACTGCCTTTATCTCGTTGACAATTTACTTACCAAAATTAACACACAGACACTCTAATTTTGTAGCCTGCAATACCTTAGATCACCTCGAAACCTGGTAAGCTCTACCAGTACATTTTTTTATAGTCTGCATTCAAAGACTGTCAATGGCCCTATGAAAAAAGTACATTGGAACACTGCATCCTGCACAGGGAATCCTGTGGCTATAAATCAAGTGTATGAAATGTAATCGCAGACAGGAGACTGAAAGTAAGTCGAGTCAGACAAAAGTCTTGGCACAACTGTGACTTCCATTTTAAAGAAGTTAGTGAGCCACTAGGGGCATTGTCTTGGCCAGAGATAGTTGCCGTAAACAGAATTCTTCGAACAAGGGTAAGACAACCCCAAGCTTGGCAATGCAGCCCCTTAGAAAGAACTTGTTCTTCGCATCCCAGTGACCAGTACCAAGAGCCTGTAATGTTCTGTCCCACCAAGCCAGCAATGGGCTCTGACCCATTGCTTACTTGCCCAGATGACTTCTCATATTGTGGCATTTTCAGCTTTAAATGGAAACGAAAAGGAGGAAACATTGGACACTCTCCTTTCCCCCCTTCCTTGCCCTCCAGGGCGTGTTTTTAACTAGCAAAAAGCATCCAAACTGACCTGTGTGTTCCACTCATAGCTAATCATCATCGTAACAGGAACTACAGTGCATTTGTCATTTTTCCTGGAGCTTGCCGTGCATAAGTATCACTTATATCTCTGGTCTTGCATACACCAGCTCTCAAACAGCCACTCACCACTGAGATATTCCATTACTGTCATGCTGGGAATGGAATCTGTTTCTGGGTTTTGTGGCTTGACTTTGAACCAGAGCCTCGTAGCTAGTCGTACTTTCAAGATTAGAGCTCGTCTTGCAGTCGGAAGGAGAGGTGGATGGGAAGCGTTTCAGCACTTCCCTGCCTGTGCAGTTAAAGCTCCTGGCTCACACCCGGCTGCTTTGGGCCAGAGTGAGGGCTGAAAGAGGCGATACAGCCAGACCCGGGGACAAACTGCGGCTCAGTCAGTGTTTTCTCCTGCTCTTTGCTTGCATAAGGAGTAATTCACACCTGCTTGTTAAATAGCTCACTCCCTGTCAGGGGTGCAAAGAAGGAATTATCTAACTCTGCTTCTTCGACCTGCCTCCTCTCTGAACCCGTGTGTCTGATGGGCTCAGTGACCATGCCTGAGCAGCAACCTAACGAAAGGCAATTTATCTCCCATAAATACCTCTTGGTTCAGCCAAACAGGTAATAACAACATAAAATGAATGTCAAGTGGCTGAAATAATCATTAGTTGAATCTTTCTCTGTTCTAATTTGAGGGTGAAGACACTCTTTTCAAATACTGAATGCAGAGAAGGGCAGGACTGACAGCCGCGTCAGGCCTAAATTGTACTGCTTCCATTTTAGACCTCATCTGGCGTTTTCACAAGCTTTAGTGAAATGTTGAACTACTAATCTCAGATCAAAAGGGTCAGAGTCAAATCAGAACCCAGATTCCAGACTTATTTTGTAATTTTAAGAGTGGAAGATGTTGTATTGTTCTGTGGATTCGTTTCTATAGTCAGTCTTAGAGGAGAATGATAAACTAACATCTTTTGATAAATGCCCCAGTCATTTAACATTTACAGATCAGCATTGCTCTCCATTCTCTTTGACCACTGAGTCACACAGATTATATTTGTCGAACTTTGTAGGTTTTTTCTTTTCATTTTTGGTAAAATCTTCTTTCTTTTCTTTCCCCACCCGCTGGGAGTGGGGTAATTAGCCGCAAAGGGAATGACTGTGGAAGGCAGTGGCTGACTGTTCAGGAAGGGGAGGATGCAGCTCCTGTGGGAACGGGGAGAAGAGTGAGGCCACGGGACTCTGATGTAGACAGGAGAGATGGGCTGACTGCTGATAACAGGAGAGAGGAACAGATGTTCACTAAAGCACTAAGGAAACCTGTGCTGATGGCCTGAGTAAGATGTAACAATGTCTTTATCAACACTTTTCTTTTTTTACCATACACCTCATTTGCTCTTATTCACACACCAGTGAAATGGAGCAGAAGTACCCGGACTAAAAGGAAAAGCAGTAGCCCTGCAGGCTTTCTTTGGCTGCATTGTTTCCAAAGGCTTTGTGTATATTCTGGTAAGCAAGATCGAGCTGCCTGGCGTCAGGAATGGCTTCCTGAATAGGAGACAACTCAGAAATCCTCAGTCATATCAGATAACAATCTGCAATGAGCTTCACTGACCTTATGCCAGAGGATGGTATTATTCTAGGGTTAGCATTAGCAGAATGTTGCCCAGAGTAAATCAGAAAGCAGTCTATGCTTATTAATAATAATGAGCAAAGACATAGCCAGAGTTTGTGTCCAGTTTATCTGTCCATCAATGATGGATACAGAGCAAGATAAGCCAAGCTTCAGTACAGCATTCCTTCCACGTTACTGCAGAGGAGCTGCTCTTGGTCACCACTGAGACTTACCTCCCATCCCCTTCCCTTTCCCTCTACATGCCTACCAAAGTGGGAGTAGGCTGTGAAATCCAAAATGCAGCACTATATAACCACTTTACATTGTGGAAATCATTACACAGAATAAAAGCAAGGTTGAGTTGGGTCCAAATTAACTAAGAAAGCATTGTCAAAATATATTCTGCAGTAATAAGGACAGAGAAAGAAAAAAGGACTTTTTGTTAGTTCCCATTTACTTAATGATGACATAAACTCTAAGCTAGCTATTTTGTGTGTCGGAAAGTAATCATGCATGACCAATTTTTGCTCTCGTAAGAGTTTTACCTTGTGGCTGCATTCTGTTTGAGATGATTTCAAGGAATACTTTTATTGTGTACAGGCTTTTCAAAGGTTTGCTCACTGATTGAACAAGTGAGAGCAGAAGGGACCTTTGTTTATCTAAAGTAACCTTCCAAGGAAATCAGGATTCCATACAGGACATTTACAGGCTGCGTAGGCCTTTTCAGTGACTATGATGGCATCCCTTTCCTCCCAGTGAGCTGCTGAAGAGCTCCCACTCTCCTGAAAGGCATTTCTGCCTCACAGACCCTTCCATTATTAGTTTTCAAAACAACTCGTGCAGTCAAGTGGAGATACAGCTGCTGCCTTTTACATACCCCAGAAAATGGGCTGGAGTGGCCCAGCCATGTTACATGGACTATCAAACAGGAGAGCATGAAAAGTCTGGTCTTAAGAGTGTTCTTTGGAGTCATCCTTGGCTCAGACAGGCTAAGACCAAATAGTGGTGGTTTCTAACAGTTTCTGTTGAATTAGTATTGTTATTTTCATACATCTGTTGGACATTGTATTTGCTCCTCAATTCTGAAAGGATGGTATATATGGGGAAAGGTGATAAAATAAATGAGAACCATAGATTTCTATTTTCTCTTCACCAAAATGACTTGTATTTTTTTGCAAACCACTTATAAAGGCTAAGAAATTGAGTTAATATGAAAATGTAAGAAAAGAACAAACCTTTTTATATGAGGTTCTAATGGGTTTTTTTGTAGTTGTAAGTGGGGAGTAAAAGAACTGAGAAATTATAAAGGAAGGGATGCTGTGGGTTTCCATGAGTCTTGCTGCTGGGTGCAGCACCAGCTCTTGCCTTTGCCTTTTCTCTATCCACATGTCCATGAGTCCTAAGGACTTTTCAGGTTGCCATTGATTTATTTTTACTTTTAAACCAGGAGAACTGACTGTAATTTCTGTTTCAGCTCAACTTCAGCCTCTGCCAAGGGGAAACAGGGATAGAACAAATCCCTTCCATTCTAATATAAAATTCTTCATATATATAATATATGTAATGAAAATTGAACTGTTAACATATCGAAAACCTTGCTCTGTCAACATATTCTCACACCTTGTACCGACTGACATCACCTCTGACAAAAGCCAGTTAGTAAGAAAGGCTTTAGAAACCCCTCTGAACAGTAATCCTCAGAAAACTTCAGTAAAATGGTGCAAAATAAACCAAAACAGAGTTCAGGTGAACAGGGCACACACCACCAGTATATTTTTTTCGTGTGACTGTAGAAATGCTCTGGAGCTGGCCATTGGGGGACACTTCTTTCAGCAATTTGGAGCATTTCTCAGGGGACATATCATCCTGGCTTTTTAGCTGATATTTCGCTGTAAGACCCAAGAAATTGCTCTGAGGTGTTTCCTTTCCCACAGGCAAATGGAAAGTTAATATTTTATATGAAGATGAGCACAGTCCTCTGATGCAGCTTAATGGATTTTTTACAATTTAAATGTCATTGCATTACCAGCACAACGGGTCAAATTTGCCCAAGGGTATTTATGTTGACAAAGTGATAGGACAGCTACAACAAGCTCAGAACAAGGCAAATATGCTGAACATATTTACCTTGGGAATGGCTTCTCCAGAGGAGCTAAACACAGCTCAGAGCCTCCTTTAACGTTTTGATGTGTAGTCAAGGTAAGCAAGTGGTGAAGTCGGATATGAATTGTATGACACACATTTATTGTGGGGACAATGACAAGCAAAATTTACGGAATCTGATCCTGGCTGACTACACAAGTAACCCTCTTTCCCACTGTGGTCCATGCCTGCCAAGCTGCATTTCTTTACCTTTTGTATTTGCATCCAGTTCAATCCAGGGGCAGCAAGTGAATGAGACGACACCAAGAAAGCACAGAGAGGAAGTGAAAATACAAAGGACAAGCACATAATATCTTCTGTCTTCCAGAGCCAAACCTTAAAAACCCCTGAGGCTTTCTGGAGTGGGTAGGGGCACGTAGGTGGTGACAAGGAGTTTCAAGGCCATAATTGCCATGGTAAATGGGGGTGATCTCTTGGCCCTTTGGATGCCTAATGACTGGAAGTTATCAGAAAGGCTCAGATCAGCCCCTTTGGGCCTCGTGGTTTTAATATGATGATTCTAGACCCACGTAACCAAGAGGAACAAAACTTGGTATAACTCAGGCTGGCCAAATCTGGACATAATTCTTCTTTAGTATCTAAAATACATTATTTTCTTCTGCCGTCGAGAGACAGCTTTTGTCTCTGCTGCTGGTGGAGTAAACTGGCCTTCAACCTCACTCAACACACCCGAGCCTGGACACCTTCCAGGTGAGAAAAGGGTGAAAGAAGTAGCTGCTACTTGCTCATTAGAACATAACAGATGTGCTGGGGAGCTGGATGCCTCGTGATATGTGCTGCAGTCAGGCAAAGCAGCTGTGAACTGCCATCTTGTTCAGCTGGGACAGTGTAAACTGTATATTCACACACTTTGCTGAAGGTATGTGAATATGCAAGGTGCTAAGCAACAGTAAATTCTTCCTGAAGTCTTTAATCTGCATAGTTATAGTATTTAGGGTATGTAGAAGGCAAATTAGATCTGGATGGAGACTGAAATGGCCCATCTCCCCAGATTCTGATTTCTCTTTGACTGATTCTTTCTAATCTATCCCCTGTGAGAGGATAGTACCTTATTATGACTTTAAAGCCTGATTTTTTTCAGTAGGGCTGTGTGTTTCAAATGAGAATTTATTTCGTGTCAGGGAATTCCATGATTTGATAGCCATAGCAAAGAAAGTGCAAAAAAATGGTTTTGGGCTGAAAGGACATGGTTTTAGAACAATCACTGCATCTTTTTCCTAGTAATGTAATTGTATAAATGTGGATTTGTAGAAATGTACAACTGAGGTGTGGAGGTGGGAAAAACAATGTTCTTGCCTAGGGGAATAAATGTGGTATAAACACTTTCCTCATGAATACACCTATTCCTGTCATATTTATCTTTTTAAATGTATGCATTCTTTAGAAACTGCAGTAAATGCTATGCTTCAGTTGTCTGAGGGAAATATTAACTCCTTAGTATTCTATTTGTATTTGGAAGTCTGGAGAGAAGGGAGTGCTGTGTTAGCACACTGGTATTTAAAAGCTGTTTTACAACCAGTGTAAGAAGTCTCGGTGATGTTTGGACGGTCGGGACAGATGGAGACGAGAGATCTCTGAAGTCAGGTCTTAGAGCATGAGGTTTATTACGAAGGGCGTGGGTACAGGGAGCCTGCTTAGAGCTGCCAGCCACAGCTCGGAGCAGGCCAGAGAAGTAAAGGAGAGCAAGAGAGAGAGAGAGCTGAAGAGAAAAGGAGAAGAAGTAGAGAAGTGCCGGTAGAAGTCCTTTACAATACAATAAATCATCTTCTGTGTTGAATATTCTAATTTTCATCAACCAACCTAGTACAAGATACAAATCCCATAGCATTTACATACAGCCTATAAGAATCATTGCATTACTATACTGCGTTACATTTTAAACTCTAAAACTACTCTTTGGACCCCTTCTGCCAAGCTAGCAGGGTCTGCTCTGACCCTTGGACCTGTTTTCAAGCAGAGGGTATTGTTCAATCAAGAGGGGATTATCTTTAGTGGCCATACCATTGTTCTCCAGTTGTTCAGTAACCAAGGCCTGGTATCTCAAAGTATGCTTTCATTTCTATCTGGTTCATAGTTTCCATATACCCAGCATCTCTATAAGTCTTTCCTGTTTCATCTTCCCCAACAAACCAGCTTGTCATTCAACCTGAACAATAAACATTAAAAAAACCAAGAAAAACTTTTTAATTTTAATTTTATAATTTATAACCAGATGGAGATGCAGGGGTGGAAGATTAAAATTTCTGGGCTGGACAATGAAATGTCTGAGGAGCCCCGGACATTTGTGGCCAAGGGCCGTTTCTGTGCATTGTTGCAAATGCTGGTGATCTCATGGCAGCCCCAGTCCTGCCCCCGTGGCCTCGTGAGTGGTCCTGGTCCAGCAGCCAGACATGGGGGAAGCATCCAGCCTCTCCCCCATTAACTGCCCAGATAATGAGGGTAAGATGTTCTGTTTGTCTAAATCGGTTCTTGCTCTGTGGCAGTGGGAATACGGCTGCTCAGCCACAGAGGAGCTGTGAGGCAGGAGAGGCTCTCAGAGGACTGTCTATGTACTTAACTAGATGAATAGTGAGTCAGTGGGGCATGGGGAAACAGCTGTCACATTTATCTTCCTCACACGAGCAACTGAGAGTCATTACCAGGATCTAATACACCAAAGGATGCTTTGAACAGAGATCATCCTCATTTATTTGTCTACACATACTTAAAATGTTGCTTTGTGGTGTAAGTTACTGGCACAGAAGGAGGAGTTTGGGCTAAAATTATTTTAGGGACTATTTAAGTGCAGGAGATTAAAGCTGATCTGTTCTTTTCCAGTATCCTCTTTCTCATTGTACCGTGGGGAACCTGTTTTTGTGAGCCAATCATCATTTTTCTTAAACATATAGAGAAATTATAAGGGATAATTATATCTCAGGGGCACCTTAATTGTCCCAATTACTTGGCTAGTTTTGACAGCCAGATCTGATGAAGAGAGATTTGTAGGCATAAGACAACATTTCATCTGGTATTTGGACAATACTCATGGTACAGCTATAATAATCAAAGTATCTGTGTATAAAAAGATACTGTATGCAAAATAAAACTGGAGGAGAAAAAGAGCTTTGGTGAATTAAAAGAAATTCTTTACCCAGTCAGCCTTCTGCATGAGATATACAGCATTAGCACTAAATCAATTATAATCAAGTTGCACGTAACTAAAATTGGCAAATTCAATTTCCTCAGTGTTTCATTATAGCTTAGCTGCTGTAATGATAGATGGAATTACAATGCCTTCTACAAGACCTTCCAGGTATAGTCATTGTCAAACATAATTTTACTTTTTACTTCTTTTTTTTGTAAATTAAACAAAATATAATTGTCTGGGATCAATGATGAAGTTACTTGCTCTGGTACAATAGGCAATATAAAATCCCTGATATCATACTGGGCTGCATGGACGCTAAAGAGCCTTTTCAGGGTTTTTTAGGCATAATGGGCATTTTTTGGTTAAAGGATGAAAGCCAGATATTTGAACTCAAAGGGCTAATGTTAGTTTGAATTAAAAAAAAAAAAANCAAAGTGCAGACACTTTCATTCTCTGTAACTTCTAAAAATGAAACAATTATCCTCTTCTGTTGGACAGCTTTGGTGTTAGTATGATTTCAAGAACAAGGTTAATGTTGAGCACACCCTTATACTCTGTCTTGTGGAGGTGCTTTCTTGAACTGAGATCATGGGAAAGGGTTGAAATATAAATAGAGGCCTTCCTGTTTTTCTGTCTGAAATTCTGTTACACCCGTAACAAGGTTTTAACATCTTGCCCAAATGAGCAAAATGTTATTCTCATCATTAAACTGGCAGTTGCACAACGGCGACTGGATCAGATACAAAACCAAAGCTTTTTCACAAAGTTATTCCTTGGGGTAATCAGGGAGCAGGCAACCATAAAATAAAGCAAAACTTTATTCCCTGCTTCCTAAATCTCCAAATCAGTTTTTTTTTTAAATCATCTTTTAACAAGAAAGGTAGAGGAGAAGCTAGTAAAAATATCTATGTGTAAAATGCAAATATTTTATGTAGCTCTGTAAGATAGAAGAATTCAGATTTTTTCGGCTCACGGTTTTCAGTAAAAAAATAGCAAGAAAAAACCCCAACCAGGTTATACTTGGTAAAAAAAAAGGAGTGCTTTTCAGAGTCTCTGAAACCATGAGGGACATATCTATGCCCGCATTGGAATGCAGCACGAGACACATCTCCATGATGGACACTAGCACTAGGCATAACCCACAGCCCCTGTTCCTAATAAAAAGGTATTCTTCGTGTGAGCTAAGCATGGTAATACAGTCAAGAGCTCGGTACCGAGCCATTCTTGCCCGTGCACATATCATCTGTCACCCTGAGACCCACTGGCAGATTGGCTCTTGAAGAAAAGAGCATTTTCATGCAAAACCTCCTATTACTATAAGCCACTCTGGGCAACCAGTGGGGGGCCTGTCCAATCGTTTTTTATCAAATCTGTTTTACTGAGAAACAAAAGTTATTAAAAGCAAGAAACCTAATAATGAGCTTTGAGGTTCAGCTCAGCTCTGTTTACTGCTCTGATTCCAGAGATTCGCCTCTATTTCCTACAGAGAGATTAGCAATTACAAGCTAAATTACATTTTCATTGGATAAATCATTTACAGGTAGTTTGAGATTTTGGTCTTAAAGCTTCAGGATGACTGAAAAAGCTCTTCTCTCATTTCAGGTGTATTCAAGTGGAATCTATGTGTAAACTGGCCCTATCACCTAGGAATTCCAGACCCTTGGAAACTATCACAAACAGATGTAAAACCTGTTCTCAGCCAGAGAGTTGTGTATTGAATATAATCCTTAGGGAGGATGACATATTTTATAATTTCTTTGGACTGATGTTACCTAGCTACTACATGGGGGACTGTATCACAAAAAAAATTACAGGCCAACAGTATTTAGTAAATGCAAAGGTGTCAAATAATCTTTATCCTGCATGCTTGATATAGCTACACACCTCTGTGTATATATCCCACACCAGCAGGATGAATGAACTGGAAAATTCATAGGCAAAGCTTGAGAGCCACAATTCATAGAATCATAGACTATGAGGTTGGAAGGGGACCTCAGTTCATCTACTTGTGACACGTACATGCTTTGAGAGCCAAAAGTTAGTCATTATTTTGCAAGTAAAAAGAGAATCGGGTCCTCATGCCAACAAGGTTCAAGCACCTGTCATAGTTTTTGCTAACTTAGCTTTAGCACCAAGGCTGTTGTTACCTAGAAGTGCAAACAATACATTCTGCCCAAAATCAACTTGCAGTCACCTAGTAGCATTCATCTTATTTCCTGTGTGTCATTAGGATTAACGTCCATCATACTCTTGGTGGAGGACAGCAGATCAAAGGGAGAACACATGTGCTTGTGCCAAGGCACAAATCCATCCATTTTAACATTCTACCCAAGACTGAAACCTGCACTGTTTAAATCCTGTAGATGTCAGCCAAGCATACATATTTTAGAGGATGAAACAGTAGTGCCCAGACACTAATTCTGCTCTCCTAGTTGCTCAGTTTGCTTCCTTCTTGGCATTTTAAAATCTCCAAGTACAGTATTTTTTCCCAGCACAAAAAAATTTCCGTCCAATGAATATAAATAACAAGTGCCCCTGGACTCCACCACAGCTGTGAAAGCAGTAGAAAGCATGTGGACTCCTGCTTCTCCATTTGCGCCCTTCTCACCAACATCCTGTGCCATCAGGGGTGATTCATGAAGCTCTGCAGAGCTCACTCTGGCACCTCCCTGGGTACTGCCACTCCAAGCACATTTGGCTGGAGCTGACACTGCCAGCCATGGACGCCTGCTGCAGAAAGCCCACTGGAAACGGGCAGTTCGTGCTAATGATCTCAGCGCTGCTGTCCCTCGGCGCAGCTGTGAGTCTGACCTAAGCCTGCTGAATGTTTCAGAGGCAGAACAGCACACGTGTCCCAGCCTCAAGTGCTCAGCTACCCTGGCCCATCGGTTTTCTAATTCTCATTAGATAACACTTAATGCCAAAGACAGTGATGTTTTAAGTATCGATTCCCACACACAGATAGTATTTAATTTTTGGTGGTACCCAGGACATCTCCGATAGTAGGTGGCATAATTTAGTTCTCTGTCAAATAGATGAGAATGTTATTGCTTTCATTGATATGTAGTCGAGTACAATTGATCAAGTATCCTTATTAAATTCTGCCAGCAGGATTGAAAATCCCAAAGATAATTTCACTGTAATGCTTGCCTTGCATTGGCAAAGTACACACAGAAATTTCATAGCCTACCTGATTTTTAATCACTACAAGCAAAATTAATCTATCTCCAGGGAACCTAAAAGAAATTTGTCAGCTAGTCAGGTTAAAAAAGGTCTTAAAGAAGGCTGATCGATAAAGTTGGATTTCACCCCAGGTTGCTGTGATTTCATGTACATTTGTAGAAGTCAAATAACACATACAAATGTCAAATTGCTAGTTTCAGTATATACTTTAACATGTGCTCTGGATGTTTGAATAGAATATTGAAGGCAAACAGTGCTGAGTCCAGAAAAAAAATCCTACTATTAAAATAAGGACAGTTTATTAAGCAAAACATATGTACTGCCATTGTTAAATCCATGTTTTTTATGTCTCCACCACTTCTATATAACCTACACCATATATTAACTCTATTTTAACTGTACTTTCCTTACCCTTTCCTCTTAGTTTCCTTTTCCCTACCTACTCATCCCCTCAGGTAGCAATTAAGATAATCAACACTTTTTACTCTAGATTACATGTGGCAGTAGTGCACATATGCTGATCGTACTGCAATATTGCAGCAATCCAAGCTCAGAGTCTGCTTCAAAATGTCCCATTTTCCCGTTGAGTCTGCATGTCTGAGCAAGAACAAATGACACACACTTGCAAGGACTATTTGTCTTCAGCCGGTTCATATGGATTTTTCTGAGAGAGCAGGGGTAAGGTGACCTGCCATTGTCCTGAGGACAGATTATATTTGTGTAATACACAGGGAGGCAAAGAAACGTTGTGGAAAAAAACAAGGAAGTATGGGGAGGACAGGCTAGCAAAGAAAAGAGCAAAGGAAAACTTCTGAAAAGGGCAGAGCCTCCTCCCAGACTGGGAACTGCAGGAACAATAGGAGCTGTTTCCTCTCTCCTATGAATTAGAAAAATGAGCACTTGCTCCTTTTTCTAAGGTCCTCCACAGATAAAAATTTATAGCTTATCTTAATAAGACTTTAGAAATAATTACTTAGGTTAATATTCAGTAGAATCGGCATTAAACACAAGAATATACAACATGACAGCAGGTAGGACAGGTAAAACTACTTACTTGCAAAAACTCTGGCAGATAAATGTCAGCATTTTGGAAAATTTACTTGTTAAGCATCAACTTTATCACTGTTACCACTATTAATTTTCTCTCTGAAGGCAGGTAAGGGTATTGGGATCTTCCCAATAGACAGTGGATGAACATATACCAAAGAAAGTTTTAGACTTTATCCTGTAAGGTGAGAGAAAATAGATAAATACAGTGCAGAAAGCAAAAAAACATGCCAAGGGCAGGCTAAAAATTATCAGCCAGAAATATTCTCAGAGAAAATTTAAGGTTTTGAAAAACTATTTTTTTAAATGAATAGTACATTTTTATTAGAAAACAATTGCATTTGAAATTGCCCTAAAATAAAAGGGATCGGAAGCAGGCTTAGGTCCAACTTCCCAGAAGCATCATCTGAAAGCAAACAAAACCTACCATCCTTTTGACAATCTCTTGATAATTTTGCCATGATAATATTTCTAGGAGATGGATCAGAAAAAACATGTGGGACCAATAAGGTTTTAGGAGTCATTTCCCTGCTTATGAGACAACTCATGCAAATACAGTTGTATGAAAATTGAACAACTTAGATCATTGATAAAACGATGCTGTGAAACGAATTGATTTTAAACAAATGAGTCAGCTCAGAGAATTACAGGATGGCCTGCTGTGAGAAGGCCCCTCAGGAGACCATCCAGTCCAGCCTCAGCTCGGAGCCAGGAGCAGTTTTAACAGGCTTCTTGGGAACATGACCAGTTCAAATTTTTAGGGTCTCCAAGAATGGAGACTCCACAGCCTCTCTGGGCACCTTGTTCCAGTGTGTGAGTACCCTCACAGCGAGGAAGTGTTTCCTTATGTTTAGATGGAACTTCCTGTATTTCAGTTTGTGCCCATTGCCTCTTGTCATTGTGCAACACTGGGAGTCTGGTTTCACCTTCTTTTCTCCCCTCCATCAGTTATTCTTACACAAGGAGAAGACCTCTGTGAGTGTCCTCTTCTGCAGTCCCAGTCCTCTCAGCCTCTTCTTTTATGACAGATGGTCCAATCCCTTGATCGTCTTAAAGACTCTTTTATACTCTGTGATATCGACTGTTAAATTTAAAATCAATCCATTTTCTTCATCGTGTTTATCAGGTTTTTAAAGTTCAATTATTCCAAGAGTAAATAAAGGCTGTCCCTATTGTCACTGCCTAAAAAACGATGGGGGAAGGACATTTCCCTCCCTTTAATAGCAGTCAAATTTATACTACGCCTTTGCAATATTTTGGGGATATTAAATGTGACTGAGCTGCTATCTTAGAGTGATTGCTCACGGTATGTTTGATCACATGAAGATGCTGTCTTTTACTTTTCTAGGTAGACAGTCTTAGAACATGAATTCCATTGAGTGTAATGGTGGGCTGAAAACTATGCAACCAATTAGGCAAAAAATACTGAAGGAAAAGAATTCAGTAATAAGCCTCTTGAGATTTAATGCCCATATGGGCCTGTAGACTTCTTTCAGAATAAATACTTTGATAAGCTGGTCATGTCTGTTCTTTCTTTTAATGTCTTTATATTTAATTCTGTCATTGAAGTTCAGTTGTTTTCTCCTGGGTTTGCAGGAGTTCTGATACCCTGAAAATTACACAATCCCCTGGGAACTTTCTTCACTTATACTTTTGCATATGGTGCGCTCGAGGGAGGATGTCTTTCCTTCTAAGTCATTACTTTAAGTTCTGAGATCTGTTCATTCAGCTGAGTGCACCTTTTGGTCTCTCCCTCAGGAGTATTATCACTGTTTATCTGTCTTTATCTACCTTTTGATCTTCACATGAGCAGGGAAAGCTACTCCAGAAATGCCTTTGCTCCCTAGATTTGGTGACTGGGTAGTGTTGGATAAATGTTTTTGCCTTCTATTTTAGCAAAGCATTTTACAGTGGGCAGTGTCCTATCACAAAAGCAGTTCTAGTCACAGATTAGAAATCTGGTGTGGGGAACGTAGCTTAACCAGAGAAAAAACCCTGTGCCATGTCTGCTCCAGGAGAGTTTATGACACCAGAATAAGGAAAGAAAATACAGATGGATATAGAGTAAGCACAGGAGTCATCTGTGACTTCTTAAGGGGTGAAGATGACAAAAAAAAAGCAGGGAACTGCAGGTCTGTCAGCCTGACCTCGGTGCCAGGGAAGATCAGGGAGCAGATCAGGACACCCAGGAGATCAGGCCCAGCCAACACAGATTTACAAAAGGCAGGTCCTTCTGGAGCAGCCTGATCTCCCTCTGTGACAAGGGGACCCACTTAGTGGAAGAGGGAAAGGCTGTGGGTGTGCCTACCCGGACCTCAGTAAAGCTGTTTCCCACAGCTTTCTCCTGAAAAACTGGTTTGGATGGGTGCTCTGTTCAATGGGTAAAAAACTGTGTGGATGGTCAAGCCCAGAGAGCTTCTTCCCAGAAATGTCTGCCTTATGCCAAAGCCGTAGATTACACAGAAATTACTCAGCAACTCATATTCTGTCTCATCAGACATGATACAGAAAGATGAAATGAATTGAACTGCAAGTTGCAAAACAGAAGTGATAAAAATAAAAAAAACAGGGAAAACCACTGTATGTAAATTAGATGTAAATTCTCTGATACATTAGCTCTTTCTCTTACCAGTCACTGTTCTGCTTTCTTGCAGATTAGGGAAAAATACATGCCAATGTAATAAAGGTCAGCCTTCTCCAATCAAATAGAAACATTAATTTTAAAAGTGTTTATTTCCTGATGGTCTCTTTGCTGTGTTCTATGCAAGGGCAAATGTTCTTGTCTGTCTTGCTTCTAACTCTTTTTTTTCTCTTGCCTTGGAGACAAATGAGAATAACATCCACGTTGTTACTGAGATATGAAAGTCAACACATCCTGATAGAAATGGTGATGGTAATGAAAGACCAGGTGACATTTCCGGCTGACATTTTAGTGATGTTTATGAAAATTTTAGCTTACGAATATGTTGAAAAAAGATTTTGCAGAATTGGGCCCGAGTCTGAGACTGTTTATAGTGGATTTAGCCAAGTACATCTTACCTTGGTTTGTAGAGTAAATCATCAGAGACGAGTTCCTAGACAGTATTTTGCAGCTGTTTTACAGCTCTTTAATGGTCATAAATGAGTCACGGAAATCACACCGCCTTAGA
This sequence comes from Cnemophilus loriae, assembly GCA_013397755.1. NCBI lineage: Eukaryota > Metazoa > Chordata > Aves > Passeriformes > Corvidae > Cnemophilus > Cnemophilus loriae. The sequence goes on from VZTF01007343.1 coordinate 368,929, forward strand.
CTTACTGGGAGCACCTCTGTCCTCCAACATTGGCCTCAGTAATTTTCACTAGTTCTCCTCCCTCTGCCCCAGATGAGCAAAGCTGCTGCCGAGAATAAAAAAGTGCAAGTGCTGCAGGGATTGTGAGAGTAGGAAGAAGAGAGAGGAAAAGAGAGTTGGAATAAGAGACTGGAGCCCTGCTCACAGAAATACCGTTGCAAAGAAATGAAAATGCTTTAGTTTTTGTCACATTAGTGCAAGCATTAATTGAAAATGTCCCAGTTACAACAGCTATTATACTGCAAGAAAGCAGAGTAGTACTGGGACCCGAGACCAGAAATGACACAGAACAATATCTTGTATCTCCCTCTGTCCACTCAGCCACTGCACTGAACCGTCATGGAACAAACCTGGCTGCCCTCCTTCAGCTATAGGAAAATACTGTTATGGTGGTCTAATCCCAAATAAACACCACACAGCTGCTCACTGATTCTCCTCCCTGTGGGGTGAGGGAGAGAATTAGAAGAGTGAAAGTGAGAAAACTTGTGGGTTGAGATGAGACCGGTTTAATAATGGACATAAAATATAATACTAATTAATAATTATTATTAATAAAAATCAAAATTGTAATTAAAAGGGCAATTTTTTTAAAGGGTGAGAAATTAAACCCAACAAGTGATGCACAGTGCAATTGCTCATCACCAATGGACTTCTTTTCAGAATCAGAGCTCTGGAAAATGCTGAGGATAACTATAAAGAGAATATATGAATAATCGTTTATAGTCAGCTGTGTTTTTCCTTTTCTTCCAACAGTATTTCAAAAGTGACTCTCTGTAGGCTCCCAATAGCAGAAGCCTGCAGAGAAAGCAATCCCAATGCCACCCCCACCCTCTCTAATCTACTTTTATTACGATCAGAGTATAAATCGCACAAATTAATCTTCCACAAAAGCCTCTATTGTTTTACATTTACTTCTATTTTTATTCTGAAATTGCAGAGCTGTTGTTTTCTCATTTATCATCAGAGATGTTGAAATGTGAGAAGTGACACGACAAGGTAAATGTAGGAAGGAGCAAAAACCCAATCTTTTGGCTGGCTCATATTAGTGACTATAATCTGATATCCTTTCTGAAACAGATACATGGAAGAGAGGGCACAATTTAGAAAAGTGTTAAATATCCTGCTCCATGCTGCCTACAAAATATTTGTTGACAGTTATGGTGAAAGCAATGATAGCCATGGAGTGGGTGCCATTGGATAATTGCGATCATTTCTGTTAGCAAGTTATAAATACAGCGTTTCAACCTTCAATTTTAGAATAATGTAAACTAGAATATGAAAATATTTCAATTACAAACTGAGTGAAAAAAAAATTCAAAAACAATAAGTGGAAACTTCAAATTCATTTTTGAGAAAAAATATTTATGGAGGGAACCCTCCCAAAGGATTGTTCCCATGGTTTTTTGGATCAGACACTGAACTGAAAAATTCATAAATAACACAATGTTGTTCTTTAACTGTAAGCACTGTGTTGTAACATTCAAGTTGTTACTAAGTCTCTTCCTCATGCTTTATGTAACTAGCATTCATTTCAGACAATGATTTTCACTTGTGTGTTTTCAGAAGACTGGATACCTGATCCCTGCCCATACCTAGAATGATTATATTACAGAAATAATTAATTTAATGGGAATAAAAGTCTTGCGTTCCTAACTGCTGTTCAAATGTTTTTGAAAAGATTCTCTGAGATATACTGTTAAACTGTAGGAGGAAATATTTACCTGCTAGAATGGCCATTTCCAAACAACAAAACATTCCCTCTTGCACATTTTATATAAAAGAGGAGTTAAAAAATAATAGTGAGAGTCTGCACCACAGCATGTTCATGTCTGTTAGCGCCTGTCAAAACGACTCCTTCCAAATTAAGTAATTAATTGGAGCAAGTTCCACTCTCTGCACTCTGTTGGCGTTACAGCATTCCCAGTCCCATCTCACTGTTTGTTTGTTTTGTGAAACATGGGAACTTTTTAATTTGTCTTCTCTCAGACAGAACTACAACATGCAGGAAGCAGAAGAGATGAATTTGTCAGGATTATTACAGTAACAAGATAAGAGATCCTCAGAAGGGAATTTTCTTTCCCAGATATATAAATATTACGGCATGACTGAGGTTGGAAATTAGGGTCATCTTGCCCAATCCCCTATTTACAATAGGTAAAAATAACTCTGTTGTTTTTAAAGGAAACAGATTCTTTCTGTGCTCTGATTTAAGATGCCATGGAAGTTTATATTTTGTCAGATATATATTCAGGAGACAAAAACCCCTTTTAAACCTAACCACAGAACTTGGGTCTTCAGAGACTCCATTCAAAGTTCCTAATTAGCTCTTTTACCTATATATCCAATTTCTGCATATTACCATGAAATAGAAATTGGCCATGAGGGAGAAGGCTGCTGATAAAGAACAGAAAATTCAAAGATATGTGCTGAGATACCAACTGACAACCAGGCAAAAGGTGAAAACACAGAATGGAGAAGAATGGAAGGGCAAAGAGCAGCCTGGGCTAGTGGTCACGCATGAAGCAGCATGAGGACTGCTGGGCTGGTGAAACCAAGGTGCGGGGCAGGCAGACCAGGACCAGTGGCTGCTTCTAGAAGGCAGCATTTGTGCACAAATAGCTCTTAAACCCGTGCTGATTCGCACATATACGCTTGGCCCCTGATCCATGACTCGGGATGTGCTCTCTCACACCTCAGTGGTCTGTCTTCCCTTTCTGTTGGACAGCTTTTATGTCTGCCTTTGAAAAAGTGTTTTTGCTCCTCAGCGAGACAGATGCAGAGAGAGGGTTTGAGATAGCCTATCTGCACTACCATGGCAATCTCCTTGGGAGACAGCGTGGAGGTCCAGGCAGCAGGGCTTTGCCGTGCAGCCAAGTCACTTGCCCAGACCCAGAAGATTTTCCAGCAGCCTGCATGCTGCAGAAGGCCACAGGATTATTCTGCTAGAGAGGGGGAACCTCCTGAGCCAGAACTCTGTCACTTTATTATGGAAGAGTTTGTGTGGAAGCTGTGTGAATTAATCAGGGAGTCAGACAGCAACTTGACTAAATGACTGAGGAAGAGTCCTGCAGTAGTAATGAGTTATTGTGTCCCCTGCCCAGGGGGAAAGGAACACGTGTCAGGAGCTGTGCTGACTGTAGAAAATGTCCTGGACAAATTACCTGGGGACTTTTAGCAGAACAGGGAAAAAAATGTGTGTGGCTCTATTTCCCCAGGGAACCATTGTCACACAACAGTGCTTGGGTGTTTGTTTCCTCCTCAGCTGCAAATCCAAGGATAAACCCAGGATATTTCAATTACTTCTATCCATTACACAGAGAGCAACAGGATTAGGCAAAAAGGAATCTATTCCCTTTTAAAAATCACACCTTTGAGAGAGAAAACTGCTTTGGAATTGTGAAAAGTTCAAGCTGTTTTATTCTGCAAGTGTCAGACCTATGCTGCCCACAGAGATTGCACAAAGCTTAGAGACGCAGCCATGTAACAGGACAAATAGGAAAATGGATTTACTCAAGCTTGGGTGCTGAATGGTTATTAATGGAGAATCGATGGTAGAGCATGTTGCTTATCAACATATGTACCATATTCTTACATTGCACATCCATAACAGCAGTTCACCCCACGCCCTAACGTGCAGGAAGGCCACAGTCAGATATTTAGAAGTGTAAGATCCACAAAAGCCCCCAAGAAAACTTTATAAAAGAGACATCAGCAGAAATAATTAGGAAATCTGAGTCAAAATCTTTAGAGGATTTGCCTAATTACTTTCACTTTTGTAAATACAAGTATTCTAATTTTTAGGTACCTTAATACTTACATGGGTTGGACTCAAGATAATTAGCACTGTGCTGACTACTCCAGAAGGCAAAACTGTGAGTGGTGGGGGATGAGCTAAGGGCTGTCACCACAGAAGCCACATTCATGTAACACACATTCATGTTCACACTCACGCAACGACCAAGCCTCCCCACCTTCCACTGAGGCTGCACCTGTCGGTGCTGTGAAGCACGAGGTGCAGTGCTAGAGGTGTCACCACTTTATGGGGGTGAAAAACACAAGGGAAAAATTGTATGGCCTGTAGTAAAATGAGAAGTCTCACTTTGCAAAATGTGGGTAGATACAAACACGGATAAAAATCATGCACTTTCTCATCTACCCCTTCCGAGTTTCTGCAAAGAAGAGACTGTTATAAGACTTCTCCCTAAAATAAACAGCATACAGATTGTGATCTCCAACACAAACAACTAAATCTGCATTTGATGAGAACAAAATACTCTGGGGCAAAAAAAATCTGTTTCGAAAGATGCTCAAGAGTATTTGCTTCTTCATTGTTCCACAGAATCTCAGATTTATCTTCAATTATCACACAACTACCAGCGGCTCGAAGGGTGAAAGATTGTGTCTATAAAACCTAAGAAATTTGAGAATACTGCTGCATTCTCTATTCATCAGATATGGAGAGAGAGAGCTATAGCTTTAACCTACAAGTACTTCAGGGAGAACCAAAGCTTTATTTTTGTTTTGTTACAGATGCCATCACATAAGCAACTCCAGAGAAGAAACTTCCAGTAATCTTCCTAAGAGAATTAGAAAGTTTATGAAACCTGCAATCTTACGCTTCTTTATCACTGATATAGTTGAGTGTAGGGCTTTGGGGTTTTTTAAGTCTTTGCTCATTTGATATGTCTTCCTTGTTTGTCTGGTCTGCAGTATGTTCCTCACAACATCTCTGAATATGTTGCTATGAAAGAGATGGTTTTAACCCTCTCTGCCAAAAGTACCACTGAGACACGTGGTGGGAATTGCATGTGTTTCAGAGCAAGTGCCCAGAATGCTTGATCTATTGAGAGCTAAAAGGACAGTCTGTGGCAAGGAGCAAGGTTTGCCTGTTCTGCTTCCTTCTAAAATTCACATGGGAGTATAACCAGATCCAGGCAGACACCTGGGGCAACATAAAGCACTTCCAGTGACTATTTCTACAAGAAGAGGACCACTGTTAGCAAGGCTGTTTTAATCTCCCAGGCTCTGGTTCTGTGGTCCATAAGGGATCCAGCTGTGTCCCAAGGATAATCCATATTTCACACTGAATGTAGCACACTAGTTCATCAAACTGAATTAGGTCCTGCCACATGCTCTGGTGCTTTAACTTCCTTTAAACCTTATTCTGTGCTAGCTGACTCATTCCAGCACACAGTTGAAGCTAAAGGACATAGCTTGCGTACATTTATATTTAAAATAGCATTGTGCTCTTCATTTGTGTGGGGTAGCAGCTCTCCCCTTAGCACAGGAGATAACTGTTTGAGGAATGTGGCAGCCTTTAGCACTTATTTGCCTTTCCACTCTTCCAGCAAAATTTCAAGAAAGAAACAGCAATCACCCATCACCAATCACTTTTTCCCACTGAAATCTCTTCCCTCGGAATGCGTCAAATGAAAAAAAATCCCTCAACTCTCATTAGGGGGTTATTGTCTGTACTTGAGGATGTAAAAAGGGAAATACAATCCCCTATTGCTAGGCTAAGAAAGTATTCCCTTCCTGAGTGTATAAATGTTAATCGGATAAAATAAAAGGCAGTGCTAATGGCTGATTTAAACCCAAAAGCCCAGAGACATTTGCATTCAGTACATTCACCCAGCTAAGCTTCTCTGAAGAAGTAGGGGACATGACGCAGTTTTCAGCAGCAAACATGAAGCCGAACGTAACTGGCTAAGTCGGGTACAAATAGGAAGCCCAGCTTGCCTTCCTGGTTTTTAATAGCCCTTTAATTTTACCTAATGAGGCTATTTATTCTTTAATATAATCTTCCTCTGAATGGTTGTGGTTTCTACAGCAGCGATGGAACAACACACAAGGAGCTCTCTCCTTAGAATCAGCCTGACTTGAGTAAGAAAAATTACTGGGTTGTAATAATAGAGTAATAGTCTTTATTATACTGCATTTTTTTTCACATGGAAATCAAGGTTCATTTGGCAGTCCTGGCCTTAAAAGAATTCATCAGTTACAAAGTCAGGTATGAATCATGAACAGGGGTATACAGAGTCTGCATCCAGTTTAATTTATCATTACTCCTTTTTTGATTTAACCCCACCTGCCAGAGAGTTTCATACTTGCAGGGGCCCAGCAGGCAGGATAGACAGCAGGCTGATCTGAGTTCTGACTTCTCTTTTTGGCATACTACCTTGAGAGCTGGTGTATTTCTTCATTACTGCTCTGCTTGTAACTTCCAAGTGGTAAGCCATGGAATAACCCAAATAAGACATAATCTGTGTAATGGAAAACCAGACATTTCCTTTGCAGAAAGTGATAAATAAAAGTTTAATTTCCATTCCAGCTGGCATGCAGACAGCCCAGGTGGGGTTTATCCGACAGTGCATCTAAGCTATGTTCTTGCACATCATTTACCATTCTGAATTTTAACCAAGAAAAGTGTATTGACAAGGGAATTTGTTAAGAACTTTCCTTTATCTTGTCTGTGCTATTGCCACATCTTCAACTTCATTGAAAATGATAGGCGGTATAGCAAACCTGAATAATATAATTTCCCTTTATTTCCATGTGCTTTGAGCCAGGGCTTCCCAGCTGCTCCCAAAGGTCCCATGTAGTCTGCGAAAGGTTTGCAAAGAAAGTCCTTGTTTGAGATGCTGCATTTCATTTAGGCATTGCACTGAAGATGGATTTTATTATATAGCATTCCTAACCTGATTTCTTATGTTTAAGCAGCCATTTGTGAACAAAACTTGCAAGTCTCTGCTCAAGATATTTGAAAAATCAACTCCTTTCTTTTTAAATTACAAATGTTCATTTCTCTGGAAAGGCAATATTTTTGGCGAAGTTTGAACAAAACACCCCCAGGTCTTTGATTTATAACAGAATAGAAAAAACACATATTCTGGTGTCCATTTCAATAAGTGAGGGCCTCTTACTGTTTAGAAATCAGCATCACCACGACAGTGATCTTTATGACTACAAAGATAAAAATCTCTGCCCAATAGCTTTAGTGAGATATAAAGGCTGACAGATCCTGGGGTCAGGTTTTGAAGCTAAGAAGGAGTGATTTCTGTGAATATATATGAGAAAAACTAGATAGAATTGATAATGAAAAGTAGTCCAGTACTGTGTATGCTGTGTGAATGAACATGGTACTTTTCAAGACATTTTCTATCACCCAAACTACTCACCTTTTAATCAAAACTTACAACATTGTTAGTAACATATCGTAACATAGAAAACAAAATAAAATACCATATAGCCTTAGATTTGTAGTGGGGGAAAGAGTGGCAAGGAATAGAGAGCAACAAGAAAAGCATGTCCAAATCAGAAACTGCAGTTTTCACATTACATTATGATTTCACCTGAAATTTGTTTTAATCCCTGTCTAGTCCTCAAGTGAGGAAGCGCGTGTTGAAAGCATAAATCTAGAAGGATTATCACTGCACAAGTATTTTGGTAATAGTTCCATCTCGGATGAAGTGAGCCGTGGCAAGGCCAATACATTTTAGAATTGTGTAAGTGTGGTGGAAAATTTTAAAATGCAAAGCTGCCATCACACCTGGACAAAAACTGTACTTTCCATCACAGGTATGCCTTGTAAAGAAACTCATGGCTTGGCCAAATGGAGTAAGATCAAATAGTACACTGATAATACAAAAGTCCCCAAACTGGTCTAGGGACTGCCTATATTTTTAGAAAGAACTATTAAAAAGATCTATTCTTCAGTTTCCTCAACCCCACCCCGCCATTTCCCAGCTTAGTTTGCTAAATTCTCAGTCTTCTTGCTCCTTTCTCTGGTTACCACGAAGGAATTGCCTCTTGCAGCATGAAAGCAGCCCCGTGTGTTCCTCCTCGCAGCGCTTGCCAAGAGGAGTGCTTGGACTTTGCAGGAGAGAAAATGGATTTCTCTGACGCCTCAGTGCTGTCCCCCGGTGCTGCAGGCCAGCAGGGATGGGCTGGGGAAGCCCTGCGGATCCTCCACAAAGCTCTGATTCCCAGGATGGAGACACACAGCTGAATTTCCACACAAAGCCGGTACCAGCGACCGTGCCCGTGCTGTGTGGAGGTGTTACGTTACCCTCGAGGTTGTCAGGGGGACTCCAGATGCTTTTATATCATCTGTGAATACTGAGCATGAACAACCTGGGTGTAATCACTGGGAGCTTCTTCTCTGACAGATTAAATATGCAATATTTTATAACCTAGTTTAAACATGTCCCATGCAAAATTCAGGACTGGATTTCAATATGTAATTTTCTTTTAATTTTTAAACAAGTTCTCGCAATGATTTTTATTTTATTATCTGTATCTGTGGAATGATGAACAAATCAAAATACTAAAATCTACAGATAATTTGATATTTAATCATTAATCTAGTCTTGTAAAATGAAATTTTAACCAATCATAAATTTAGATGTAATCAGAAACTATATCTGTCATTATTTCATTAGACTGCTGAGTTGTCAAATAACTGAAATCCATTATCCTTACATAAACTTCTAGTTTCCAAGGCAATTTAGTCTCTAAGCTCTGAAGAGCTGCCAGTTAAATAAGAACAATTTTCTTTTAAGCATAAGGTAGAGAAAACTAAAATTCAAAATGAAAGACAAAAAGAGAATTATGGAACAGTAACAACATGAAATTAAATCCAAGCATTTTAAAAATATAAATTCTGGGCAGAAAAAAAAAATTAAAAATGAATGTTTGGAAGAACTCTTAAATATTATTAGTAAATTCCACTGATTAGGAGCCTTGCATCAGATGCCTTTTATCATTCATGAATGGACTCCATTAAATGAATCTCCAGACACCTTATTTCACTTTTTGCAAATCTACTCACAACAAGGTTTAGAAAAAATGCAAAGATAAGCCTACATGAATGGAAAATTAAAATAATAACTGATTCGGGAAGAAGGAAAAGGGACAGCAAACATTTGCTCTTAAAGGAAATCTATCCCATTGATGTAGCTTTTAGAGCTTGGCAAAAAGACTGAAAATATATGGATTATAGATCTGCAAATGGAGGTTTCATTTTGAGCCGCATTGACTTTCAATTTGTGGAATAGGTTGTGAATAAAACCAAAAAACCAAACAACCCCATTCCCAAAAAAAACCCAAACAAAACAACACAGGAAAAAATGGTGTATCTTTGCAACAGAGGCAAAGGTTCCTCCTTCCCTTTCCTCATTCCAGTGCAAGGGGAACTACCATCTACTTACTGTTACTCTTTTTCTGCATTTTTCCAACTTGTCCAGTTTTAGAATTTGTATTCTCTCCTCAACCTTCATTTCTATCCCTCTTTCCTCCTCTCTAACCTCTTTTATTTCTTTGGATCTGGGATGCTTTGCAGGATGGTTGATTATTAGGCAATATCAGAAGAATTGAGAAACAATTTTTGTGTGCCTGTGTAAACTCAGCTGACTACGGAAGAATCTCAGAAAATGGCATCTTACTGAGATTCTTCCCTCAAAGGGTAAATACAGACCATCCTGTGGTTCAAGAGAGCTTAAGAAGGTAAAAATGCACCTGAAAGAAATTAGGGATGTAGCTAATTTGGAGGCTTTGGTTATGAAAATCTGTCTCTTCCATACCAAATCCCTTTGATATCACTGTTTCTCAGCAATGAGTTTGTTAATCAGCCTGGATTGTCGTTGTTGTTGCTTTTTAATACTTTTCCTCCAAAGTCTGTGTGGCAATACCTTAGGACAGCATGAAAACCAATTTTCACAATGGGTAAACATTGTACAGCTATCAATCTAGGAGCTTTAGAAAAGTGTCATATGCTGCTGGGTACTGTCTAGGTTCTTTTTACTGTCGGGGTTTCTTTTTACTGTCTAGGTTCTTTTAGACCAAACTTGAGGGACAGAAGATTCTAGTTTGGTCACAGTACATCAACAGTACATGAGCTTCTGGCACATGAATGACAACTCACAAAAAAATCAGGCTTTTTTTCCAGATATTCTGCAGCTGCTAAACTGCACAGATGGGGTGAGAGAGAAAGAGGAAAATTTACCTCTTTTGTTTTAAAAGCTCTCTTCTTTGTCATTGGACTAGAAAAGGAGAAGGACAGGCTGTGTTGTTAGTGACATTCTCACATAAATTTTTATTACCAGTTCAAACCCTCCTTGCCATCCTATACTACTTTCATGGACATTCTTCCCCCTCTTCCACTAACAATATCAATGAACTGTTTATTGCGTCTTGATACAACTTACAGGTTTGTTTTTACAACAGATTTTAAAAAATACTTTGTGCAGTAATCTAAGGTGAGGATGGATCGTCTGGTTCTGTGCCATATAATATTCCTCTATTCTCTCTCATCCCTGCATGCAGTCCAGTGCTGTCTTTGCCTTTTTAACCACAGGAGACTGTTAAATTGTTGCCCCAACTGCTTGCAGCTGAAGGGGTTGGTGGTTTGGGGTTTTTTGAAGCGGGGAGGGGGGGGAAAGGCATGTATTTGGCTCAGACTGCTGGGCCACTGCTGTGCCTCTCACTTATTCTGTTCAAGCCATCCACAATTCAGACAGCTGTATCTCAGAAAAGATCCAGCATAAGAGCACTGAAGTCGGGAGGTGGCTGTGTCGTGCAGACACTGATGTGAGCACAGCTGAGCAGATGTCTGTGGGCCTGCCTGCTGCACATTACCTTCTCCCCCAAAACGAGCTAATTGCAAGCAGGATTCCAGCAGGCTGGGTTTTGACATGCTGTATCCATCCCCTTCTGTGCCATGGGCCTTCAGACAGACTAAGAATTATTCATGTAGCAAACACCTGGATTTACACAGGAGCCAGCAGAGCTAATCTGTTCCGGCACAGAGACAGGACGGGTGCAGAATAGAGCCAACAACCCTAAATCAGAACCTGGTAAGGGGCAGGCCAGCACCACTACCCTGTCCACCCAACTGGAAAAGCAGAATTTAGGAAGAGAATTACAAAGATTTGAGGGGAAGAATGACTTTGTCTGCTCGATGTCACATGGACAGTATCTAGCACCTTCACAGAGGCTTGTTGTCTAAAACCATAATAACGTGTGTTGTGTTCCTAGGACTGATTCATCAGGAAGGAAACAAAATGAACCAATATAAACTCCAAAACAAAAGAGCAGGATCTGACAGGGCTTACAGGAAAGCAAACAAGCTTAGAACACTGCTGATGCCCATTATTAACACTTACATTCGGGCCAGCTCTAGCAGGAATTGCCCATCACCATTTAGAGGCAGGAACAACAAATTGTACTCAGGCCTGTGGGGAACCATAGTTAGAATTCATCCAACACAAGCAATGGATAGACCAAAAAAACTTTCAATCTAGGACTAAAAGTGTGTAAAATTGTAGGAGATAGCCTGAGAGAATTCAGATTCTGCTAGGTTTTCACATATATTGTTGTGTATTTATTTGCTCATTTAGATGCACAGGGTATTTTTAAGAAAATAGCTTTTGCACAAAGGCGTTCAGTAAGGAAGAGGGATGGGTCTCTTTGCAAGCACCTGGCAGCACCCCTTTCCCCATGATACCAGGCTTAGGAGAATATTCTTAAAAATATCTGCAAAAATGCCTCACAATCTTGCCTCTTTCTGGATACAAAACTGCTTTCTGAGTATTTAATTTGCTTTTGGTTTCACTGGAGGAACCAGAGACTGGCAAAAGATGTACGAAAGATGGAGTAACTGTCAAGCCCTTTGAAAGCCAAAATCTTATGAGGACAAGTGCACAAGCTGAAGGCATGGGATCAACTCCAGTTGGTTTCTTGTGGATCAAATATTTACATGTACCTGTGAGATGAAATCATGATGTTATCTCCAATGGAGGAAACGTCTGTTTATATGTAGTGATCATCAATCAGCCTTCTTACCCTCTTCCTAGCAACTCCTCCTCTGATATTTCCAGCATCAGAAATATTGATTTTTCACAACTTTTTTTCCTGAGAAAAATATCTCAATCACTCAGCAAATGGTGGTTTCTCCATGTATTACACTGATCTGAGTTATGGCATGGTTGGCTCAGAAGATATCAGGTTCTTTCTTTTACTACTTAAAATAGATGTGGAAGGCAAAACAGCTGGAAAACAAACATTAGAGATATGATGAAAGCAGGAGTGAGAAGGCAAACACGTCTTTCCCCCTGCTAGATGTTGATTAGATGGAGAGTGCATGCTGAGGTTGAACAAATAACAGCCATTCCTGGCTTTTATTTTCTAAAGCTGGAAAAAGTTGATAGCTAGAAAACAACAACATGTTATGAAGTACTTTTTCCAGTTTCAGTAGTATCTTAATTTTACTTCAGCTCTAAAAATATTCATATAAAATGCTGCAAGGTCTAATGAGACAGTGGTACTTCAATGTTTCTCCTGCTGATGTCATAGAATGGTTTATTGATTCTATTTAACTTCTAATTGGCTCACATTATTAAATTACCATCATTCAGGCTAGAAATTAGTCTAAATGATCAATCAACACAAAATAAGGTCAAGATTACTAGTGACAGACTGGATAAGCAGATAAATAGATCAATAGAAAGAAATAAAGATAGATCAATCAGAAGTTTAGACGAAATGGAAAAAGTAGGTCGACCTTTTTTCTCGTTCTTAATTACATACCCACTGGCTTTTTCTGTGGGGACTTGAAATATTGAAGTCTTTTTCTTCATTGCATAATTAGAATTCTAAGATCTGACTGATCATGTCAAATTTTGAAGCAGAACAAATAGTGAAAACTAGGCACACTGAGATGTTGAACCATCAAATTACATTAGCAAAGTCACAGCTTAATAGAATCTTCCACTAATTCCACCAAGTTAAGATATGGAGAACACTGAAATACTAAAAAAAAAAAAAAGCTCCACATTAATTAAACAAACTTACAGCAAATCTGTCTAGACTGGTGCATAACCTTAAGTTTGAAAGGTTAGATTAGGACAATTATGTACTGACTGCATTTTTTTTTTCAAATATATCCCAATCATTAATTACTGAAAGCAATGCACGCTCTTAATGTAACTAATATCCTCAAATCAATGATTTCTTTACTTGACTTTGTACTGTCACACCACTGACTCAGGAACATGGTATGATATCTAGTGTGCTTTTCATTTTTACAAAGTGTGTCTGATCTTTTCTCAGCCACATCCAGAACAACTTATATTTTGTCCTCATTAGCCAAGAATAGGCTGGATCCTTCTTAATGATCACTAGGGAACACTCAGATTTCTGTACAAACTAGGACAAGCTATTTCACTTTTTTGTGCCTTGGTTTTCCCATTTGAAAATGAAGATGTTGATATTTGCCCTCTTTTCTTTAAATGGATTGAGATGTGTAAAATGCTGTTTAATTTTTAAAAAAACTATCATTTTATTTTCTGTTTTCCTATCAAAATATCACCTCATGATTGGATGGTAAGAACCTGCTAATAATGAAAAAAAGGAATATGCCAGTTGTCTGTTTTAGGAAGGCTCTGATTGTCCGGCTAACTACTCAGATTAAAAGCTGTGTCTGGAACTGTGGCTATATTATTTCTTGCAGGGTTTCCCAAAGATCCCTCCAGGGAAGAGCTGGGTACAGGGCCACACCTATGTCTCCTTATGTGCCTCCGGGGGCTCCCTCAGCTATAGCCTAAGGCATGGTAAAATCCCTCTGGAGCCAAACTTCTCCTTCCTTACCAATCCTGATTCCTGGCCACTGTGCCAGAATTCGTGGCACTGGAACAAGGTGAGCAGCAGAAAATGTGTTCACTGGTGAGCTCAGCCTTCGGGTGCCAGGTGGATAAAGAAGCCCTTGGCTGTGACAAGCCGTGGGTCAGCACAGGCTGGGGGACGAACAGGCTGGGAACAGCCCTGCCAAGAAGGACTTGCAATAGGACAAGGGGTAATAGTTTTCAATAAGAAGAGGGATGATTTAGGTTATTGAATAAGGAAGTTATTGCAGTCACTCCTGAAAACTTTGCACTACCATTTCATGTTTTCAGAAAGTTCAAAATAGTGCAGAAAAAATATAAAGGGGAAAAAAAGTAAGTAAGAATTTAAAATAATTCTTCCTGACTGTTAGTAAAAACACAGGCTTCCAAATATTTCTGCAGCACATTTTCAACTCCCATTTGCTCACCTCTCTAACTAAAGTAGTTCCTCTTGTTTCTCCTCACCTTCAGTGTCTGCTGCTGTTATTTTACTCACTCTTCTACAGCACATACTTTCTGTGCATTTTAAAGGCTGCAGAATTCTTCCACCTACAAACAAAAATCAATGCATATCTTCCTTAGAGCAGATAAGGGCAGCGACGGCCCTTCGACAGCCCTCTGATGATGTGTGTTATTGGACTGGGTGCCTGTTCTGCGATGCTGAACACAGCCGAGCAGATGAGGTGTTTCTCTAGACAGATTCCCCATCAGCCTGTCCCAGCTCCCACTGGAAAGGAGCTGTTTATTCTCTCCTCGCCACCCACTCGCCCTCGCTGCGCCTCAGCAGCTGCCGCGAAACTCCCCCGATGCTGCTGCATAACTCACACCTGCGCTAGCCACAGCGAACGTGGAGGAGCAGCGAGGGGGAAATACACCCTCCTGTGAATTTGGAAGCTTCAAGAGCATCTAAAGAGATGTGTTATCCTTTCCTTGAGTGTGATATTAAAAATAAAATAAAGCGCCTCAAACACACAGGATCAGTTCAAGATGCACAGACATCTGAACTAAGGCAAGTTCATTTTTTTCCTTGTTGTTGCTTCCTTGGTGTTGTTCAAGTCTTTTTAAAAACAAGCAAACAATAAACAACTGCAAGGCACTCTGGAGAATGTTTCAACCCTGCTGTGCTAAAATAAAATGTGAAATACTGTGTACAATGACATCGAAACTTCACTCAAATTATCATAAATCACACTTGTCACATTCATTTGCATTAGCTGCTGAATACTGAACTGACTTGACAATATACCTAGGCAAATTAAAAACCAAATAAGGAGAAAATAAGAAAATAACATTACTTTTCTTCAATAAATTGTTATTACATACTACAGAGGTTACAAAAAAAAGTGACAAAGAAATTATGGTACATATTTTCCTAATTTTGAGAAAAAGCTATCAGTAGGGCAAAATAAAACATTAAGAAAAGAGATTTTCATCAAAAATAAAACTATTAGGCTGAGAAAATTGGAACAGGACAGATGAGCTCATCTTGTTTTAAAGAGTTACATTTCTAGGGCCAGACATATAGCTGTACAAATATCTTTATCACAGGTATTTAGTCAGTGACTTGAGATTTGGCAGAAAAATAAACCCTTATTTACCACACTCAGAGATATTCAATGGTTTGTCCCAGGGTGTCCAGGGAGTATGAACCCAGATCTTCCCCACTCCATGAATCTCTTTGTGTTTTACTATGCCTGCCCAATCCCAGCCAGTGCTGTTATTATGTGAAAAAAAACAGTAGAAATGCAAGTTCGCAGCATCCAGTTAGATCAGTTCATCTCAAAAAAAAAAAAAAAAAAAGATAAGAAGATTTAAACAGAAATGTAAGAAATATGTTCTGGGAAACCACTGACAGTTTGGTCTATTGAAGTTTAGAAAGGACAAAAAATGAGAATTGGAAGAAAAAGGGAGCTCAATTCATCACATGAGGCAAATGTCCTGCTGCAATAAAGTTGTATCTGTCATCTTCTAGGTGGCTTCTTGCATGCAAATCTAGGAGATGTGCACATGATGATCTTCATCACTGTACTGAGGACACTGACAGATCACAGAACTGACAAGGTCTTTCTAGGACTTAGACGTGTTCAAAATATTTCTCCTCTATCTGCAAATAAATCAGAAGAAAATTTTCAGTGGGAGGCAGGTGTGTCCCTCCCGAGCCCCTTTTGCGCTGCCCTCTGCATCCCAGTGATTTGTAGTCCACTCACCAGCTTGATGGAAACATGAGACAATTCCAGGTATCAGCTGAAACAAATGCTTGCTCTGTGGATATTTTCAGTAGCAGGCAATGATCGTCCATGTAGCTTAGAGGGTATAATATCTCGAAGAAAAAAGATCTTAAAGTAGAGTAACACAAAAGTCAATGGAAAATGATGCTTTCAAGATTTTTGGAAGTTTTTATTTATTTAATTGGTAATATTGTCTTAACTTCTTTTCACACATTTCCTCTAGAAATATTTAATGACTGTAAATGTTCCCAAATCATAAAAAAGGTACAGGAGACATTAATATCATGTCTACACCCAACATTAAGAATGGAAATAAATTTTAAGGAATGATTAATATCCAGAGGTAAATGATGGAAAAATAAAACTTTTACCAGCCTGAAATAGGTATTTTAAAAAGATGGAACAGTTGCTCCTTTGTATGACTTCAATTTAAAAAGAAGTAGCAATGACTGTCAGAGGAGAGGGAGGGAAGGGAAAAAAAAAAAGAAAAAGAACTGTTCTGAAGGTTATTAAGAGCAATCATTTTTTATGGCAGGTGATACTGTAGTACATGTGACAGGTGATAGTACAGAGGTTAATGGTTGGACTAGATGATCTCAGAGATCTACCCCAGCTAAACAATTCTATGATTCTGTGACATAGCTGGGTATTGAAAAAATGTTGAAAAATCAGAAGGCAAGTGAATGAAACAAAGGAGTTAATGGAGATGAAAATCAACACACAATCCAGCAGATCTGCTGTCATTTTCCAGGCAGAGTCCTAAATACATAATAACATTTTACACCACAAATCCTTACAAGTATTAAAGAAAATCCCATTTAGGTAACACACATGGAGAAGAACTGAAACACATGGCTGCTGATCCATAAAACCTCATTTTTCCTGCAGTCATACTGGGAGCCAGTGAGAAAGGCAGAACTGATATACAGGTCTGTGAACTCCTTCTCTAACCACCAGAACTTCCTACGTGGAAGCACAGGGTATAGTGACTTAAAGCATTCCCAAACCCATTGACTTCTACCAGCTCCAAAATAACACTTTCCACTAATTTCCTCAGTTCTTTCTGCTCTGTTTTCCCTCCTCATAATCTTAGCTGAAGAATTTCTCAACCCAATTCTTCATTTTCAAGTGTTCTCTGTTCCTTGTCGTCTTCTGCCTTTCCTTAATTTGGTTTATACCATCTGTTCTGGCTACAAGATTGTCTTCCCAAGTTTTTATTTTTTACTTCTTTTCCCTCATGTTTTTGTTGTATCTTCATCTTACTTATCAGTAATTGATGGAGATACAAAAAGATGGTGATACATGAAGAAATATGGAAAGAAAAGACAATGTTCTAATTCCACTCCATGGAATGAAGTCACTTTTAATGGATGGAGGTGAAAGGAGAGCTGTCCTTGGAGCAACCAGTCTAAAGAAGCTCACATGCAAAATTTTCCTCACTACTGCCATGTGTTCTACATTGTTCTCAGCTGTTTAAATATATGGTTTCATGCCAGTTAATCCTTCAGAATTCATTACAGGATAGAAAAGAAAATCATGCACAGGTCTTTATTACCCAAGTAGAGAGTTTACAATGGCCTTCCTAAAAAAAAAGAAAAAAATCAACCACACCAAACCAACAAACAAAAAAAAAACCCAACAGCTGAATTTTGGCAGTAAAACAAAATGTCAGAAAAGACATCTACCACTCACACTGGAAATTTGTAAAGAAATTTATAAGGAAGTATCTATTTATTTACACATTGAAAAATTCTTTTAATTTACACACTGAAAAAGCCCTAAGTTGACAGATTGGATTCCTTTTCACTTGCAAGACCCTGAGCTAATCCTCTCATGAGAAGTAAAAGAGGAATTAGCATCAAAGCAACTTTCTGCAATAAGTAGGGTGAGGTTTTTTCTTGACAGATTTTGATTTATTATAATATTCCAGAATGCAGAGCTCTGTAGTAAGACAGAGATTTTTCTAACTTGGCAAATTACAGGTGAACCAGATTTGTAGGCCTACTATTTATTTGTTATTATGTTTACTTTATTTTACTACGTTTTGTACCGACAGGGCAAGGAACAATGAAGACATTTTGTATAGAGTAAAATGTATGGAGACCATGTACAGTACCAGCAATTCTGTAATGATAGCAAAACCACAGAAAATAGGTCTTCCTCTCCGCATTTATTCTCTAGAGACTCTTTATAAATATGGATCTCAGATCACTACAAGGACTCGAGTGAGGATAAACCAAAGGTGTGCTATTAAAGTTGACTTAGAGGATAACACGCGGAAGAAATGACCACGTAAGCAATATTGTAAGGACAGAATGTGGCAAAAAAATATAGAGAACTTAGATTCTACCTACAGAAAGAAACAGAATCCACTTCCCTATGGATAGCAAAACTGCCCCAAAAGAAGTTGCAATAGACAGAATATGGAAGGATTCACATTTTTCTTAAAAGATAGCTCTCCCTCCTAGTCATTTGTGAAATACTGTGAAATTCTCTTACAAGTTGTTTTTTTATTACTTATTTTACATATATCTTTATTGTTAGCTTCTTTCTGGACCTTTTGCTTACATCTCAGTTTTTTCAATTGTACTGATTAAGCTTGTCAGCTTAAACTGGAGTTTTCTTCCAAACTGGTTTTTCTTCCAAAGGAGACATTTCATTGTTTTTCCTTTCAATGTTTCCTTTCTGCCCTATAGAAGGGATTAGAAAGGATTTCCAAAGTACCTAGAAAACATCCAGGTACTGTGTGACCTCTTTTCATTGGTGACCATGATAGAGAGAAAAGTTAGAGCAAAACTGAACGGCCTGACCGGAGAAATCCCCCTTCTGACAGGCTAAGACAAAAGCAACCTCAGCCAAATTCTGAACTGGGTTTGAAATGCAGTGCAATAAAGGACGTCTACGTCTGCCTTTGAGGGGGAAACAGAGGAGAAAAATGTTTATGCTAAATGCTGAAGGCATGCAGAGATTGCGTTGTGAATGTCCAAGCAGGACAAGAATCCAGCTGGAAACCTGCTTAGATGTCGGCTGGTACCAAGAATTTTCACCTACTCAAGATTAACAGGTCCAGTGGTTCAGCTAAGCTAACTTTCTGGGAAATGGCACAACGGGATTTTTTTCTCTTTATTTATATTTTTAATTTTACTTTCTTTCCTGACCTATTTTTTTGCATCTTTCACAACTTGCAGTGATGCTAATTAATGTTGTCATCAGCTTGTATTCATGACATATCTTCAGAGACAACTTATCCAAAGTTAATTTTTAGCATAATATTCATGCGTTCATAATTCAAAACTCACATATTCCAACATAGTTTGAAGGCAGGTCTAAGCAGTAAGAAGATTAGTGCTGAATATTCAGATGTAGCTAGAAGGAGGACTTCACTCTGTAGGAACAGAATCATCTGTAATTGTTTACAGAACAAGTGTTAAGATTTTGTTTGTGCTTTTGTGGTTTTATGCATAACTCTCTGAAGTCCATGAAAAACATATTGGCTCCAATAAGCTTTGTGTAAAGCCAGAACATGGCACCTTGTGATCACAAATGTCACTCGTAGTCCCTCTGAGCCCAATGACATCCACCAGGAATTTCAAATGGCACAAACTGTAGTAACCTGGAGCCTGTTGGAGAGGTTTAAAGGAGTCGTATTTCTAAAACTCACTCTTCTGCAGTGAGAAAATTACGGAAGTTTACCTTGATCCCCGTCTGCAGGAATTCACCCCCCAGCTGGCAGTGCAGTCAGCATGTTTACCAGTGCAGGGTCTACAGGAAGACATGAACTTCACCTGCTGGAGGGGGTTAGATCAGGCAGGGGCCACAGCTGCTCTAAGGGACCCAAGAACCGCCACTGGGAATGCGTGGAGTCATTGGGTCAGTCTCAAGACACCATCCAGAAGCTTCACGACGTTTAGTTCTGAAGTCTTTGTAAGGAAAAGAAGAAAAGGGGCCTGACTGAGCTTGTTTCCTTGATTTAGTGCAGAGTATTAGCTTTCGGGTAAAAATATTGTCATGGCTCTACTTTTGTACAGAGCTTTAGACTTTCAGGCATTGGTGCTCTCAGTTAAAGTGAATTACCGCTTTAAAAATAAACCACGGCACACAGTGAGGAGAGACAGATTATGAGATATAAGTGGCTTAATTTTGCTCTTGTCTGGTTTCAGAATTATGAACGAGTATCCTGGTTAGCTGTAAATGTAATTTTTTCCCCCAAAATGGAACAGAGTTTTATATCTGTCCAATGCAACTCAAGCCTGAGTGGCCCAAATAATTTATCTTTGTACTGGCTTCAAACTCCCCAGAGATTTCAGCAAAAAAAGATAAAGCACTAAAAAGAAATCCATAAAGAAATTTGTGATAGCATCAAATAAAGCAGCAGCATTTATATTTGAAACTGATCTGATAAGAGGAAAAAAGGGAAACACCTGTAGCGGCTGAATTAAAGCTCTGAGGAGTTAAGAAAATTAGAACAGAAAGAAGATGGCACTATCAAAGCTGAACTCAAAGCTGAAATAAAATATCTAATCTGCAGCACAGTCTGCTTAGTGTCCCATCACCCAGGACAGGATTCTTCAGCGATGAGTACAGACAGAAGTCAGGTAGGAGTTGGAAACGTCAGCGAGAACATCACGAAGGAAAGCTCCAGCTGAGTCCATGGCTCTGTGGATCAGGCAGAAGGGTCAGCAAAGGTGGTGGAACACCATCCCTTGATACCCTGGGAAAAATAATTTTCTGCAATAGATATTGGAGAAACTGTATTGAAAATTACAAAATTCTTCAGCCACGTATTTAAATCATCTTTCATGGTTCGATCTTTCTGACAATTTCAAATATATTTTGTTTTCATATAAAACTTCATTTCATGACAAGAAAATTCTCCCCTATGCCCTTCTGTTCTCCCAAAATTATGGAAACAAATATAAATTAAAAGAGGTGATTTTAATTCTGCAAGACTTTTGATTCTCTCCACACACAATAACAAGTTTTAATTCATATTCAGTGCTCCTGATGTGATTTAAAAAAAAAAACACAAACCAAAAGACTTCGTGTCTGTCATATCTTCTGGAGTTTTTCTTTGTAACAGTATTCATTATTGCTCAAGTCAGTGTAAGGAACAGATAATACGTATTTTGTTCTTTTGACAACTATTAATTTCATTGAAAGCATGGATGTGTAGGCCTGTGTAGACACATGATTTAAGGAAGCAGTGTTTAAATCAAATCTCCTATAAAAAAGGTTGATTGACATGGCAGTATGCCATGTGACTGTTTTGCAAATTATAACTTGCATCCAACTAGAAGAAAAAAGTAGAAATAGTTTGTGTTTTCTTTGAGGCATGCCACATCAGGCAAAAGAGTTTCCTACTTTGAAGAGATTTGTTTTAAATGTCAGAGGTAGTACAAATATGTATTTGGAAAAAAAACCATAGAAATTGAATGTAACGTATCAGTTGTGAGACCCAGAGTGCTTTTTGCTCTCCCTTGAAGAGTGGCTGCCCCCGATCCTCACACAGCTTCCAGTGAACACAGCAACAATAGCTCATGCTCTCTGGGGCAGGATCTGGAGACTTCTGGAGTAAAACACCGAATATGACGAGCTACATCCATGGGACCTCCAAGCTTCTCTAGGTGTGACAACCAAAACACCCTCTGGTTGCAGACTGGGTGGAAGGTTTTTTTTCTCAGGATGTGGCTTTGCCATTAATTTTCCAAAATGCTGCTCAGTTGGTACCTATAATAATCCTGCAATATAGTTTTCAGATTTAAGCCCCTGAAGGTTAAAAAGCAAAAGGTCAAATAAAAAGATTTACAAAGGAGCGAGGCATCCCAGATTTCAGCTTGGCCAGAAGAATCAGAAGAGGAACAGGTTTATTCCTCTGGTAATGGCATCATACTCTTCCAGTAGAGGAGTTTGATTTTTCAGGCCTCTAAACCCATCCCTCACCCCAAGTATGTCTCTTACCTATGGGATGAAGCAAGAGCTGAAGTAACCCAGTCCACAACTCCTGCCCCAGCCCCCAGACTGAGTCTTTTAAAGAATGCAGCTCTGACCTTCCCTTCCATGTCAGGGAAGGTAATCACCTCTGCTGCCTCCCAAAATATTTCACCATCTACCACAGCTGGTTTTGTGTCGTCTGCCAGGACATCTGTCTACTGCAGGGTGTGAACCAGCAGCTTGTTTCAAGTGTTTTTTAATAAAATGTTTCTGCTTTCCCCTGGCCAAAGTAAATGATGCCATTACATGCTGGCTTGTTATTTTTTATGGGCACTGTTAACAACGGAAGCCTTTCACTCTCCAGTAATTCCAATATCATAAATCTACTGCTATTCTGTTATGGCAGCCTCAATGCCACAGTTCTTCACAGCCAGATACAACACTTAGAAATATCCTTTCCGTCAAAATTCAAATGCAGTGGCTGGATTAAAATCTTGTTCCTGCTCAAACCTGACAGTGACCAAAATCATGCTGTGAGACTCTCAGCCTTGTATTCAGACAGAGCAGCTACAGCCACCTCTGGGCAGGCTGTGGGTTCACCCCCTGCCTGCAGCCATCCCAAAAGCCCATTTCACTCTCACGGGATCACTGAGGTGGAACAAGATCTCTAATGTCGTTGAGCCCAGCCCTGAACTCAGCGCCATCATGCTCACCACTGAACCAGATCTTCAAGTTCCACATTCACACGGCATTTGGACACTTCAGCAGTGGTGATCCCACCACTTCCCTGGGCAGCCTGTTCCAATACCCGACCACACTTTCACAGTGAAGAAATTTTCCTTAATATCCATTGTAAACCCTCTCAGGTGCAACCTGAGGCTGTTTCCTCTGGTCCTGTCACTTATTACTCAGGTGTACAGACTGCCCTGGCTACAGCCTCCTTTCAGGGGATTTTAGAGAAGGATAAGGTCCTTTACACTTCCCAAGTGTAAGGAAATTTCCCTGATATTTATGGCATTTAACATGTATCTATGACAGGGAATCGTGGAGAAAGAGATTCTGTACATTTTGACTTGTGCACTAGATTTAGCAAAGAGATTTTTGTGCATCACAACCATTCCCAAAACAAGACTGAAAACCAACCCAATTATATCATAAACCTGCAGTGAATCAGTCACACGAAATCAAGGATATGCCTAATTAAAGGCTTTTACTTGTGCTTTTTTGCCCCTGTGTCAGACTCAATCATGAATGCCTTAATAACCAGTTATTTTCTTCCACCTGACATTGAAAAAGTGCTTGTACTTACAGAAGAAAATAGAAATAAAAAAGTAAGAGATTTACTACCCACACAGAGAAGCATCACTAAGGAGGACAGGAGAGTTACACTGTCCAACCAGGCGATATAACAGGGCTGGTACTCAGCAAATGCTACCAGAACCTAAGAAATATGGCTGATTTGAAATGACATTTTATGTTGTTTTCCTGATTCTACGTATGCAAACAGCCAAGTTCATAGTAGAAACTGCTAGATTGAACAAGAAATATTCTGTTATATACCTAAATAAAAAAACTTCATTTGATTGTGCAGTTAAGTTTTTTACCTTGGAAAACTATGACTTCTACTCTCATGTTTATGTTTATTTTCTACAATTTATTCAGCATATATTTTACTGTAGAGTGGTTCAATAAGAGCTATTGCTTGCTGCAACTCAAGTTTCCAGCCAGCTGCAGATGTCTTTAAACTACTACTCTTCAGTACAGGTATCCTAAGTATCCACATGTACAGGTGTCACTGCTTTTACAATTTACAAATTTCTTTCCTTTTAAACTTCAGCTGCTAAAACCTTTCTCGGACAGGCAATCCCCAATACTACAAAAAATGCCTGCTTTAAATGTTATTTTCACCACACCTAATTTAAGGACAATTAAATAACTTTACAACTCACTCTCAGGTTTGTTTCTTTTTATTTTTTTTATAGCAGCCACCCTATAAGCAGCTTTATTACTGTGTGGATCCCTAACCATTACACTGCTGTTAATTAGAAGACCACAGTTTATGTGCCAGTGCAGCCGTGAATAGTAAACAAACTCAACTACTTTGTTGCCCAGTTTAATGATGGCTAATCGGTGTTTACCTGGACTCCTTTCCATACCACAACCAACCAAAGTTTGGAAATTCTTTGCAGGTTGCTCCTGTCCGGACACCTTTTAAATCGAATTGCCTGAAACTTATGTAAAAATGCCTTAACAGTTCCAGTTAAGCAGAAAAATAGGTATACATATTTCCTATTGACATCGGAACGAGAATGGATCTTAGCAGTTTATCAAAATCTGTATTTACCAGAACTCTCTTCTTACACAAATATCTTTAAAAAATTAGGATTATTAATGTTCTTCAGGTGTTTTGGCTAATAATCTAGAGGTGGGGCTGGAGGCTCAAAGGAGCAGTCTCTGCACCATGACAATTACCACAAGTACTCGAGAATGTTCTTGCTTAAAACACTTTTAACCCCCAGTCTGTAAAATAAGCAGCAGGGACTTTTTAAGCCTTTTTTATTTATTTTTTTTTTAAAACCATCCAGCTACATCTTTAGAAGAAAAAAAGCAAAGCTTCTTCACCTGCCACTCATCTGAGCTCTTACGACTTTAATGCTCTCTGTAACAATTCTCACCCTGATTATGTTCTATTTTCTTCAGACACTGAAAGTTTCCATCCATTTTCTATCCTCTCATTCCCAGTTGGATTCCCTAAGCACAGCTCCACATCATGCCCTCCCAGACCTGTTTTCCCCACTCAGCTCTCCCTCCTGCCCCTGCCTCACTTCCCACAGTTCCTGTGCCCTTCTCTCCTGTGCTGTGGCTCCTCTCTCAGCCCATCCCACGTCTTTTCCCCCACTTTCGTCCTTTAATAACCAGCGAAATTTTCAACCAAGTAGTCCTGGAACTAACAATACATGATTCCCAAGGGGTGTGTCTCTCATGGCTGAATGAATTTTAATGTGAATTTACGACGGCTGAAGTGTGAGTTTATCCCTTACGAGACACTAGAAACTCCACCCAGAGAGAAATACCGCCTGAGTGGTATTTAGATAACTAGAACGGACATAGTTTTGCTCTTTTAGAGTAACAAAATAGCCAGCACACACTGAAATTCCTTAATTAATATACAGCATTTAAAATGATTATATATCGCAAATATTTTCAAGTGCATGAGAAATAAGTCCAGTAAAGTTTAAACAAAGAGAACAGTGGGGCACTGGAAAATATTTATCTACTGCTCTTAATTAAGTAACACTGTTGAAGGCTTGAGTTCAAAATACATTTGAGTGAAGACGCATGAAAATGAGGCATATAAATCAGTCTTAAAATATATTTAAAATAATAGATGTGGAAATAATAACAAGGAGATTTTTATCCTTTGAAAGTGCCAGGTCAGTTACCCTGTTTGCTGAAAAAAAAAAAAAAAAGGCATTTTTCTGTTAATGAAGAACAAGTTCTCAAAATGGCAGGTAAATGGGTTTAAAAAGTGTCAAGTATGTTTTGCCTTATTTGTCAAAAATAAATATTCTGCCTGGGAATTATGAAACCATGAAGTCAGAGTTTTCCACAAGAAATAAATACGCAGGCAATTTATCAGTCCCCACAGGAAATTAGTCATAATATTACTTGTAATTTTTCTTCTGTACCGTTAATAACCATGTATGTTAAAACATATACTTTATAATTCATGAGATTTGGACATTAAAGAAGTTCTGAAATTGGACACACCATTTTAGAAGCTCATAAATATACATGACGAAAAAGCCATAAATAGCAACATGTCTATCCAGCTAAGAAATGTGCTACTTTTGTGTTTTTATAATCATGCATTGAAATAAGATCAGCCAAGCACTGGTGGCTGATGGAAAATGGGATATAGAGACACACACCCTTGAGTATCAGAGATGATGGCTAATGTGCAGTGTTAACCACTGGCCTGATTTATTACCTCTTAAAATCAGAAGAATAATCCAGATTCTATATAGAGGTTCAAACTGTGCTGTCTGTGATTTTCTGGGGGAAACAAAAGGCACAAGAGGGAAAAAGCAGGGTTTAGAGTATTATTCTCTTCCTGATTAGACACAAGGCTAGAGCATGTAGAAAAATAAACTGGTTTTGCTTCTTGGAAAAAAGTGTTGAAACTAGAACTCGGACCATGTAAAGACTTCGAAAGAATCCTGCACCAAGGAATGTTGTGAGGTGTCTGAGACTAAGGTTGTGCATCCAGCATCCTGGAAGGCTTCAGTTCCAGACTTTCCTCCAAATTAGGGAAAGCAGGAAGCTGTGCTGCACTTTCCGTGTCAGGTAAGAGCCCTGACCCCGTGGTCCTGGCTGCCTGGGGGAAGGATGGGCTCTGCTATCTTTTTCACCATTCCTCACTATGGAACTTTTGATAAAACTAATATACTAAAGCCACAAGAGCTTTACAGTTTAAATGCATCTTTGCTTTTAGATGGAAAGTCACACAGGGGGAAAAAAAAAAAAAAAAAAAGGAAAAAAAGAGTAATTCTACCTTGTTCTAACAAACAAGGTAGATGCTGTCAATTGCTCAGTCTTTACAATGCCTGACTTATACGGGGGCTGGAAAAATGAACACCTGGAGCATTTTACTGTTTCCATATTTCACAGGGAAAGAGAAGTTTATTCCCCACAGCAGCAGCATCCTGTGCTCCATTTAGGCTGGAGCTAAGGGAGGAAAAAATGGCAAATGGTGCAGACAGACAAGAAAGAACTCTTATTATTCTGGTTCTGTCACAGATACAGGAAACTTGTGAGGGACCAGCTCATCAGAAAGATTTCCACCCACACTGCTGCACACAGGCCAGCCCAGGGAGCTCACAGCATCATCTGTGCCATGGAAAATAGCACAGGGACAGTGCTGGGAAAGGCAGGCAGGCACTGAAGGGGAACAGCTCAGTGTGTGGGGCAGGTGGGGACACTTGGGGTGCTCCCTGCAGACAGGGGCTCTTACGGTCACAGCCAGCCTGGGGGATTCGAGTCCGGCCACTGCTGACCTTTGCCATGATGTTGGGAGCCACTTTGGCCAACGCCTCCCCAGCAGTGCTTCCTAAAGCCCTAGGGAAGGATAACCTCTGTGGGCCCTGCGGTTCTTGTGACTCCGTGGTGCAAACTAGCTTAGGGCTGCTTTTCCTGAAAGGCTAAATCAACACGGATATCACATTTACCATTCTGGGAAAGTGCTTCGTGTTTTCCTGAGGCTCTGAGATGAAGTATCTTGATATCTAAACAGTATCTGCAGGCTGACTGCCATTTGTGAAGGAGTGCCAGACAGTGAGGGATCATACAGTTGAATTTCTGAGAGTTAGTTGGAACAAAAAAAAAGAATAACACAAGTGGAAGTAGTAGCAGGAACTGTGTTACCACATGGCATTTGGAAGTGAATCTTCAAATCAACAGTCTGACTAATGCATGAGTCATTACTCATATTTAAAATAATTGCTAAAAAAAACAACAAAAAAAACCCCAAAACAAGTCATGTGGAATTTTAGTAATACATGTATACAAGTTTTCTGTGCAAACTAAAAGTCGCCTATTCTTATGCCTTATAAACTGACTTTTGATCAAAAAGCAGACATTACGAATTACCCATCTGTGTAGTTCAACCACCATTTTACAGCTTGTGCCCCAATTTAGATCTTGTGTATAGATTTACTCTTCTGCTATTGCATCCTTATATCACAACCAATCCCTCAGAAAAGACAGCTTCTGCAAACAGCCAGCTGAATTAAACCTTAGCAGTTCTAACCTCAAAGCTTAATTGATTACACTGAAGATTAAAGCAGACATATTCCAGCTCCAAGATTTATTGGCTACTGTACCAGCAATAGGTTTCTATCCCACTAGGGTCAATATAGACTTTTTATACTTGCAAACAGGAAATACAATATAATTGCACTTCAGAGTTAGATGGATATCAGCAAAGAAAGGACTATGAATGTGCACAGCTAGCAGAAAATGTTATTGGTTCAAAAATTGAACAATGAATCGCAAGCATTACAGAAAAATTATCTGAGATCCATAAATTGCTTTGGATTTAGAGCAAGCACACCAATGGGTGAGAAATAACATTAGAGAATTTAAATTACATTGTTGTTCAGATACTGCTTAAAATAGCATCTATTTAAATAGTAAAGAAAATAATAATTTGTCACATTATAAATAATTATGATGGCTTTTAGAAACCAGAGAAATGTTTAGAAGCTTTATGGTACCTGAACCTTGCTACAGTGCTTTGACAACCAAAAAAACCTTACCAGCTGAGAAAATTCTTTCTGGAGAAACCTACCTGAAAGCAGTTTTACAGAAGCAGATTACTAAATTATTTTCTACCAGTCTGTCACAGGTTCACAGTACCTTCATCTGCTTCCTGGGTCTTTGCAGTAAGTGACTGCAGAAAATACCTGTGCAAAATTCAAGAGTTATTGGCTGTGTTTTGAATACACCAATGTGCACACATAAAAAAACTCTGTCAGCTGGGTCAAGTTGGTTATTTATCAGAGTAGGAACAGTAGAGGAGGAAAAAAACCCTCAAGTGCCCATCTCACAGAAAACACATTTTTACGACAAGATGGATGAAATTTGAAGATGTCAGATTGTGTGAAACCACAAAAAAAGAAAAAAAAAGGGGGGACTGGGGGTGAAGTATAAAAAAAATAATCTGTAGAACCCAGTCTTTTAAAGCAGAAGTAGGGCGAAAGATTGATATGATCACAGAGAACGGCACCAGAAGATGAAAATGGTTTCAGAAAAGAGCAGACGTGGCTACAGACATAGGTGGATGTCCCTAACCCAGAATAGCCACACCTGGGACGGGAATCTTCTGTCCAAAGTACGTTTTAATGATGAGGAAACACATCCTGGAAATTGTATGCAAGTCTGTTTATAAGTGTATATAAGTGTTTCATCCATCTCCCTATTTCTCTTTAGCTAATTAATACAAAGAACAGTCCATTTTCTATATTTTTCCCCCTTTTTAAAAAATTTTATCCTGACTTCTATGTTATTTTAATTACTAGATGGCCTGCAAGAGACAAATTGTTAGCACTCATGGAAGTACGGGGTCTGTGGGACTGAAAGTCCTCCAGGGAAGCTGTACCAGGTCAGAATTCTATGCCAAAAGTGTGAAGGAGGAGCCAGGAGAAACGGAATAGTCTCCCACAGGAAAAAATCTCAAATGAAAGAAGTTAAGTAGTCTGGCCCCTAAAACCTGCACATTCCTAAGTGTTCAGCTTACATTCTACATTTCATTGCAGTATTAGAGATGAGGACACCATCGAGTCAATCCAAGCACAACACTAAACCCACGTGTTCTGGGGGGAAGTGAGCAGAGTGGCCTCGATTTACACCAGGTCACCACCTGGCTCTGGAGAGCTCTGAACACACAGGTGTCACTGGAGAAAGGAACACAGAATCTTTATTCTTCCCACAGAAATCTGGAGGTTGCACTGGGATCAGGTGTTTGCTGTCCTCCTCAGTGCAGTTATGGAGGAAGGAGAAGAGCTCCTTGTTAACTTTGAGACTTTACTGCTCCTGCAGACCAAGCACAGTGCGACAATCCCTTCGGGTATCACAGAAAGTGATGAAATTAGTGGCAATTATGGAGTGGACTTTTTTTTTTTTTAGCTTTCTGAGATTTAAATTCTAATGTGTGATATTTAGTGGTAAATTCTTAAAATTCATATGTCCTTTTGACCTGCACTTTTTGTTTGATTTTTTGTTTGTTTGTTTGGGTTTGGTTTATTTTTTATTTTTAGAGATCTACTTTGAGGATGAGAAACTTTCTTTTATTTTTTTCCCACTAAAGATTTTCCTTTCATTGCTGTTGCATACATGTGGTACAAAAACAAAGGCTATCAACTCTGATTTATTTACAGTACCAGAATCCCCACAGAACAAATCCAATCCAAAGGCATTATAAGTTCAGTGAATGATAACAACTTAAATATAAACAAGGCTTCCATAATAATTGCTAATGTTTTCTAAATTAGATTTACTCAAGCATATACTTCCTTGTAGGTAGTTTTGAACTGAACTCCTCTCCTAGGAGTGTGTCCACCAGGAAACTGAATGTCTCAGAAGAGGTGAATGATTCAGATGCATCATCAGGAACAACAAGATCCCAATGCATTTAGTCATATTTCACTGCCTCCTACATAAGTAATTTAATTTATTTGCTATGCTCTCAATCCACTTCTCCATTATTACCAAAAGAACTGAGGCTTGAAAATCTTCTAAGCATCCATGGGTATAGAAATACATTATGACAGGTGACTGTGCAAAGAGGTGTGGTGGGGTGAGGTCTATTCCAGCCTGCTGTGACCACACACTCTTTCTCAGCAGCAATCCTGCCTCCCTCTTTAGCCAGGGAGTCTCTCCTCCAAGAGTGAGAAATGCCCTCTGGCATTGATTGTATATTGGGTTTGGATACATTAAGTCCCTCTAATTCCCCTTGGCTAAGATGCTGAATATAAGTCACACTAGGCACAGAGCCTTTGGTAAAATTCACTAAAATGGAGTCCAGGTCCAAAGGCTTTAAATTATTAGATTCATTCTTAGGGACCAGAAATTGTGTGACTCGGGTAAACAAACCTCTCTATATTCCTGGAATTGAAGGCAATCAAATTTCATTTTCTTTTAGATAGTTTATTTGCTATTAGTGTCACAAATTGAGTTTATTATCAAATATTCCCGTGGGACAACCAAGACTGGGCCTTTGTATATGCAGCACATGCTGCACAGCACAGCAAATTAACATGGGAGCTCTCTATTCTCCATTGCTCCAGGCTACCTTGCACCCGAAAATCTTAGGGGGATTTGAGGGTCCCGAATGAAAGATTATTTCTCAGTTTAGAATAGATGTTGCTGACTATCTGAATGTGTTATTGCCAAAAGAATGATTTCCTTTGTTTTGGATATTTTTTTCTTTTTAATGACTACAAGAAATTTGACATACACCTTAATTATAAAAAGCATTACCAAAGTGCATGGTGAGAGAAACAGACAGCTATTAAAATCACAAGTGACTCTAAGCACAGAAGGGTCTCAAGCATGTTGGAGGACAGGTCTACAATTCAAAATGATTTTGACAGACTGAGAAAGTACTCCAGACAAAAAATAAGATGCCATTCAATAAAGACAGCTGTAAAGCTTAACACTTGGGCAGGAAGAATAAACTGCAAAAATAATGGATAGGGAACAATTCACTAGGCAACAGTGATGCTAAAAGGAAACTAGGAACTGGAATAGCTCTCCAGCACCAAGGTACTGAAAAAAAAAAAGGAAAAGGTTAAAGGATGATTCATAAGTGGGCATATTCTCTATTGGATACAGGACAATGGCCTCTTCCACTCAGAGCAGAGCATCAGCTGTGGTTCGTACTGAGAACTGCACTTCAAGATGAGAATAATGGTCCCCAGCGTAATTTTCTGATTTTTCAGCAGAGATATTCTGTTTCTAAAGAAAAAGCCCAGAATGTGCACATTTTTCTACAAAATACCATTACTACCTGTATTTCAGAATATAAGAAATAATTTACCTTCTGAGTTATTGTTTCACATTTAATACAGAGGTGACCAAAAAAAAGAAATCTTTCACATCAGCCAGGAATTTGACATTATTTTAATAACACATAAAATAACTGGTACTGCTGTACCCAATCTGTGCATTAAAGAAAAGAAATAACAAAAAATGCATGTCAAAATTCTGAAATGTTTTATTCTATTTTGCTGACCTGAAATGAAATGTTTAATTTCAGCTGGCCATTAGCTGAGTTGGCCGATCTCAGTCCCTTTGCTGCCCAGTGGGAACAACAAAACCATGTCCCTCTTTGGACAGGTTTCAGTTCCCCTTCCTTATTGTTGGCTCAAACACTCAAGAACTTGGGTTGGTCAGAAGCAAATGGTTCCCTGACAGAGAATTTTACTGACATAGACTTTTCCTTTGCAGAAAGGCTGGAGTTAAAGAAAAACCCATTTAGTAGTGAGAACGGATTTGAAATGTAACCAAAGATCCTCAGTTTCTTACCTTTGAGAAAAAAAAAATATTATTCTTCCATCATGACTAATGTTACTTATCTCCCAGATCTAGAGGTCTATCTTTAAATCCTTGTGCATGCAGAGCATCCCACAGGAAGCTCAGATAACCCAAAACTGCTAAACATCCCTCTGTGGAGAGAGATCCTGTTGCACATCCTCTGTCCATCAGCTGCTGACTCATTAAAACACACAAGGTCACGCTTCAAGTGTGACTCCCAGTATAACACCATAGGTTTCAGGGATTTCCAGCCTTTTTCCAGTGAGATTTAGATTTTCGCAGCTTGAAAGTGAAAGAGAGCTTTACCGTTGACTTTCAGAAGTACATTTGCAGATCAGCTCATTGTAATTTGCACTGAATTATTAATGCTGAGCTGACTGATTAATTCAGAGTGTGTGTGGTGGTTCTACCCGAGCGCCCTGTGCTCCGCAGAGCAAAGGAAATCGGAGCAGATTGAGAGGGGCAGAATTTGAGCAGCTTCTTTGCTGACCCCTGCAGGCATAAGCTCATCCTGTCAGGTTTTACCTTGGACTACATCTATTTTGTACACTGCTTGCACAACACGGAGCTCAGGAGGAAGTTAAATATGGCCTAAATCTACATTCTAATGCAATTCTAATGCACCACATTATTTCTAGTAATAATCTTCCCCACAGAAAGAACTGATGCCTATTATCAAGCATGAATATATTTAATGATTTAAGAGAGAAATGAGTTCATTAAAATACTCATTCACCTCAACACAGTGCGAAGTCAGAGAAACAGGTGAGGAAATAACTTCTCACTTCATTTCAAACAACAAAGAAAGAAATTGAAACATTTGATAGAAATTATTATATTCACATTTCAGGTTTCAAAGATTAAGAAATATTAGACTTTGACCAATCTACCCTTTTGAGGTGTACCTATATCATACATACGTACCATCACAGAGGTTTATGTTTTCCAAATTTTCTAATGCTTGGTTTCCTTTCCTGGCATCCACCTCCTTCTTGATTTGCTGCCTCCTCCAGCCACTCTGGGTTTCCCCCAGGGCTCCCCAGCTCTGGGACACTTGCTGCTGCTCCTCCTCTCCCTCTCCTGAGCCAACTCATTCTCTTCTACAAGTCTGTGCCCTCATTTCTTAATTCCAGACCTCTGCTTTTGCCTCCATGATCAGATATCTTTTCTACAGCTCCTACTGTTCCACATGTCCCCACCTCCACTTTGCTTTTCCTTCCTCCTCCTCCCTCTCAGCGATTTTGGCTCTGCCTCAGCTCCTCACACCTGCCTCCCACACCTTGCTGAACTCACTGCTGGGCTCCCAGTTCAGTCCCAGTGCACTCTGACCACCACCAGCACTTGGCCCCCTTCCCCAGGGAGCAGCTCCCATCTGCTGGGGGTCCTTTACCGATCCCACCACAGGGCATCCTCCTCTGCTGTATCCATCCTATGCCTGCTGCTCTCTCCCTGAGCAGGGGGATCAAAGTAAAGATACGGAACTTCAGACAATTTTCTGAGCTGTAAAAGATCAAGAGTTTCTATTCATGAGGACACCACACTGTATTTAGAGCGACAGGTAAAAACAAACAACCAACAAACAAGAAAACCTTAATGCACTCGGCTTCTTTTGGAAATCAGACACAGATCTACCAGAGAAAAGAACTACTGTGAACTCCTAATGATATAGAAATATTCCTTCTGGGAAAAATAAATAAAACAATGCTCTTTTTGCAATGGTAGATATGGAATCTCACAGTATAAAAAACCCCACCTTGATCGTTTTTAAGCTTCTCTGTGTTTCTTGAAGCTGTTTATATCATGAAGAATTTCTGAAGCAGGCGAATAATAAGTAACTTTAGTTCCTTACTTGAGTGATCAGAGAACATTGCATGCGGACCCCAAATAAGTTGGATTTGAACATAGAGGTAAAACCAGATTTTTAAGACAGGTGTTTGTTACTTCAATAGACAATGTCTCACCAGCTAGTTGAAACTTCAGCTGCTGTTTCTTGGACACTTGCTCTTTCAATCTAAAAATATCATGAGTGTTTAATATGACTATTGATACCTTTCAGCAAAATCTTAGTTGCCACATGAACATGAACTAAGGATAATGCAGGGGAGAAGAATCCGTATAAACTATCCAAAACACCATTACATTGCAGAATAAAAGAGATTTATTTGTCTTACTGAAACAGGTGACAAATACAAATATTAGACAAAAATATTCTAATGTAAATCAGACATGGAGTTAGAATCAGATTTTACTGCAGTTACAAAAGAAGATAAAGCCTCTAAGAAAATAAATCACTACACATAAGGAAAATTAGGTTTCCATGCTTCCTCCAGGTGAGATTCTCAGGCAGAGGAGGACCAGTCAGCTCTCAGACTTCAGCTGGCATTTTCTGTCTAGTTATTCCATTTATTTCCTTAGACATAACAGTGAAATAAATATAACATTCCAGTTATTTGTATCCATCCTCACATGAAGAAAAGCTGACAATTCTCAACTTCTGCAAGTCAGTCTGTGCCTATCTGTAAGATTTCTTGATCTATGCAGACTAAAACAAAGGAGAATAAATCAATGGCTAACTGGAAGACCAAAAGCTTATCATTAGTTCTGAATTAAAGCTATGAAAAGGAAAATTAATTCTGAGTATCAAAAAATATTTTTTAATTATGTGTTCTGGTAAACAACAAGGGCACGTGCACTCATGAAAGCAGCATTATGAGGTGACATTTTTTAATTGAGTGGGAAAACTAATTTTAAGCACCCTTCAGGGCATAACTTTTCATTGGATAAAACAGAGGAATGGTATTTTATTTTCAATTGTTTCTATAATTCTAAGATGAACTGAAAAATTACTGTCTTTTAACCGCTGCCTTTTCTATTATTACTCTTAAAAACAAGTTTTTCTTTGTTAATTCTCCCCTTTGATTGGGTATTTCTGATAAGGCTTGCTTTGGGTTTTCAAATGTACAGCAGCCAGCAGGAATACATGCAGACAGCAGGAATACATGCAGACAGCTGAAAGTGCTTTTCAGAACCATTAGATACCCAACAGCAACATTAAGTACTTAAAGGCCCAAAAATACAAATTTTCTGCTCCCAACTTTCTAGCGCCATTCACAGAACCGTAAAATTCCCTTCTACAGAAACGTCTCCTCCTGAAAAAGTATTGTCCTTGCCGGATTTATTGTCTGCTGGGCATGAAAATACAAATAAAATAAACTTAGAATAAGGCAGCAAACACCACAGACTTCAGGTGATCCCCACTCGCCCATGATCCTCCTCCATCATTCCTGCGACAGGTCCCAACCCTGGTCTCTGACACCGAACTGAAAAATTCCTGTTGAAGGAGCATGACTTGGCCTACAAGGATGAATCAACGTATCAATGTTTTCGGAATTTCAGTTTAATATGTTCTCTGGGAGCATTTCTATTGCATTTTCTCTTCACACCTGTTTCTCTTCCACTCTAATTGTTCAGTTTTAGTTTGCCCTCTTTTAGCATATCATCCATTGCTACATTGTTCTTTTTTCTTGAGCTGAAGAGGAAGACCTCAGTTGAGCAGACTCTTACGAAAACAGACAAAAGAAAGAAGTAAAATTACAATAGGCAATAAGATAATGTTGAGAAATAAACCCCACAATTTTGTGAAGAAAAAAAATCTGTATATTCTTTATCCCTGTAAACAGCTGCAATAACCTTAGGATATTTCCCCTTGTGCCTATTCACTCACACAGATGCAATACCTCCCATTTCTCTATCTAAACAGAGATTTTTATCAAACTACCCAATTAAAGTAGTCTGAAAAGAGGGGGAGAAAATGCTTTATATAGTTCACTGGTTTTGCCCAGAGGGCAGGTAAAGAACCATCTTTTTTTTTTCTGTATGTAGGCAAGTAATATAAACGAGAAAGAATAAATAGATTCCCTGTCTATATTTGTATCAAATTTTCTATAGTTTCTCATTTCAGATTCATTATTTTTCAATATTTTGGCTATTTTTATTGAATTGTGTCCTGTCATTGTTAATTCAAATACTATGAAACTTTTACTGGGGCTTGTTTTTTTAAATACCTGTAAAATCTTCCTTGATAGTGATAGAAGCAGACATAAGTCAATAATGAGAGTTTCAGAAAAAAACCTGTCTCAAGAGCTGTTAATTACTGGGTAGAACCAGTACAATTCAATGTTGTGCTCCTTCAATTCAGAATAAATTATTCAGAATTATAGGGGAAATACAGAACATTTCATTGCTACTTTTCAGAGTTACAAAATATTAAAAAAATTAAAAACCATTAAATAACAATGGCTCAGGGCTGCAAACCTTCATTCCACAAAAATTAAGAAGAAAATTACTTTAATGAGAAAAATACGCAACAACTCAAGTAAGTGTACCCAAAATAAGAGTATGAATACCTACCTGACTGAATAAATCCTCTAACTAAAAAATTTCTCTTATAAACCCACCTGGAACATGTTGTTGTGAACAATTAATAATTTTGGCTCAGAAATTCAGTGGTTCAATCCTACTATGCCAATCAAATTTCTTGCAAAATTGTATAAGAAGTTCAGAAACTGGCAAAATCAGCACATTATTTGGTTTGATTATATCGTCCTAACGTAGGTATTGTAAAATAATTGAATGAAAAATGTGCCAACCGCACTACTAAATTTTGATAGTTGGATTAAAATTATAGATTAGATGAAGAAGAATGAAGTGTTTCAATGCTTGTGGCCAACATGCCAGAGGCAGTGAAGTAGTGACACATCAAGGGAGATGCATCTTTCTCTAGGCTTTCCCAATAACTCCGGACACTGAATGAGTTAAATCAGACAGGCTGGTGGGGATGATGGAAGAGGTGCTATAAGCACTCGTTCACCGACTAAAGCAGCTTTTCTGGCTTTGAAATGAACTGATCCAATATACAGAAGATTTTCCTATTCCAATTCAACCAGAATTTTAGAGCCACCCTCAAGCATTCTGAATCAAAGGTAACATAAAAACTGCTTTTAGCAAAACTGAGGAAAAGAGCATCAAAACTTCAAAACCTCTGCCAAACAAAGCAAATGAACAAACAGAAATCCCAGAGCAGAATTATACTCAGTGAAATCCTATATTAATGTTTAATCTGTTGAGCCATAGGGTACCTCGTAGGCAAGTTGGTTAATTTTTTTCTGCACTGCAATTTCCCCACATATAAAATAGGACAGCAACATTTGCTTAGCTGCAGTGGTTGTGAGAATTTAAACCCTGCACACATCCCTGCTTTGCAGGCAGCAACAGCCATTTGCACAGTGCTGGGCTGGGGGAGGTATCATTAATCATAAAGAACATTAATCATAAAGAAGAGATCAAGCATTTTTCTGAATCGTTCTGACAAAGGTAATTAATGCTAAAATCCAAGAAAGAACCGAAGTCTACTTGCACTTCTCCCAGCTTTGGGTGTCTCACTGACCTGCCTAAATCAGAGGCCTCATCATTCTCTGCTCCCTCTGCAGCTTTTTGGGTGGGAGTGATGCTCCAGATTGCATTCCAGATCCTGCCTGGTACAAATGTACAAATCACCCTCTGCAGCTGCCTCCTCTCCACACACAGCCTGAGGTGAGCACGTCAGGTACGGCAGTTGGAAACAACAGTTAAAAATACTTCTTAAGGAAGAATTCAGGTGAAAAATCCAAAAATTATGATAGGTATCCCAGTGTAATTTGGAACCATCCAACTTTTAATCTCCAAAACTCAGGCTTCATTTTTAGCAGCACAAATGTAAGCTCTTGCACTAACAATGTCTTACCAGCACCCCCAGATCAGTGTAACACTCCATGCACTGAAAACTCCAGTGTAAGGGTGGTTTTACACCCCAGTTTTACCCATGCTGCAGGTGCATCTCTTGAAGCACTAATATTTACACTGATCTATGATGCATTCATAAACAAGCATGCTTTTACTCTATTTCTTAATTTTACGTAAAATTTGTTTTGAGGACTTGGAGCTGTTGTGCTGGGACACAAGCAACAGAGGTTGGGATTTTCCGGGTTAACAAGAACACAATTTAATGACCCTGAGTATGGGCTCTAAGAGAATGTTATGCCAAGTTAATGGTGTTTTCCTGCAAAAACCAATTACTTCAGGCTACAAGGATAATCTATTCCATAGGAATAAGACAGGGTCACAGAAAGATTTCCATTTTTTATAATTATCTTTAGGAAACAAGTGAGGGGAAATACAAAAATTGTTGCTGATAATACAAGGCACCAGGAAAAAAAAAAAAACATAGATGAAGCTCCTGTAAGAGGCATTTGTTGCTAGGAGGAGGATGACTTCACTATTAAAAAATCCTCTTCTGAAGACAGAAAAGGAGGAAATAAAATTATTTCTTCAGCAAAAAACCTAAAAATACCTGTCAAGTGTTCTTCCCAGTTTCAAGCATTGGTAGGAGGATTGAGATTTTTTTCCCTCCTCTCACCTTTCCATTTTGTTTTTTTTTTATTAGTTGAATATTTCCCTCTCAAAACCTTTTCTAAGAACATATTAAAAAAAAAAAAAAAAAAAAAACCTTCTCTANTTTTAATAAAAAAATAAAAAAAAAAAAAAAAAAAAAAAGCCTTCTCTTCTTTGCTGAAAGAACAGTGGTACTGAGAAAATCACATATATTTTCTAACCGGTAGAGGCCAGTTACATCCACTGACCCATTGATTTTTCAGCTACAAGGTAATTATAAAGCCTCTGGGTTCTTAGCAACACACGGAAGAAGAAAAAAGGTTTAAATCATATTCTTCTCCAGTGAGATATTCTACTTGGAAATAGATTTTTATTTAAAGGAATACTACGAGGAAAAAAAAATCTCACTTCAGCCAGTTCTCTTCCTGTCTATTATTGTTGAGGCAGCTTCAGTGGTTCCACAGGGCAGGTGATTGACTCTCCCAGATTCTACAGCTCTCTGTTACAGCTCTAGAAAAGAGAAGCAACTTTTTGGAGAAATACATTCGTGAAGCCACAAAGTGCCACAGGTTGGAATTTATTCGCCTGTGCTCTGAATTGTATCAGGTGTGTCTTAGGAGAACTGTTCCTATGCCAATAACAAGAATATGAAAGCTGCAATGGCTGCCCTCAGACCTTCCCACTGAAATGCAACACAGTAAAGTATCATGCAGACGCTGCATATTAAAAAATAAATAAATAAAAAAAATCCATATTTTTCTCAAAGTAGAACTTGCATCTAAATGACAGAATCATTTTAAACAGGGACAAAAGCAACTTTATGTCTTACTATTTACTTTTTCCCTGAGCTGCATATTCAATTACTGCTTAATCAGGAAATACCTTTGTCCTTCCTATAAAGTATTGGTTCTCTTCCTAGCTTAGACGTCTCTTTGTGTTGGCACGCAGCCCAAAGATATTAATGTGGCTTCTCCCTGTTCTTCAGAAATCTCACAAGCAGCCTGCTGGATGTTTCAGGTGTGATGGTTTAATTATGACTAAGAGTAACGGGGTTGCCTGGGGATTATTGTTTTTTCTTAATTGGAGAAAACTTGGCATGGAAACAAGATATCAGAGGAATATGATTTGCTTCAGTTTAAAAGAAAAGAAAAAAGGCAAATTTGCCTGCACAGAACCAGCTTTTCAGACAAACATATAAATATTAAATGCATATATGTACCATTAAATGAGAAGCAAAAACAAGACAGTGCTTAACCTGTATTGCTATCAATGCTGTGCCTGCAGACTTTAAACCCCCTTTCATAAATGATACTGCAGTGACTCCAGGATGAAAATCAGACTCTATTAGAAGGTGACAGCACTTAGGAACAACAGGACTCTGCATCTCCCTGTACCCAGGAGAGCAGGAACGGGGACCACTGCACACAGTTATGTCCCAGCCACCATTTCCTACTGCCACATGCCCTGCTAGCATCAGCTGCTGTGCACCTACATGTGAGGAAAGCACATCCCTTACATTTTCTCATTTTCAGCTGTTTTGCCACAAGCAGAAAAGAAAACAAACTCAAAAGACAGTGAAAGCTGAATCTTTGCTCTAGCCCAAGAGGTTAACTATCAGTTATTCTTTTTTAGCCAGCAGCCTGTGTTCTGTGTTAGAAGACAGATCTAATAACTCTGGGTGGTGTATATGCAGGGGAAGTTATTTTTCAGTTTGGGAAAGTGGTACTGAGGCCTCTTCCCTTACGATTTTTTTCAAAAGTAATTTCCAGTAATACATTAAACTGAAATTCAATTACAAAGCAAATATATCTCAGCTAATGTGAATATTGGCTGGGCTGGCAAGGAGAAAGAAAGGGAAGATAGAGTTACTGAACACCAAAAAGATGGTCTGTTGTGAGAAAGATTATTTCTCGGTTTATTCCCTTCCACTTCAAAGTCCAGGTGGCACTTCAGTGGACCAAGAAGCACTGAAAATTATTTCTAAATTCTTCAGTATAAAGTCAGAATGAAGAGAACAACTTTCAGCGGATTTTTATGGTATTTAATGAGAAATAGAAATAAAAATTAAATGCCTCTTCATAACCTCATTAATATGTGATATAGCAATTCCTTGCTTTCATTGCACAAACAGAAAACATCTTTCATGTGTAATCTTCAGTTGTAAAAAGCAGAGGAGCCTAAGCGTACATGAAACACAGCATGCCTGAAGGAATGCACATATTGTGATTTAGAAAAAAGGCAGTTTATTTTTAACTCAATGGTTTTGAAAATAAAACCTGTTTCTGAAAAAATAAATCCCAATGTATTCCTTTGGGGAAATGATAGACTGAAAACATGAACATTTACCAGAAGCGGGAAAGGTGAAAAGGATTTCTAGGTCCTCACAGAAGCTAAAGTTTGCTCTTTTTTGCATCCTATTCTCCTCTGTGAGTGAACTTCAGCAGAACAATTCTTCCTCAAAGCACCAGAGCCCTGACTGCTCCCAAAGACACCAAAACGAAGTATGAGAGACCACAGAAGAAAATAACAGATATTTTCTAACAAGTTCCCAAGTTTTAATCCATCAAATTATCACTTCGCATATAAATACCGTGAAATTTTTAACTCCCCTGTTTTATCCTAGTCTCACTTATCTCTTGGATATTTGGACAGCAATTAGTGTCAAAGATTATGATAACACTTAACAGCTTCCTTAAAAATGTTCTTATGGGTTCCAAAGCATTTTATCCTCTTCTGAAACAATTCATCTACCATTATTCTGAGGCAATCACCACACCTACCTCCAGTTTCTGATTTATACATTTTCTGAAGATCTGTTTTCTATAATTCCCAGCAATTCAGTCAACATCCTCTTGTTCAGTATTAAGGATACCTGAATGTCCAGCAAAGAGATTCCATGGAATCCACCCCGCAATAAAGACAAATACACAAATACATTTACCTGTCATCTGGCATATACAGCTGAGGTTCAGCCAAATTCACTTCGTGCAAATTTAACTTGTGTTAAGCCAGCCAAAGTGAACTATTATCACAGAACAACTGACAGATGACTAAAAGGTGAAAATAAACATGAGGTTAATTAAATCTTTTACTGTTAATAGGATGGATAATACACTTTTCTTTTGACCATGCTGTTCTTACCAGAATAGGAGAAGCATTCAATATGTTCTGTTTCCAAAGGAAGAATGGAGGCCATAAATTTTAAGAGAGTTATGGAGCAGTTCTAGAAACAGCTGGCAGATCATACCAGCACCTAAGGACCATGAGCTGGGAGAAAAATAATCATGATTTTCTGACAGAAAATTCCATTTCTGAAGGAAAAAAAATTCTCTGAGAAGATGCTAAGTGTCCTCCAGAAATTAATAAAATTGTAGTATTTTACTGGGAGTCCACTTGACTCAGATGTTTTGACTACCTAACTACCTCAAAACACCTCACTTTGGTCAGATTAAACAATATCAAATGCATTTTGTTATGTTAGCTCTCCTGATATGAATAATCCTGCATCCCCTTTTTACCCTGTCAAAGTACCCAGAGGATAATTTTCATGAACCATTTTCCACCTGAAATTGTCAGTACTAAAGTACTGGTCTGTGGAACTGTCTAGAGTCCCTCTACGGTTAATGAAAGGAGTGCCAGTATCATCCTTCTGGATGATTCTTCTCTTTTTCTTCTCTCCTTCTCTCCCTTCCCACCATAAGAGAGCACCTCTGGACTGCTCTACAAAATATGTGATGCTTTTTGGTGCATCCTGAGCTGCATCTAAAGCAGTGGGACTGTGACCAGTAGGTCAAGGGAGGTGATTCTGCCCCTTGCCTCCAGTGTCGAGAGACCCCATCCAGAGTGCTGCATCCAGCTCTGGGACCCCCAACAGTAAAAAGAGCTTCTCAAGAAGTTCCTGAAGAGGACCACAAAGATGATCAGAGGGCTGAAGCACCTCCTCTGTAAGGACAGTCTGAGAGAACTGGGATTGTTCAGTCTGGGAAAGAGAAGAAAAGGCTGTGGGAAGACCTTAGAGCAGCCTTCTAGTACCTGAAGGGGCTACAAGAGAGAGCTGGTGAGGGACATTTTACAGAGGTATGGGGTGATAGGACAAGCAGAAGTGGTTTTAAACTGAAAGGAGGGAGGTTTAGATTAGATATATGGAAGAAATTCTTTACAGTGAGGTTGGTGAGGCCCTGGCACAGGTTGCCCAGAGAGCTTGTGGATGCCCCATGCCTCAAAGTTCTCAAAGTGAGGTTGGATGGGGCTTTGAGCAATCTGGTCTAGTGGAAGCTGTTCTCACCCATGTCAGGAAAGTAGATCTAGAAGATCCTTAAGGTTCTTAACAACCCAAACCATTCTGTGATTCTATGAAACTAAGTCTAAGCAACTTCTGAAAAAGCACATCGGCACTTTTGAAAATATTGCCCTTTATATCTTTAGTAAAAATCATTTTCTTCCTGTCAAACCTAAAAACCAGATGAAAACGGAGAGAGCCCTGTCAGGTAGCTAACACAGTCAGCACCAGAGTGACTTGGACTGAAATTCCTGTTTTAATCTTCCCAGAGTAACTTTCCTGCACTGTCTCTTTCTGTTGTTCTTCTCACTTTGAATTTAATAGCAGTTCCTCCTGAATGACAACCGAATGCTGTGTCCTATGGAGCTGGCTGTATCCACTCATGCAATTGCTAAGGCACCGACCACTGAGAGATCCAATTACCCCACCTCCTCTTTCATGTTCCTTACTCACTTCAATTTGCAGCTGCACTTCTGCTAAGGTTCTCTCTTGTTTCTTCCCCACTTTCCTTCTCCTTTCCCTGATGGTTATATTTATCTCTGATCTTCATGATATTTGCCAGGTTTATTATTTTATTGTTGAATTTCACTCCTCAGTTTCTTTTTTTGTAAGATGGTGCTTGCTGAGCAATGCTGTGGAGCAGCAGCTTTCTTT
Organism: Cnemophilus loriae; assembly: GCA_013397755.1. Lineage (NCBI taxonomy): Eukaryota > Metazoa > Chordata > Aves > Passeriformes > Corvidae > Cnemophilus > Cnemophilus loriae. Next base: position 412,242 of record VZTF01007343.1, read on the forward strand.
TCTGCCTCTCAGCGCAGTTCTGCTCTTGCTTCTTTACTGGCAGGGCAGCCTGGCTCCCCTTTCTGGTTTGATATCCAAATCCATAGTGTAATCAGGGGTAAATATATTGATTTTCTGTTTACCATACTGTATCTTCATGTGAAAAGAAGAATCCAGTAAGACAAAGAACTATTTCCAAAGATCCATTTCAGAATCTTAATGGAAATTTTCCCGAAATTTGTCTTACCCTCTGTCTTTCATTTTGTCAATCTAAGCAATATGCCTGAGATGATGAGTGTCAGGGATCTTGTGCCTTTCCATCCCTGGCACTGAAGGAACTAAATCAGTCAGTAAAGACTATGAAAAGTTCTGGGGTTTAATTATGAGCTAAACTCAAATATCACTGAACTTGCTAAAACCCCAGGGGAAGCCACAAAATACAACCTGTCAAAACCTCCGTCTGATAAAAAAAAAAATTACACCAAAAGTTAATTGGTGGGAAAAGACAAATTCTCGTATATTCTGACTCCTTTTTTAATCATTCTATTTTATAGTCATAGGGTGAATTTATCTAATTTTTAAATGGTTAAGATTACTAGCATGAAATACAACCAGCTACGGATGCTCTGGGAAAGCAAAAGCAAGCTTCAGCTGCTTCCAGACAATCTTTTTCCTAACAATTATATGCTCAAAACGATGTAACTTCAGAGAAGACAGAATCTACTGATTGTGCTTCTAGTGCCTTTTGTTAAAAAATAACAGCAGCCTTTCTCTACTCTATCCCTCCTCCCTGATTTTCTTACATGAATCAGATTTTTGGCAAATGGGCTGAACTCTCCTTTTATCTGAAATTTCTCCCCATATACTGAACAAGATTTAACCTTTTGTACCCATTTATTACATCACCAGGCCCACATCCCCTGCTGTACACTGGGAAAACAAGCAGCACAACACTGAACAGAATGGTAATTATAGCCCTGGCTCCCACCCCAGGCCTGTCTACAAACGGGTGAGCGTGCAGAGTCAGAACGGAGGGAGAAACACGGGTCTTGACAAGCTGTCTGTGGCTTAGCAGAGGTGATCCATGGAGTTCACTTTCCTGGGAACTGTTCTTTTCAGAGGGAGTTGCCTTGGTTGGTGTAGGATGCCCTTGGTGGGGACTCACAAACTGCTGAGACTGATTCTCACACATGAGCACGACGCTCCTTTTCTCATGAGCATGGCTTGTCCCCATGTCCCCACTATCCACTGAACATTCTGCTCCGTTATAATCGAAATACACAAATTCCTTTGCATTAAATCAAATCAAACATCGCCTGTTCCTCACAGGAGTGAACTGCTACACTGTGAATCAGAGCATAAATCAGCCAGAAATTCACTCAAAGAAGTCCTGAGGTTGGCAACTGCTCTTGACTCCCGAAACCCCAACAGACAACTTTGAGAAATCTGGCAGTAAAAAGTCATAGCACGTTTCAGTTCTTTGCATGACAGCCAGGAGCGTGGATATCACATGCACTCGCTATAATTTGAACTGTACTGAGTCACCAGATTTGTGAATTTGTGTCTTTAATAAACTGGAAATATATAACACACTGTCTGTCCCCACACATAAGTCCTTTTTATAAACGATTCTAGAAATTTACTGCCTTCAGATAGAAACGTTACTTAAAGGTTTGATACAAAGTGTACTCTCCTTGCCCAGGACTCCAATCTTGCAAAAAATGATCATATCTGAATTTCTTGAGACTGCTATGGTGGGTAACTGCTTAGAAAATTAGTGTTAACTCGCTGCTATAAAATGCTTTGTGTACTTTTTAGTCCAAACCAGTATGTGATGAAGGTGATTAACCATCTAGCAAAGAATGGAGAATTTAAATATTCAACAGGAAGTCTCTTTGGGAGAGAGATAAATATCTTAAACAGAATACTTGATCATTAAAAAGAATCAAATATAAAATAAATTATATTAGTTTTGTAATTTGCAAATTGAGATGATGAATTCTTGTGAATACATTTATTTCATGAAAAAACAGTCAAAAAGTTAAAGCTTCATTATGGACGGTTTTGATTTTTCTATCACATATACGTCTACCTTAGATAACAGTGTCTGTAAGGAATCCTTAAAAAAAACAAAGGATCTGAGCCCCAACCTTTCGTCTTAACCTTAAGTGTTATCTGGAGCACGGGCCTAGGAAGCTTTCCAAAATTTAATTGACTACTCTTTCCCTATTACTGCTCACTGACAGTTTACATTTTTCTGTATTCTGATGTGAGGTAAATTAATAAGCCATGAGCAAAAAAGACAGCTGTGAACCACCTAAACCACCACTGTCTGTCATTATTCTTCCAGGAAGAGGGGAAGAAAATAGACATTAGGGAAAATTTCAATCATAGATTGTGACAAAATCTGAAATTGCATTGAACTATTCAGGAAAATAGAACAAAAACACAAACCAAAAGAAACTAAAATCAGGTTGCCCTGGCTAAGCAAACCACTGAAAGTTTCACACAGGTATGTGTACACACAAGCACATGTATAAATAAATTCTTAAATTAATTTGAGGCTTTCTGTTGCTAGATAACTGCTGCTTCTACACACAAAAAACAACTGGGAATACTTTAATATAATTAGGGACAGAATTTAAAGATTAATTTCCTTTTGATTGTATTAATTATACATTTTAAACGAGAAATGGAATTGTTACTCTTATTTAAGAATTATGCCTTAAAAAGCTGTGCAAAACATGACTTTTCAAAGATGAGAGAGATAAAGGCACGTTTGGCTTCTGGGCTGCAAGTGCACATTTCCAGGTCAAGCTGAGCTTCTCATCTACCAACACCTCCAGGTCCTTCTCCTCAGAGCTGCTCTCAATTCGCTCTCGATTCACCCAGCCTGTGTTTGTGCTCGGGACTGCCCTGACTCACCTGCCCTGACTCACCTGCCCTTGGCCTTGCTGCCCTTCATGAGGTCCACAGAGACCCAGCTCTCCAGCCTGTCTGGATGGCAGCCCTTCCCTCCAGTGTGTGACTGACTCACACAGCTTGGTATCATCAGCAAACTCTGCAGGGGTGCCCTGGATCCCACTGTCCGTGTCCCAGATACAGGAGTTAAACAGCCCCGGTGCCACTGTCCGTGTCCCAGATAAACGGGTTAAACAGCCCCGGATCCCACTGTCCGTGTCCCAGATAAACGGGTTAAACAGCCCTGGATCCCACTGTCCGTGTCCCAGATA
>VZTF01007343.1:415745-453534 GCA_013397755.1 Cnemophilus loriae
GGATCCCACTGTCTGTGTCCCAGATAAAGGGGTTAAACAGCCCCGGTGCCACTGTCCGTGTCCCAGATAAACGGGTTAAACAGCCCCGGATCCCACTGTCCGTGTCCCAGATACAGGGGTTAAACAGCCCCGGTGCCACTGTCCGTGTCCCAGATAAACGGGTTAAACAGCCCCGGATCCCACTGTCCGTGTCCCAGATAAACGGGTTAAACAGCTGTGGATCCCACTGTCCGTGTCCCAGATACAGGGGTTAAACAGCCCCGGTGCCAGTAACGACCCCCGAGGAACCCCGCTGCTCTCCACAGGGACATCACGCCAGGAACAAATTTGGGTGGGATCATCCGGCCAACTCCTTATCCGCCGAGCTGCCCATCTGTCAAATCCACGTCTCTCCAATTTCCACAGCTTCATTCTTTTAAAGACAGGAAGTACACTTGAATTTCTCAGATTACATTTCTCGAATTACACGACAGGTATCTCACGCAAATGAGTTAGGTCTTGACTAATGAGTCAAGGTATTAATTACTGCAGTGTTTTCTTTATTGTGGGAGAAATATTAAATCGTAGTGTCAAACATCCAGCATTACATGAATAAACTTAGGTAAGAGTATGTGAAGGTTAATTCCATTATTAAATTATTGAATTATTACTTAAACTATTATACTATTTAATGCTTATGAAAACACTCCATAGTTTAATTTTGACTACCATAATAAACTAGCCAAGGGTGCTACTTGCAAAGTTCTTATTTACTATCAATTCTCCTGCAAGCCTGGATATTTTGATTTCTCAGACTGTGTATTTCATGAGAATTTGGTATGACATTCCGGTCCAGAGAAGTCAACAGGAGGAATGGTATTGATCACAAGGCCCGGATTTTACTTCCTTAAAGGACAAGACAATTTAAGATGCATTTAGCAAGGATTAATGACTCTTTCATCAAAATCAATACTTGAAGATCGTTCCAGCAGTCTGTGAGGTTGCCACAAGTTATTTATCTGCTTATCTTTGCTCAATATGTTAATAGCTTCCTGGATTTCTGATAATACATCTTGGAAACTGTTATCTTCTTTCTTCTCTTATCAGTGACATACTAGGCTGCCTCATCAGTGTCCATTAAATGATTTCTTTTGAAACTATGAGAGGTGAGTAAAGGAAGAAAATGTCAAAAAAGCAATCAAGTGTTTTTCCAGTGTAGAGATTTAGCTTAGTTCTTGTCAAAAGCAGGATTCCCGTGTCTTAACTGGGATTATGTCTACATGTTCGTCAGAAATAGAAGTTGAGAAAAATGTTGGTTTAATTAGTCCAGTACAGTTAAAATCTAGGAGGAAAATCCCAATGGCTGTCAGCATTGCACCCTACAGAGGAATTTACAACAACCACTGACATCTATGCAGACCTCAATATCAGTCAGTGATTTCCAATACCCACTGACACTGGAGGCTGTGCAATTCCCAGTATTTCGACCTTGAGCTCATTTAGTCAGGTATAACATTTTTATAAATGTTATAAGACAACTTTACGGGCTACAGAAAAGCTAATTTCATCCTGTAATTTAAAAAGAAAAAAACCCAAAACCTTTCTGTCCTTATAGCAGCTGACACCAGCAGGGCCTAATGAACCTGTTAATTTGCTAATACTCACTAATGAAAATGGTGATTAGTTGCAGGCCATCTGGGTCACTAAAGAGTTGATTTATATTATATTTAGAATGAGAGCTCAGAAAACAGAAGGCCTATACCTACGTCTGTCTTCAGAATCAAAAGTTAAATCTGACCTTGGGACGTGGGCCCTTTTCTGTTGTGTTTTGTTCTTTGCCTAAAGTACTTGAGGCTCCTCACGGTCACTGAGAATGCCATAGAGAAGTCTGGTTCCAGTGAAAAGAGGAATTTGATGAACTAAACAACAAGGAAAGCAGAGGAACATTTTAATCCTTTAGTAAATCTCCTGTTTCACTCTCTTTCCTATTGAAAGGGAAGTATCTCAGCTGATCTCCATGTAGTGGATATTTCCTTCACTTGTCTTGTTCAATAAATGCAGTGTTAATTGTTTTCCTATTTCATGACACTGAACTAAGATAAATAAAAACCTCTGCAACTTTACACAGTTAAAAACCCCCTCTTCCAGCTAGGCGATTGCAATTAGTACTTTGATTTTGCAATAGGATGAAAATCTTTATTCTATATCTTGCATAGACTTTAAAATTCTTTGTTTGGATAGTCCAATAGTTGCAAATTGTTTATTTTATCTTATTATATTGGAAGTTGATGGCATTAAACCAAACTTATTTAAAAGATCAATGAATTATTAAACTTTTAAAGGGAGATTAAATGGAAAAAACAATTATATTCATCTTCATCTACTGAACGATCCAAGGAAATGAGACTTCTAGTTATTCTGAAGACAAAAACTAATAATAAAACTAATTTTAATTCTCAGCAGCCTTTCTCTTTCAAGAATGGGGGAAAAATAGGGACAGTTTTCTCGAGAGCTGAAAATATTAAAGCCAAATGACACAACTGCAAAGGTGTTTGGTTCACATACTTTGAAATTCCATTGGATTGAAAGTAAATTCTGGTTTTCATTATTCTTCTAAAGACAGGTCTGGAAAAATCTGTAGTAGCTTCTTGAGAAAAGTGGCACTAGTAGGAGAGAGAAAGCCCAAAGTACATGACATTTTTTAAGTTGCCCCTGCTGAAGTGAATTAACGAACACGTTTTCCCCAGTGTTCCACATGCTAATAAAATACAGGAAGTCAGCACCTCTTTCTCTCTCAACAAAATTAAACCCATCTATAACTATCATTCTTCATCTGTAGAGTCAGAACAGGAGCTCTGTTAATTCCAGATAGAAAACAAACTTCATGGAGAATGATGAGACATTAAGTTGAAATACTTTGCATTTTTCAAGATGCAAGATCTTGTTTTTACTTCTTCCCAATATGTTTTGCTCCTACGTTATGTTTGTTCATTAATGCAGTTATCAAACATTGTGCAGGGAATGCACAAGGCAAGGGTGTAATCTACTGATTTAGTATGGAAAATAGAAGGAAGACAGGTTTTAACTCTGATATAACTGCAGCAGTAAAAAAATAAACAAACCTACCTGACTAAATTATCTACCTAATTTCACATGTCCAACAACAATTCTGCTGAGGTATTTTCAGACCAGTTCTGCAAAGCACTTGATCGTTTGCCAGCCTGGGAGGATACAAAGAGCCAAAGAGCCCTATTTAGATGTTTCAGGGCAGATGCAAGCTCAGGTTCTGCCCTGAGTAAGAACATTACATCCTTGTCTGTGCTTATCCTCAATCTTTATTGTAGTTATTTCATTCCTCTGAAACTAGGCCACCTATTTATTTGCCTCAGATTTTGGCTGGGAACAGAAATACTGCCACGCTAGACTAAGGCAAGGCCTTCCTGCTTCATCCTGTCCATCAGCACCCAACACTAGAGAAAATAAAGGAAGCAACCAGACCTGAAACAATCATCGTCCTCCAGTTATCCATTGGCAAAAGTCTCTAAAGGTTGAAGGCTCTACATTTAACAATCTTTCTATATTTTTCTAAGTGCTAAGTTTACACATATTTCTCATTTACATTTTTACCTCTATTTTTTTGCCCTTAACAGCTTCAAATTCCAGAGTTCAACACTAATTGCACACTGTGTGGTTAAAGAGAAATCTGTTTTATTTTTTCAGTTTCATCTCCTTTTTCCCCAATATGAACTTTAATTGTTTCTTGTCTTCTTGACCACCGATGGTGGACAAGTGTGAAAATAGAAGCACAGGGCTGTAAAGAAACAGCATTTATGATACTGAATCAGAATGACTCGTCTAGTTCACAAAGATATTTTCATAGTTAATTATCCATCTAGGTATTCACAGACACGATGTACTGGAAAGCCCAGCTTCACTTCACTGAATTCACCAAACTGAAATGCGTGTTTCTATGAAATGTTTTGAAGTTTAAAGTCTGACATAGAAGTCAACTATAAATAAGCAACATCTAAACTCTTTTTCTTTAAAGCAAAAAAGGAATGCCATATATTAAATTAATTCCTGTTATTAAAAAAAAAAATAGAATGGCAACAAGTTAATGCCTACCTTCTAGTTGAGATCACCATCCTATTACTAGAAGAGATGAGGTCTGGCATCTAAAAAATATATTCTTTTTCCTTCAAATAAAATACAAGAAGCATAGATATAGACACACTCTTACTAACATCGCTAAAACTAAAGATTGTTAATGGTATTCCAGCCCTCTCCAAAAAACTGAGGCTGGTGTGGAATAATCATATAAAAAGAAAACAGCCTTCCATCTGTCTCTCTGGTTGAGTAGAAAGATGAAAAAAATGGATCAATTAAGAGGAATAAAGAGAAACATCTAGCAGCATTATTGAGGCAGTAGCACTATTATCAAGAGGATAATCCAATATTATCTTCTGGCTGTCTTCAAAGAGGATGCTCTTGTCCACAGATATTTTAAAATAACTAAGTGCACTATCAAACCACAAAGCCATTTAAAGAAGAATGCTGAATAAGCCATTTGGGATTCTGTGGAAGTCGCAGAGCATTTTAAATTATGCTCATAATATTTTTTCCTCAGGAAAGTTATGCAATGTACCTTAATGGAGTGAAGATTGGCATACTTAGTACAGAAGTCTGATGAACTGAACACCACAAACATTTTTTTTTACATACTACCAGCATAACCTTGTCTTTAAAAAGAGCTACAACTCTGCATGCAGCTTCATCTACTGAAGAACATGTATTCCTATGGAAATTCTTATTAAATGTGCATCATAACAATTGGTGAGGCAGAGTAAGACATGTCACAAGCTTTCTAAGCTACTTGCAAGGATATGATACTTCCCCCTGTATCAGAATGTAAAGTATTGTAATAACGTCAAGAAAAAACTCTCTTGCAAACTATTTTTACTGTAAAAAAGACACAATTTCATTGAGAGTAAGTCTCCAAAACTACCTCAGTGTCATAAAAACTGTTGTTCTGTGAATTCTGAGATAAGAAGAATGAAATAGAAAATTAGAGAAGAAAGAAAGTAAGAAAACCTGTAAGACAGGAAAAAAATCAAAACTCACTCCCACTCCCCAAGCTCCCACTCCCATAACAGCATTTCTATTGCTCTTGGGTGCTCACTAGCGCAGTGCACAGAGACCTCCTTCAGGTCAAGTGCAGGGGTAAAATGTTCACATTGACCTCAGCTCTACAATAGTTATCTTCACTACACCTGTGCTTACTACTCCATGAGAACCTGTTGAGAAAGAATTGCGTAATCTCTGTTAGTAATACAGATATTTTTCTTTGTAAGATAATCATGTATCACAGAATTCTGGAATAATTCAAGCTTAAATATATCTCTGGAGCTCACCTAGCCAACCCCTTCTGCTTTATGCCAATTCAGATGATATAGTTTAGGACTTTCTTCCATATCTGTTAAGGAATTCTCTCGAATATTTTAATCCAGAATGAGACAGGGAAAAACATTTCTGTGTATGTGTCAGGCAGAGTCAGCTACAGACACTGTTAGTGCCTATGGAGTTATCTAAAATTTAGCAAACTCATAAAAATATAATTTTAATCTGTTCCTCACCACTGTTCTCCCGAAGCAAATTACACAGCAGAAATCTTAAGAAAATATGTTCTCACTTATATTTCTGACTAAGATGTAGGACAAAAATATCTCCCTTGGACTTTTGTGCAAAACCAAGTTGGAGATTACACTGCCAGTAACTTATGCAATTAATTGCAATCTTTATGGAATCAATGTCAGTGCTTTGCCTTGAAGCGATGTGCACAGACAAACAGACTAAACACTGGTTTGTAAAAAGAAATACTGAGATTAGCAAGGAGGAAATAAGAAATTCTTGTTCCTCAAGCATTTTTGCAGGAAACAAAATCATCTCAAGCAGGGCTATTTTCATCTTCTCTTTGCCCTGAGTGTCTCTTTGCTACTCTCACGCTGCTCTGTTCCAAACAGCTCAATGTCTAATGCACGTACATTCAGAAGCTCTTCATCATACTGTGTATATTTATTTGTCTGCCACCAGCCTAATGAAGTGTCATGGAAAACTCCAGCAATAAGCAATAATCTCAGACAAGAAAGTAAAGTGCTCATGTTATAGCTTTCAGGTGACACTTTCCATACTGCTTATTAATCTGTCAAAGGCCTAAAGTTGTTTAGTGAATTAAAATAATTTCTCATTCATGACAGTAATTATGTCAAAAGAAATATTTATATTTGAAGTCTTGATTGATTTTGTGCTAAGAGCATCACCTATTAATATATTTATTCTGAAAAATTACACCACCACCAGCAGCAATGAAAATGACCTTGCACAGAAAAAAGTGAAACTCAAGTACCTTCTCTCTTCTATATATAACATACATTATCACAACAGAAGTTAAATATAATTTCCTTAATGGAAAAAGGATGTCCTTAATTGCTTTATATAAAAATCAATTTAAATAGCAGAAGATAGAAAATGTCAAACCCTTAAAAACTTACTAATTATATTACCAAATATGATTTACCATTTACAGTTCTGTTATTGACAGATTTAGAAGGTAGAGATAATTTTGTGAGTCCAGGAGGAACATTAGTAATACGTGTTACAAAACATATAAATGGTATATAATAACATTATATTTTAAGAGATGCCACAGTCCAAGATCTGAACTAAGGCATTTATCAATGCTCCATAAAACTTTTCCCACTTAGAAGATATTTTGGGGCTAGATGAAGCACCAGATCTGTGCAGTGAGCTACTCACAGATTTTGAAGACCAGATGAGAGCATAAAATTATCTGGTTTTGCTGTGCAGTTTTGTGGGCTATAATATATACATGCATATTTGGCAAAACAAACACACATGTCTATTAATGCTGACAGATTGATAGAGGACGCAACTTTGAAACCCTACCACAGAAATACTGAGCAGCTCCGGTAGCACAGCTTCATTTCACTCTCATTTTAGCAGTTTCCAGATTTAAATAAATGAATGTTTCACATTTAACTGTAAATACCACTGGTAAGGTATATGACCTCCATGGCTTCTATGAGAGTTCTCTTTCAGAAGGAAAATACATCATTCTGCCTATTTTTATTTAAATGGCTTCTTGTTTTTCTGTAGCTTTTCTAACAGCTTCTATAATAAAGTCATTCTCCCTAAAACATAGGAACATGAAACCACTTTACAACACAGCAATCGGCAACATTAAACTCACAGACCAAATGTCCTGCTTTGATCAGCAAAGGTAAAGAAATGAAACCTGCGATAAAGCTTGAATTCAGACAAATTTAGATCAAATTATCTGTGAGGTTAAATTCAGTCAGACCATCTTGAGTTCCTGGCAAGAGCTGAAATAGGGCTTCAAATTTGGCCTTTTCCTGTGTAAAAATATATATGTGGCATTACGAACTCAAATAATGTGTATTTTAGAACAGGCATGGCCAAAATAGAACTTAACACTGAAGAACAAGTCTTCTCTATTGTACAGGTCCTCTCTGGCTGCTGGGAGTTCCTTCCATAATTAACCCATCCCCAAAACACCCCACACATCCTCCCCATTCATCCTCTATGCTTGAAAAACTCAGGCTATGAGCTGAAGAAATGCAATGCAAAGAGCACAGGGACTGAGCCTGTTTCCCATGGGAGAGCAATTCTACAAGGAAATTCAAAGAAATTAAGAATATAGTGCATGTAAGAGTAAAATAAAGGTATGTTTTACACAGCACAGCAGGAATCCCACTCTGCCCTTGATCAGAGCTATGAGGGAGCTCATTCACCTGAACTGGTTGTTGAAATAACAATTGGCTCTCAAATTTCCTAGTAAAACAGACATTGAACATGCATCCTAAGAGGTTTGGATTTTTTTTTCCATACTCACTTACCCTTTTGCCTTCCACTCCAGCTGGATTTGGCCTCTTGTGAAGTGTGCTAAGGATGTCTACTGAGCATCGTGTGTGACTCTGCAGAGCTCTTCCTCCCTAAACTTGGCTGATGTCTGCCCACTTCTGTTCCCAATTCTCACAAGTGTGAAGCTAAAGCAGGACTAGTGTTACCGCTTCCTTCCTTTTAGATCTTTTTCGGAACCAGGGAGCAAATACTATTGCTCAAAGATGGAGGAAGAAGAGCCACGTAAAGTTCCAATGAGAAAATCCTGGTGTAGTCAACTTTTCTCTTACCTAAGCCCTGCTGACTAAAAGAGTTTTCTCTGACTTATAGTGGGGGAGACGAGGCTTACAACGTATTTCATGAGAATGACTAAGCAAGGAGGCTGAAATCAGCTGTAAATCTTTTCTGGAACAAGAGTGAGAACAGGCCCAGGGTACTAAGGCTAAAACATTACTCTTTTAACTTGACTGGTTTTGTGCTTTAAAAGCTTTTGGGTGAGGGTTGTGGTACTCTTGCTTTACTAGATGCTCTTCTATAAGCCAGACATGTCATTACATTCTTTGTTCCCTACAGCCATTTTATACAGTGATTCAGTTCAAACACAAAAATACTTCCCTTCCTCCCGATTGATTATGTTCTTTACAGCTGTTGATGGAAAACACTGTCCACCCAGTGATACCCTGAAGGTGGCAAGGCACTTCATAACACTGCCGGTCATCCTGTCACACCCTGCTATTAGAGAAACTCCTTTCACTTCTGCCACTCACTGCTTTCCCCTTCACTTCTTGCCACAATGATTTTTCCTCAGGTCATTCTTGTTAGATCTAGTTCCACAACCGATGAATTTAATGTCTAAGCACTCCTTACCTTAATCAAAGAACACTCTCATGTTTTCACCTTTACAAAACATCTCTGATCAGATATTTTCTTTCATATGGATCGGAAATAAATACGTCAAAAAAAGGCATGAGAACCACAGCACAGGAAAACATGGGAAACTCATCCACTCTCAGAAAGTTCTCTTCCCTGCCACATAGGGACAGATTTAAACACAGAAACATGAGGCTTTGGTGTGAATTCTGGCTATTATTTTTATCTAATTTACTTTAAACACTGATGAGTTCCTCCCAGATGAGATCGTTTCTGTCTGATTCAGCTTCTGTCTATGAATTTCTAGAGGAACATGAAGATATTCACTGAACATTGAATTGACAAGAAAGGTACCTTCTTAAAATAATATATTTGCCTATATCTTTTTATCATCATTTTCAGCCTTCCTTATTAGCCATTTCTTTTTTCTTTTGTTGAAACATAGTCAAGAAATGTCCCCTTTGAAATTAATAAGGTTGAATGAAAAAGCAGCAGAGGGGTAGCAAATCATGGCCCTTTACTCCTATACTTATATGAAAAATGTCACACTATGCCTTGAAATGTCAGACTTATTGCTTAAGATAAAAGTCTCTCCAAGAGGAATGTTCTAAGGACTAAATCTGTTTTCCAGGCTATTCTTTTTGTGGCTTGTTAGAAATGAAAATGAAATTTCTTGTGACTGTGTAAAATAAACTTCTAAACCCCGCTATATAAAAATTAATGTTTGCTCAGAATTGCAAACTGGCAAATTTAAGTTATAAAAACATTGGACTGTGTGAAGCTTATACAGACTTATTTTCTATTGTCATTATTGCCAAACAATAGTATTTGAACATAAATAAAATTATAGATAGAAATATATAGCAAAAAGTTACAAAAAAAAATTTACCACGCCAAAGGAAATTTAAAAAAAAGCATAAATTACATAACATGAAAACAGCAGAGCTGACATTTATGAGGAAAATCTATCATCTTGGAGAACCAATAGTGTTACCTGTGCTTTTCAAGCAAAGCAGCACATCACACTGAAGAATGTCACATGTCAAGAAAGACCAGAAGCAGTTAAAATCAAAGTAATTCCTACTAAATAATATTTTGAGTTATTTTGATGGAAATAGATTAGAGATTAGATTGCAAAATGAGCCTAAATTATTAAAATGAACTGTTCCTGTTTTCCCCTTCTCAATATTTTTTTCCCTTAAGGAGGAATAGACTTGACAAACATTCAAGTACAGACTTACAGACACAAAAATTTACTGGCATTTCTAACACAAGTACTGAAGTGCACCGGATGAAGCCAGTGTGGAGCTTTGAGTAACAGGAAGATACTCATTTACAGACTTACACTGTGAAACTCTTCAGAATGTTTTGGGTACAGCCTTGGTGGCAGTGACCATGGAATTGGGACTGGCACCGTTTAACATCTTTGTTGGTGCCGTGGGCAGTGGGATCGAGGGCACCCTCAGCACATGTGCCAATGCCACCGAGCAGTGTGGTGCAGTCCCACACTGGAGGGGGGAGATGCCATCCAGAGGGGCTGGACAGCTTTGGGAGGTGCCATTTCCTCATTAGCAAGTATTCCTTTCAGTACAGTTCTTATTTCGGTGCTGTTTCACTATAGTAAGTCCAGCTGAAGCAGGATGCACATTAAATCCACCTCTTAGCAAGCTCCTGTGCAGAAGCTTTTGCAGGCTCTGCTGATATGGACAGCAGCATTTTTAGTTAATCTCACACTAGCTTTACCAATTTCCTGTGGAGAAATCCAAAGCACAGAAAACCGAAAGCATATTGTTTGTGAAAGCCTCCATATGCTGAGAGTAACTTATTTCTTAGAGCAAGTGGCAAAACAGTTGGACCATTTTTCTTAAAGATGTGACAGCCAAATGCTGAGACTGAACAAAGACAGCAATTAAAAAAATGACATAGTGAGTGGGGATGGATATAGTCTGTCATTATAAACTAGATTCACACTGAGACTGGCAGGTGACAGACCAGGTGCTCTGTACTTTAAATTATTTTGGAGAAGTGCATGCCAATTAATGCTCTTTTCATATCACTAATGCAGCTACAGCGGCAGCATTGTAGCTAAGAGTTGAAATTAAAACTGACTATTTATTTTTACTGAGACTAGACCATGCCTTCACTATTTGGGCATGTGAAGAATCAGGAAGAAGTCTTCCTTTTCTTATTCCTCCTTCTCCTCCTGCACCTTTCCACCTCATGGTTTCAAACTCTGGATTTTTTCTTTATAACAGAAAATCACGGTCTCTATTGATATTAGCAAGGAGAATCTGTTAGTGCCTCCTGTGAGGATTTTAGTGTGTGATTGCAGTCAGTGTTCTCTCTGACTTGTTGAATCACTAGACAAAGGTTCAGAGGGCTAGAGGCTCTAAAGAACAGTGCTAATTTCAGCTCTGACTTACTTAATACTTCCTCTCCAAGTTAATTGCCATTTTCTCATTGGTGAAAATTAAAATTTATATAAAGCTATTTGACATTAAAATCATGAAGAAATTAAAGAACTTTTATCCTGAAATAGTAAAGCACAAGATGTCAGGACAGGTTCTCAAAACTGAAGGCCACGGCTCATGGGAATACTGACCAATGATATGCCTTAATGCCTTAACTCTAATTCAAAAATTGCAAAATAAATGCAACACAAACGTTAATTGACCATATTTACTACCATGCAAACAGCAGTTCTTGTCTTTAAATAGCTTTGCAAACACTAATTAGTCTTCAAAACATCTGGGGAGACAGGAAACCCCTGCATCTCTGAGTCAAAGCAATGAGATAACTGAAAAAGGTGATTACATTCCTAATAGCAACTGGAACCAGTACAGAATTACTTTGCCCTGAAACAGTAAAGCGAACTGCACTACACCACTAACGTACACAACAGGTCATGCCAGGCTTGAAAACTTACATCTGAAGTACATACGTCAATATGTGGAAAAACATCTAGGCACTGGAATAAAAATTGATTTATATTTTGATTTGTGGTGTAATTAAACTTCTAAAGTCCTGCCTCACTTTGGTATCTAACACAAAAGTTCAATTACTTGTCTTAATTTAACTACATATTTTTGAATGGAATTTATTTTAGCGTTGCAATAATTGGGCTTTCTCATCATTACAAAAATGGTGCTTGGTGCCATGGTCTAGTAGTGGATTTGGCTGTGCTGGGTTAGAGGCTGGACTTGATGAACTCAAAGGTCTTTTTCAACTTAAACCTTTGCAAGTCTATGAGTCTACGAAGAGTATAAAAACAGCATGGAAATACATATACTTCAGAGCACAACTGTGCTAGAAGAGGAAAATTTTACTTCAGTTTTGTGTCTAACAGTGTCGGTTCAGGGAAACTCAAAAGATGCATGAGTAAAGTGGTCCTTAATTTCAGATGACATCTAAGCTGGCAAACTTAAATTTTAGGGACATCTGCAACTGGAGGTTGTACCTGGGCTACCTTAGTTTGTAGTTTCTCTACTCATCTGTCTCTTGCTTTGAAATTATAATTTTGGCTTCCAAGGCTTCCCATGGCAATGCTTTCCATATGAAAGTAAAGCGTTATGTGAAGAAGTATCTCCTGTCTGAAAATTTTAGAGGCAACCAATTAAATTACTGAATGTGACAACTCTGTTCCCTATTCACTCTCCTCACAGAATTCATTGAAGTCTGCTGCATCTCCCTCTTGCATCTTTAATGCAGCTCTGGCTTGAAGCACAGTCAGAGATAACACTTCACAGGAGCACAGAAGACACAATTTTAAGTCCTAGATCATTCGTAATATAATTCCAGTAATGTTTACCATTGCCTTGGGAGTCTTTTCAGCCTTTCCCAGCAGAGCAGACTACGTTGGTTGCTCAAAGAAGAGGAAGCTGATTTGCATAATGCCATGTATTGATATGAAAGGTTTTGCAGTTCACTGAAAATTTACTATTATCATAAAAGCTATTTGGGGTTTTCGGCTTTGTGCGTTGGTGGTCGATGTTTCCTTCCTGTGCATGCAACTGAGACGCATTTCTCACCCATCTCATCCAGTTTCTCCCAAACAGAACCCTAGAACATTTTTGTAGAAAACAATTTTATGAAACTTTCATTTCTAACACACGCACACACAAATACACAACTCTAAAACTTTTTGATTCACAATTCATGTTTATGCAGCAGGGATGAGCATAAAAACCCATTCTGCTTCTGTCAGTGGAACAAAAGAGTTTTTAGTTCCTTTCCCATTTAATCTCACTTTTATAGACCCTTTTGAAATTCTAGTTTAACAACACTAATTTTGAAGTCAGACCAGGCAGGAAATTCAGTGCTTCAGTTTTGGAAGAACTGCCAGGAAAGCATATGAAGATTTTATGAAGTCATTTCCAGTTCCTGGAAAGCCACAACTCTATGTACAGGAAGCTGGTGCTATGGAAATGAAAAATTCCCTTTCCAAATGAAAATAATAATTTATTAGTGGAGAGAACAGGGCAGCATTACAAATTTCAAAAAAAGGAAATGACACAAAAAATCACGCAGAAAAGTCAGTGCAGGATCACAGAATCAAAAGTGTTATTCAGTGTAACTATACCGGGAAAAAGAAATTTTTATGAATAATATTGCCTATGAAGTTCACAGTGCTGTAGATATCTGAGAGAAATGTATCATGGCTTAGTAGTTCTCCTAGTATTTTTTTTTCTTCTTTTCTACTTTCACAAAAGGTGTGAAAAAAATTTACTTTAAATAATTATTTTGATCCGATAGCATTACATAAAGAGGTACATTGATAACTCTGAAGGAAGTCTCATGCTAAGAATTCATTTTTTTCCTTTCTTATCTTCATAGGAGCTAAGAATATCATCATAAAGTGAAACCACTTACTGTTTACTGACTAACTGATGCTAATGATGGTATTTTTCACCATTCTTCTCAGGTCAGGAATCGTGATAATTATAGAGTTGCTCAAGAAATTAATTCTTATTGCTGCTAGCAAAATATTGAAAAACTGAACATACAATGACAAATAATGAGATTTTACCAAAAAACAGTTCATTTCTTTTGTGAATGTGATCAGGCTCATAAAAATGTGTTTGTCATGGACATAACAGGACATAAAGCATGGCTTTGAAGAGGCATTTTTATGGACAGCGTGACTAACAGGTGGCAGTGTTTTCACCTTTAGTTATCAGGGGTCTGGTAACGAACGTCTGATCTCCTTAATTAAATGTTTGGAAGCCAGTTACATTTACAACTGGCTTAATTAAAATGAACGTTTTCATGTTCAGATCACATTGGGTTTTAAAATGATACTCTGTTCCTAGACATGGGTGTGTGGCACCCCAAGAACTGTTTGTTTATAATATTCTGATGCAGACAGAAAAACTCAAAAGCAGCACCGTGAAAGATAAAGTGAGGTGTTTGTCAGCTGTATCAGCTGCAGCTGAGTCTGATCTCCACAACACTGTGTGGGGAATACATTACAGTTAAGCACAGAGCCAAGGCTTTGGGTCGCAAAAGCTCCAAATCCCTGTTTCCTCCTCCTCCTTCCACCCAAGTGAACAGTTCTGCCTGCTGTTTGCTTTTTAGAGTCCTATTATATCAAATTGCAAAGGTAAACCCTGCACTTACCCATCAGACAGGTGTTTAACAACACCTCTAATAAGAGCTGCAGTAGAATTTCCATTTCTCTTCCTGTGTATTTAGCAGAACTCTAAAAGCATGGAACAATACAAAGAGGCCTTTTGGAAAAAAAATATGAAAGTTTAAGTAACCTGAAATGCTAAAGTTAGATAAACTCCCACTGAAAAAGCCCAAAGCCTCTAAACACCATTTCCCCTGCAGCAGGGATGGGCTGGACGAGCTGCTGAGCTCCTCCCGTGTTTTTCTCATACCCCAATCCACCAGGGAAGAGCTTTGCTGTTCACAGGTGTGGACAGATTTGTAACCCCCGGCACAACACCACCGTACTGAGCACCATCTCAGGGAGTTTGTGAGCAAGGTGCTCGGAGGGGTGGGCACCCACAGCTGTTCTGAGCTGGACAGGAGCAGCCTGTTGGACCCGTAACTCCTGGAAGCATGGCTGGAACTCCCATCCCATCCCATCCCGTCCCGTCTCCTCCCGTCCTGTCCCATCCCATCCCACAATCAACAATTTCTCCTTAGTAATTTATCAATTAAAAAAAAAATAAAAAAACCCACAAAAAACCCCAAAAAACCCCACAAAAAAACACCCAAAAAACAAACAAACAAAAAAACAACAAACAAACAAACAAAAACCCCAAAAAACCACCAACTCATAAATAAACTCAATAGCTAATAGTTCACTTGTAAAGAAAATATGTAGGCCAGGTCCAGCAATGTTTTGAGTGAGAGGGTTAAAAATCTCCCAAGTGCATACAGAGTAATTTAATCCATTTGATAGTTTGATATGAAAAATTTTGATAGTATGCCAGCACCTTTGGTAAATGACATTAACAAAACATTTTTATATGAAATGCCACACTGGCATAAGTTCCCCCACAATCTTATTTTTTTATACTTAAAATAAATATCTATTTTTAAATAATTTCTTTTAATTTGGAAATAAAATAAATAAAATTTGTTCCCCAGATGAAAAAAATACCCTGAAAATACAAATAAGATTTCCTTTATTTGGTTTAGCATGTGAGACTTGGTTTACTGGCTCAGTGCTTCTTCCAGTGGTCAGTCTGGTCAATGCACACCAAGAACTTTTAACAAAATCTCCCATCTTTGGGCCCAGTTAACATCATTATACTGTTGCTATGTGTCCATCTGTACTAGACAGGCAAAATACATTCATTAATTTACTTTCTTTTAAGTATTAGAACACCATTAACTCATTGAACTGGACTTTGTTGAAGAATCCGTAAGGATGGTTATGCAGCATTTTCCTTGGCCACGCTACAAAAACTCGTTAAATTACAATTCTGGTCCCTAATGGCTTGCTTCTTATCAGAGTCATGCCAGGAATTTGAGTGTGTTCAAAAGTCTCTTTGTATCCCTATTTACACTGCTTCTCAAGGCCCTAATTTATTTATTTTGTTTTGCCTTTTTTAATAAATGTTGTGTTCAGAAATGCTGGGGTAGATGAATAACCAGATTTCACCCAGATGCTTGTTCCCAATCATGTAATTCAGAGAGCAGTATATGAGAGACACATGCACTCAGAAGCAAAACTGACTGCAAGTGTTTTCCTAAGGCAGGCCCTTAAAATCTGCTCCTGAAATCTGCACAGTCTTGCCAGCAGGGTCTCCCCACCAAACCCAACATTATTCCAATTTCATTTTCAGTCCCTCATGTCATCTTTTTTTTCCAACTTTCTATCTCACTGATGACCCTCATGGATCAGTTATAGAACACAGGCAACTATTTTTATCCAGAAAATATACACTGCCAGAATTTCATACAAATATTTATAAGGACATGTTGCAATCAACTGAAATGCAATCAACTCAGCCTGCAAATCTAGATTTGGGAGTACAATTTTGCAAAGTTAGCTGCTTTTACTGGTTAATCAGCCTTGTGACCCAAATCATAGCACTGGTCTTTATGCAGAAGCATGAACACAGATATTAACAAAGAGGCAATGCAGGAAATGGTTCTATATATATATAGATACACATTTATACACATATACACACAGACATTTTCACAAGTGCAAATTAAAGCAAACCAATTTTTCTCTTCAGAACTGAATTCCTAATACACAGAAATTTATGGCAAAGGATACACAGTAATGAAGAAACGTATTAGCTTTGATACGCTAGTTATGTAGCAGTTTTGGATGTTATCTGAGGGATTACTTTGCATGTAACCTTAAAATGTTAATTCAGAATCTAAGAACCGTTCTCAGGTTTATAATCGATCTGCAAATATGCTGTGCTTTTCAATTTAAAGAAGTTTCCTGTTGCATGAGTTGGAGCATATTTCCTCAGTAAGCTTACTAATTAATGCACAATTATTGCTGAGAGTCAGATTCCAAACTTCATTAAAAAAAAAAAGGTAACTTTAAAGGAGATTGCTGGGTGTTCTACAGAGCCGTGTCTTGTCTCCGGAATAGGAAGCTGCATTGATAAAAGATGTCAAGTGTTTGGAAAGTAACACGAGGAAGCCAATTTTTCTTATACATGTTTGTCATTTGTCTTATATCCACATTGAGATCCTCCAACAAGTCTGCACATTAATCATTTGCCAGTGAAAACAGATCTAATTGCAGAAGTAGGGTGGTAATCAGCAGCTCACAGTGTCCTGACATTAGGAAGTTGAAAGCACAGACATAAAGCTTTATGTACTTTCCTCCAAAGAACTAGTAGATATCTTGAAGATTTTTGTCCTTTTACCCACTATCACACAGGTCAATTTATTCCTCCCAGTTTCAATTTTTAAAAGTTTTTCAAACAGCTACTTTTGGTGCTGAAGTCACTCTTTTATCCTAAGTCTCTAAATATTGCTCTTTTCCACTTGATGCTATAAGTGAGCAATAGGGTTTTTATCCTTTTAAAGCCAGGATGTTGTCATCAGAGAAAGCTGCAGTTTAAGGCTACACATTCAAATCCAATACAGTGACTCAAAGGAACAAATGTAAGCAAGTGAATACATGCTCACTAGATTAAGTCCTACTCATTTTTACACTGGGGGGCCAAAAATTCATTAGACATTTGATATTGATACAACTTTCTGTATACATGTATGTTTAAATCTAATTTTTTCCCTGTGTGAAAAATTTTACTACACATTTGTACCCCTGAAAATGGTGCTTATTTCTGTAAACATCTTGAACCACAGCTGCACATTGCCATTCAGGAAAAGTCTGGAGGAGAATTGTAAATGTTAATCTTATTATAAAGTCTTTCAGCCAAAAAGCATTTCGTAGTAGGCCTAAAAAACTTTTCTAAAATTCAATATGCTGCTATGCTATTTCCTGTAGAATTATCTTCATTTCCCCTCAGATTTCAGAGAGCTCTCTCTGAACAGTAATCTTAGAAGTTGTCCCCAATTAAGTGATTCTGTGCACCAACGGATCCACCCACAGAGAAGCAGCTGCATAAGCAAACAGTTCCAAACTTTGTAGCAAATGCAGTAAAATAGCTTTGCCTTGTCTGAAGCACAGCAAGGTCTAGTAAGGTATTTGCCATTCATTTTTCCCGTCTACCACTCTTAACTTCTGGCATAGTTGCGTGGAATTTTCAATCTAATTTTCTTTTTAATTGGTGCATTTAGAGGAAGTGAAGGAGTAATCCAGCTGAGCAGTACTAGTTGCAGTTTAAGAGTTAAGAGCATGTATGTCTTGCTGAATGAAGATAGCTGAGTATTCCCACTGGGAAAGCAGCTCAGCTCCTGGAATTCACCCTGAAGCTGGCAGTGAAAGCCAGATGGAAGAACAAGTTTGCTGTTTGCATCAGAGAGACTTCTGCCCTCCGGAACACCTGTGCGAGTGAGTTTATTCAGACCCAGCAGCCTCAGTGCCCCCTTCTCAGGGAACCTACTCTTCACCAGTGACTCAATCTGAATAACAGGAACATGAAGAAAGAATGAAAGTAGCAGGACTAAAATCCTGTCCCCCTTGGAAGTGATTGGTTGCATTCTCAGTGACTGCCATGAGGCTATGGCCTTTTTTTCCTTCTATTTTTATGATTAGCATAACAAAACCAACATTGTAAACCTGCAATAAAAGACATAACTCTATATCACATGATTTTTCACAATTTAGGAAGATGATCTCTCCCCTTGTCTCTGGCAGCTGTGTAAAGGAGTGCTTGAACAGGCTCCAAGCAGAAGACATCTTTATAAAAGGTATTTAGGCAGGGTTCTACAATCATATTTGCTGCCCATTTACTTGACTAGTTTTATCTATGATTTGATGACCTGGCCTTTAGGAATTACGTTTTGCAAATCTTTTTCACTATTCAAGTCCCTTTCCTTTTCTTGAAAGAGCAGCTGAGATTCTCCTCCAATAGCTTATTCTTTAAAATTGGTACTTGAAAATACCAGCAGCTTTTAAGGGGCTTGAAACAGCTACAAGTATACTCAGTACTTTGTGTATTGTCAATTTGTAATTTGGTGAGGATGTGAAAGATACTTATTATTGCAATAATGTGGCTCTTGAAGGCATGGGCTTCTTCATGTAATAAAAAGAACCAAGTCAAGAAATCAATACATTATTCATACTAGTAACAATCTATTTCAAATAATGATACTGAATTGCTATCAGAAAACATGGGTTATATGATGTGAGATACTAAAGGTGATAAATAAAATCTCTATTTTGTTGTATACAAGAAATTCTTTTACTTGTTTATAATGGCCATTGCTTGAATAAAGAACAGTCAGAAATCAGTGTTCAGCTGTTTTGTTACTAAATCACACAAACCTGCCAGGGAAACTTCTAAAAATTTAGTTAATGTATTTCAAATTTTGCTTAGCATGTTCCTATTTCTGCTTCCCTACAAAACGATTTTGTTTAAATTCAGGCACCTTCCAGTAAGACTGGAAATTTTGTAGTCACTTATGATTACATACTGAGCCTGCATATTTCTGTAGCAATCCAGGGATGCAAGCATAAACATTTTTTGACGCCTGCACAGAAATGTGATGTTTTGTGGTAATGAAAAATGAACAGTAAAAGATTGTACTGGCAGGCCTTGCAATGGAAATAATTGGCATGATGGCATGGCCCACCTGGTATCTGGCCTTAACAGGCTGGGGAAGGACACTGAAAGAAAGGACAGAGGCAAAGAGTACAGAGAGCAAACCAGACAGAGACATCCATTACAGCACCGGAACCATGCAATATTAAAAGGAAAGGTGACTAGTATTTAAAAGTGTCAGAAAGGTCTGTGCTCCAGTAATATCTCTGCAGAGCTAGCACAATATAGCTTTAGCCTCACATAAGCATACATATATACAGCTTTCTAAATATGCCACTTCTGCTCTAACTCAATTTTAAAAATCTTGCAGGCATGAAGATGCTCTAAAACATAGTGGGCTAGGCTAGGGAAGAGCAGTTGACCAGTACTTTTGCCTTATTTGTTTCATAGGACTCGGCACAGGCAAGACAGAATGTGTACAATTGCAAACTACTTAAATATTCCCCACAGATCTATTTTAAGCACTCATATTTCAATCAATGGTTCAGAAGGAAGCTGCAGTATAAACACATTCCATTCAACCAGATTTGCATATTGATGTCAGTAGTTTGAATCAAACCAATTAGACCATGTAGTTATCTATGGAAAACATATGGCAGACTGATAAAAACCCAGTTCTATGTTTAAAATCTACAGTATTTCATTAGCATAGCAAAAAAGCAGCTGAAGGAGGATGCTGTTCTTCATGGACT
Source organism: Cnemophilus loriae (assembly GCA_013397755.1). Lineage (NCBI taxonomy): Eukaryota > Metazoa > Chordata > Aves > Passeriformes > Corvidae > Cnemophilus > Cnemophilus loriae. The sequence continues at coordinate 435,880 of VZTF01007343.1, forward strand.
AGACAAACTGATACAGGGAGAACTTCTTGGGCTGGATCCTCAGCTGGTAAAAAATCACTCTGAATACAGTGGTGGATTGAAATGGAGCTAGTCAGTCTGAAAGCAAACAACATGCTCATGTAGACACTGAATCAAGCACTGATTTCTCTTTGTTCTCAGTTCCTTATCTGTGAAATGGGGCTATCCCATTTTCTCACCCATTCTTATTTTAATTAGAGCAGAAGTTCTTGAGAAAGGGCATTATCTTTTACTTGGCTTTAAAAAAAATCCAAAATTGCAAAAAGGCCCACCTATGCTGAGCTACTGCCCTAACATGAATGATGGCAGTGGCACCTCAACCTTTTTATCTCTAAGTTTTCCCTTTCATGATGGCCTAAAAGCTTTTCTTAGCTCATGTTTATCTTCAGCAATAAATCATGTTTTCATTGCATCTGTGCCTCATTGGGGTGCAAATAACAGAACAAGACAAATTAAACTGTAAAACAGTGGCTGAGGAAAGAAATAAAGAAGGACAGATAAACGAATTCATGTGGGAAAGACAACACTGATTCTAAACACCATCTTTTACTGTTGCTGCTTCTCATATTAAAAAGAAAAAAAAAAATCTACTCCTTTGAACAGGCAGTGATTTAGCTATAAAAATATCTAGTCTGCACAACATGACTAATCATCTCATCAGCACCATGCTCAGATCTGTATGTTCTCCTGGCAATAACTATATGCTCAGCATTTAAGCCTGTCCTAATAATACGTCCATAGCTCCTAGACTGCTCTTTTACTGAATGAAGCACCCACATGATTTATTAGGTGACATCATTTACAAACAATGGCATTGCTGTCTAGAATGAATATCAATTTAAGGGGAAAAAATGAATACACTATCATCTATTTGAAACTCAGGCTTAGCACTGTATAAAGTAACAATATATACTAATTTCTCCCCCCTCCTACACATTCTTCTGCAAGTAAGTCACATTCTTCAGCAAGTAAGTCAGTTCACTGCAGATAATTTATTCCACAACTACTGAATCATGAAATGCCAGGAGACATGACCATGGATCAGGACAACATAGTAATTTTTTTTTTATTATTTTCATACACTCCCCATACATATGCATGTATTAAAAAAGGAAGATCCTGATATCAAAATAAGCCACATCTAGACAGAAGTCAGAGTTGAAGGAGAAAACAAAATGTTGTCTTTTTCTCATTTGTATTCATATAGCAAATGCTGAGGCAAGAAAACTCTGCTAAATGTTGTCCTGTCTGTGAACCCTGAAATAGCTTCAGTCCCTCGTGAAGATTTTACTAAGTTTATATGAATTACATTCAAGAGCAAAGTTAGCAATAAAAATAAGCTTTGGAAGCATTAAGACACTTCAGTTAAAACCCACAACTTAAATGCTGAAGTTAATTAAGAATCACATAAATCTCTGCTGATACCCCAGAAACAAATGTCTCCTTCTGCATATTCAAATCAGACACTTTTCCAGACCAGGCAGTTTCCTTTGGAAATCAGAATAAATTTAGAAATAGAATAGTTTCTGTTGGAAAAGGCCCCTTAAGAACATCGAGTTCAACCATTAACCAAACACTGTCAAGTCACTGCTAAACCATTTCCCCAGGTGCCACATCCACATGTTTTTTAAATATCTCCAGAGATGGTGACTCAACCACTTCCCTGGACAGTATATTCAATGTTTGAGAGCTCTTTCAATCAAGGTGTTTTCCCTAATATGCAACCTAAACCCTCCCTGCCAAAACCTGAGGCTGTTTCTTCTCTGTGATGGATGCACTTGACTCCTTAACCAGAGCAGTAGTTTGGTAGAGTCTCCAAAGGATGGAAACCCCTGAGCTGTGACTGGGCCAAGAACTTCTCTAGTTCCAGTTTGTTCTCTGAAAACCACAAAGGAGCAGAGTGACCCATTGAACAGCCACATAAAAAACTGAAAGTACTGGAGCACAGAAGAGTCCAAATCCTGTATGGAACTATCCGTGTGGCTCAAGTGCAGGTGTCTGCTTAACAGCTTCTCAAAAAACAAACCTGGACGCTTATTCAAGGTTGTTTTAACCTCTTGAATCTCGAGCAATTGATACTCAGCAAGAAAAGTGCTAAATCCTCTGCCTCTGAGAAAAAAAGAATAGCAAATTTTATTCCAGGTGCTTGTTGTTCCAATAGATTGAATACTTACCCAACTGTTTTGTTTTGGTGTATAGTATCTATTGAATTTAAAATTCATTTAGCACTGAATGAACCAAAAGAGCAGAATAAGTTACCTAACAAGCAGTCAGCAGTGATTGGGGATGGGTATATTGGGGTTCTGGGAGTGACCCACATCTCTTTTGTGCTATTTAATATCTTTGAAGGTTGTGTTGAAGCAAGGTTGTGAAGAACAATAACAAAACTGTTGCAAAAACTGGCTTGGATGAGTTGTTAGGTTGTGACCATTTTAATTTGGCTAGAGGGAATGGTATTCAGCTGGAAAAAGGGAAAGCAATCCCTGTAATGTGGACTGAATTTGGAAACCAGCAAATCCAGAAGCGAGACTTGGAAGTTGAATCTCGATAAATTTAAGTTGGATTAGTATAAAAGTTCAAATGGGTTGTGTCTTCAAATTTGAAACTGTCTTCTAGTAAAAGCTGTAAATTCTTTCTTGGGAAGTTTAAAATCAAGATGGGCTCTATTTGGTTTTTGTGCTTTAGTCCTATACAAAGTAATAGGCCTAGTAAAGGACAAACCAGGTGATTCAGACACGAGTTCCGCCCCAGCTGTATGTGTTTTTCTACAATAGGTGAAATACTGCACCCCTCCCATCTCCGTCTATATCACTGCAACTTCAGAAACACGTGGCTTGAGAAGTTCAAGAGTCTGTCAGAACTCCATCTCACTGAATTACCAAAACAAGTGTTCAGTAATAACACAGCTTCCCACCTCAAAAGCTCTCCCATATCCGAAGGCAGCAACTTTGCATTCTTATATTAAAAAGCAAAGCTAGAATTTTATTACTTCAACTGAGGATGCAAAGAGAAAACATAATTGTATTTAAACGTATCAGAGGGCAACAATTCACATAGAATTATTTTAAATGTGTACATAGAACAAGGACAGGCACCAGTTTGGTAATTTTTTCTGGAATAAAGTAAATATATCAAGATCAAATACAATTATTAATCTGAAATGCTTCTTTCATAATTTGTCACCAAGAAAACAAGAAAGCAAAAATGAGAAAGAAATCCAAGAAGTTTATTACTTTTTCACTGCACACTTTACCAAAGACACCTTACTAAAATCTTGTAAACATCAAAGCAATAGTACTTGTTTACCCTGAGTGTTAGTATATAAAAACTTGCAGCAAAGGTGAATTTATTTGAGACTAATATTTACAAGGCCATGTACTGTCCTTGTTCTCTAGAAGAAGAATTTGATGTCAATAGAAGTTAAATGGAAGGTCACTTATGCCTCAAATTGCTTCTGATGCTATATTGCAGGGACTTACTTCTTCATTGTTGACCTTTGCTTTCAAAGTCTTATTTCTTGACCATAAAAAAAAAAAAAATCATTCAAGGCTATTACTTTGAAATGTAATGTACAAGGTGTTAAGCTACAGAAGTTATTCTTCATTAATGAAGGGGGAAGGAGGGGGAGAAGGAAACAAACAAAAAACCCTCAACACCTGAAGCCACTAAGCAAGTCTTAAACGTGATTGACTTGTATAAAAAAGGCAATGGCTTTAATTTTGGGTTCAGACACAGATAATGAGTAATAACATTCCCTAAATTTCCACAACGGCTCATAAATGGTCTCATTTATGGCACAGCATGTCATACTGAAGCACCTCCTTACCTCGCATTTCGTGGTTTCTTGGATGCAGCGCAATATCGCTGTTAAGGACGCTTCCCTGTGCCACCGTCCAGGAGCCGCTGTGGCGGCCAGCCTCGCACCCCCCAGGCTGTCACTGCTGGGACCAAAGCCCCCTCGCAGCAGCAGCTCCAGTGACCTGACAAGACCCCACTTGGCTCCCTGCACGCCCCACACTCATAACCAGACCAGGTTTCCTCACCAGCTCGACCCCAGGTTCCCTGTAGCAGAGTCTCAGATGTGCAGATCCTCCAATCAGTTTAATTCTGATGCAATAACTTAAGCTTGAGCTAGTGCCTCTGAGGAGGGACTCAGAACTCCTGGGCTTTTATCCCCACTATCCTAACTCCGGGAAAGTCTGGGGTTCTCAGCTCCTGCTCTGTCTCTGAGTGTCTTCACCTGGCTGAGCCCTTTGTTATTCAAAGGGTGGCAACTCACGGCCTCTTGTCTCAGCCTCTCCCAGAGCTCACCCTGCAGTTGCAGTATGACCCACCTGCACTGAACAGATTCCTCAAGAACCACAAAGTATTCTGCAAATGTGACGGAGGTGTTGTCAAGGGTAACGCTTTCAAAGAACCCAAGGCATGCAGTAGTTGATGCAGGTCTGAGCATTCAGTCGGGCTGGTGGAGGAGATTGGGAGGACAAGATTCCTGGTGGTGTTGAATGCAGAGCTTGAGCACTGCTATAGTAGAGGCTCTGTTTCATGGAAATACCTTTGGATATCTGTGGCAGCTGCTGCCTTGAAGTGCTTCTTGCACTTTTCTTTTCTTGCAAGTTCCCTCCCCACCCTCTCTGTTGGAGCTCAGCTCTCTGTAGAGCAGCTGCTGAACAGCAGAATTTATAGCTAAGGACATTAAGTAAAATCAGAATTTATTTCGGATACCCTCCTCTTCTATGCTGCAAGTGGTGGGCAGCTCAGACACGATTGGGAAGGAATATGATTGAACTCACACAGGGCTGCCCTCAATAGGATTGGCAGAGTCAGCAGCTCCCACATCTGGTTTCAGATCCACATATGAGGGTAAAATTGAAAAGATGAGTACAGCCCACCTTCAGTGCATCAGTAATGTTTTAGTCTCAGCTGTGATGGGTTAAGGTCATTGTAATTCTTCATTAAAATCTCTAGGAGTAGTTAAATATGGTTTAGAATTGACTTCATAGAGTTTTGTAGTCCTTTTCTTTCTATTTTGTACATAAGTGCCTTGAGTCTTAGATTCTTTTTTTTTATTTGCCCATTAATACTTTTTTGGGGTGTTTGGGTTTTTTTCCTTTCCAGTTTTTGAAAGGCAAGCATATATGACAAAAATTACAAAGTTCAGTCTTATCTTCATGGAGCCAACTGATCAATACAAATGGGAGCACGAAGTATCTCAAGAGCAGTGATCTCTGATAGGTGCCTTGAGATGAGCTATGAAAGCTGAATCAGCAAGTTCTCCTTCTTCTGCCCTAATTGCATGGAAAGTGCATGAACAAAGGGCATCAGCATCTGCTGGCTTTAGAGATAATTCCTCCAGAGAGGAGGAAGCAGTAAACTTCTACTTATATTTGCAGGAAAAAACAGTAGATAGTTCAAAATGAAAGATATCCTCACTTTAGCTCTACTTCTACCTATGGTTTCAGAAAAGTTAGGGAATCTGCCTGTAACATTACTATTTACATCAAGCAGAGACAAGGGTATTGTGCTGCCCTATTAACCTAATGAAATTATGTCAATCAATGCACAGAAATGAAAACAGACATGCAATTAGGTTCTTGTGGCATAGTATGTCCCACAGTTTTAACCATCTGCTGCATTCAAGCATGTGTGGCAGAATTTAAAAGTTAAACAACCAGCTAATGGTTTTAGGACACATTATCCAAAATGTCTGATATTCATGATGCAACAAGATTAGACAGAGATAAGGCAGAAGTTGCTTGTCCCCCCTGCCACGGGAAAAATCAAGTGTAGCAAATATTAGAAAACTTCCTAGAAACATCTTGTTCTTAACAGCACAAGTAGGCATATGCATGAGTTCCCCCCAGCCGTGGGTGAACGTGAGACAAACAGTGGATAAATGTTGAGTGTGATACAGAGACAACTAAAAGCCATTGAGTACTCATGTCTTAATGCACTTTTTAAGCATCTGGGCCTTTATAACTGGCAGAAACATATATTTTCCCTCTTGATGTTTTATTTTGGAATTGGCAACAGATGAAAACAGTGAAACAGCTGTGGCTCAAGCTAATGAATATTAATTTTCCAATACAATCACTTTTCCATGCACACGTTCATGCTTTTGGTTGCACTGCTTTATGCACTGTTCTAAAACATGCTTGAATACAGCAATGTCTAAAGCAGTATATGCAGACAGAATGGAAAGTATCACTTAAATCCCAGACTGTGAGATACAGGACAGAAACACAGCAAGGAAATCAAAGAAAACCTCTCTATAGGAACCACTGTTGTGCAGGTACTTAACTTGCTAATTACTCACCACACACGGAGGTAGTAATGGCACTCCCAGGACAGCAGGGCTGTTCATCACTCACCAGCTCTGCTGCTCCACAGCCCTGCTTTCCTGACACAAAGCAACGTAGCATAACCAAACGTGACAATTCACAACACCGCGTTTGAGCAAAGAACAGCGTGAGAAAGCAGCTCTACCCGAAAGCCACTTCTTATCTGAGGGAAATGTCACTTGGCATTTCGGAGGAATGCAAACGGACGTGAGCACATGTGGGAAGGACCAGTTTCATACCGTGTACTGGACTTCAAAACTTTGCAGTTAAATTTATCTTTCACACCTACTTATCACCATCTAACTACCTCAGATTTAAAGCGATGTGTTTACAGGCAGAAACTTTGGATAACTGAAAGGAACCTGATTGCGAATGTTGACTTTGACTTAAAGGACAAAAGTATATAAAAAAAATTAGTGTCAACGGACATGCATAAATATCACTTCTACTGAAAATAAAATACATTTAAAAGTCAATGTTCTATGCACCTAACAGACTTGTAGAAATATTTTTTCACTGCTTATCTTAGTCATGCAGTTTCCCACAACCATTTTAAAATTGGTCAGATCCCTAAAAAGTCTAATAATTTAGAAGCAATTCCTATTTATTTTTAAGTCAAATCTCTGTAACTGCCCTGTCCTTCAACACTTTAATTAGAGAATCCCAGCCAAGGAGCAAGTTTTACTTACATAAGAAATGTAATTAATTTAGCTATAAGTCAACATCGAATTTGTATGAGGTTTTTATCTTTGCTTGCCTTTATGTAGTCCTCTGTGATAGTCTGTGCTCTGACTGAAGAGGGAACAGGGAAAGCTTTGTGTTTAACGCACTAGCATGAATAAAATCAGAAACATCTGGTGAAAAGACACCTGACTGAACACATGCAGCAAGCAGTGAAGTCTCTCCTGAGGAAACTGCTCTGTGAAGAGGGGTTCTCTCCACACTAAACCCCTATCACATAGCACTGATGGAGCCAAACTGCTTTACAATATTCATGGTAACTTTTAATTAGCAGGGCTTTGCTGAATCAAAATATTCTAATATGGTGAGCCCTCAAACAACTAAATACAGCTGACATTATGCTGTCGGGGAAAATTTCCACTTTTCTTCTTCTTTCACTTACCCCTTGAATACACAGTATGCCAGTGATCAAAGAGACAGTGTTGTATTCTATCTTATTTAAAAGAGGAGAGGGGAAATCTGGTCTCTCCACCAAAAAGTTCTTGGCATACTTGCCTTTTTTTTTTTTTTTTCTCCTGGATTTCTTTTTATGTTACCCATTCCCCCATTAAGTTGCATTTTTTCCCAGATATTTTTATAAGACTGTCTCAACAGGTCATTGAACTCCATTAGGCTGCTGTTCTACCTCTTTTCCAGTTTATTGATGAAAATATTAACTAATACTGAAGGCATTTACAGATCATTTGATACATGCTCTCCTGAGCCCGTATGTCAGATTTTCTTGCAGTATATCAGGAATATCTCCTGGAAAAAAATACTTCTGCCTTGGTAACAACAACATCAGTAGTTGGAGGTCTTCATTCAGTATGAATATGCCACAGCATATGTTCAGTTTGATCATCACTGCTTTGACCTTATTATGCTGTATCTCATTATTGACTTAAAATGCAGTATCCTTCAGCATATGGTGCACTAGGGCTTGCAGCAGAGAGGGAGAATTCAGGACTATCTCGCCTTTATACAGCAGCACATTTGTAATATCTGAAGGCACAGCAATGAATCACATTCTCTTTCAACAGCAGTGCAACATGGACCTGTCATCAGTGCACTACAAAGGACTTGAATACAGACATTTCCATCTGAAACCAGCTGCAGGAGTCATGGAAGGGCTGCGAGTTTGTGTGCAGTGGTGCAGCCGTTTGGAATAGAGGATGGACACTGGGGAGTGTTACAGGGATAATGCATCTCTTGTCTTTATCTAATTTTCCGTCTACTGATGACAATAGGAATAAAGGGGGAAAAAAATCCCCTGAAACAAACAAATACCCCCCAACCACCCATTCTACTCGGCGCTAAAAATAACACATGCAATGAATAGAGGCATTTGTTCATTAACTTGCTTTTCATCTGGTACAATCTTCTCCCTTTGATATTGAAATGTGGATGAATTTATCATCGCTAACATGGTTTTAAAGATCAGAAGAAATAGTAAAAAATATTCTGATGGTTATCCTGTTTTAAATATGAAGATGATCACTAAGGTGCCACTGATGCCTTTTCGCCATTTTATGTTGTGACAGAAGACCCTCTAGAGCAGAAAGGTAATTAATTTCCAAGCTCCATCAGTCCTCACTTTCTTGTCAAATTTCCACAGAGACAATACACTGTGGTGCTGGTTTTTATGACATGAATCTCTTCCACTAGTAACTATACTGAGAGAACAAACTTATTTCACACAGGCCATCAATCAGCCTTTAGAGAGCAAAACCTCGCAGTTACTGCTTTGCCAGTCTGGCCTGTAAGTAGTGATTTAAGGAAAAATTGTGGAATAACATTACCAACTCCCTGGGCCAGCCAAACTTCCGTTCAAAACAAGCAGAAAATATTTCCTATGAAAAGGCATTGATCAAGGATTCAGCAGAGCTAGTTTTCTCATGTCTGTCAGTTAGCCACACAGTAATTCTTATTTATCTTATCCATTAACAGGAGCAGTCATTCACACATTTCCATCAGCAACAGCATTACAAGATATAAGTAAACTAAGCCTGACATTTTCCAGAGGATACAGGGAACAGAAGGTTGTTTACTAGACTCTGGTATCGATAAAGACATACTCCCAATATTCTATTTTAGTCTTATGGGATGCTTAACCATCTGTCAAAGCACAAGCTGATGCAACACAAATGATTTAAAAAGAAAAAAAATCCAATTTGCAGCATCAGAAGCTTTAACAATGTTTTGGATCACTGCATTTCCATCACACTGTAAATCCTGTGTTTCTATAATGAAGAAGGCCATTGGCAGGACTCAACAATATACAAATCCATGCAAACAGATGGGGTGCAGCTGAAGGTCCCAAGGAAGCAGACTTTCATAGGGCATGGTGCTCAGGGACTTCCCTATGACTGGAGAAAGGCATATTAGACATTTTTAAGAAAAAGGAGGAAGTTATAGGAAACATCAGTCTGTGGGAAACTTATGCAGCAAGTCTTCCTCAAAGCCATTTCTAATCACAAGAAGAGAAACAAGAAAAGTGACAGTGAAAAGCCAAAGTCCAGCTGGTGGCCAGTTGCTGGTGGGACCTCTCAGGGACTGACACTTCAATACCAGGCCCAGTATTTCTCAGGTTTTTTATTTACAACCTGGATGGTGAGCAAGGGAACACCCAGTTTGCAGAGGGTACAGAAATGGGGGTAATGGCTGATATATTGAGGGTTATTACCTCCTGACTGGCATTTGAGACTCCAGCTGGAATATTTTGTCCAGAGTTGAGCTTGTGGCACAATGCAATGAGTGCAGCACAGCCAAGATGATCAGGGGGCTGGAGAACAGAATATGGGTTTGTTTAACCTTAAGAATGCATGAGCATGGAAGCACTTGCACCTGGCAACACTTGTCCCAGTGCTTCGGCTTTCAAAGTATGTTTTCATTATTAAACCTGTAGGGTCTCGTCTGGCTATGAGTTATTCTGGTACCCACAGCAGCATTCTGCCCAACACGAGAAATGTCACATCAAGGAGGAAGAGCAGCAGTTACATACTAGGGGCAAGTACTCACAGCAGTAAGAAATGGTCATCCTTACACTAACTGCATCAAGAATATACCTCTTATTGCAACTAATAATAGAAGCATATCCTCTGAAATGTAAATATGGCCTATCTTAAACTGTAATAAATTAGTAAAATGCTATTCAGCAAATCAAGCATGTTGCATGTCAGTCTTCACTGTTTCCAATAAAAGTGGACATTATTGGGAACTGACATTATTGCTTTTTAAATAGAATTTTGTATAACATTGTTTAACAGACACAGGATGATGATTATTATAGGTTGGGCAGGCTAAGCTAGATCTCAGTTTTTGCAGCTTCTATGCCACTTTAGATGTCTAACTGCAAGAGCCCTAACAGGAGCAATACCACAGAATCAGCAAGTATCCCCTCTGTTACACCCAAAGAGATCCAGATGCTGGTACTGAAGCACTGAGATGTTGCAAGTGCACATGTGTGAGCCCTTTCACAGAGGCACAAATGAAATGGGCTCACCCAGAAGGGACCTACTGGCTGTGCCCAGCAGACACAGATCCCCACTGCCCCGAGGCTCTGCGGACAGCACAGGGACCCCAGCGCTCGCCCATCTGCCTTCATTACCTCCTGCCTGTCACCACTTCCAATTTCTTTCACTTTTTGAAGATTCTTTATTTCTTTCTAAGAGCACTGCAGACAGAACGACAAAGGGCAGGGCTCTCAATGCCTAAGCCTTACAGGAAGCAGTGCATAACTAGAGGCGAGGCTGAAACTGTGTATAACTAGAAGGGCCATAATCCTGTAATATAGAGAATATTTGCCTACTTCCTTTTCTTGGGGACAGAAGCCTAACTAGATGACAAAGTCTATTGTACAAAATTAGCTCTTAAGGTATTCTATATTTGAGACTTCTTCTTAAAAATGTATCTTAAAAAAAACTTGGAAACTGTCTAAGCTCCAATTTTAAACTTTATATGATCCCAAATACAGAGCACCTCAAAATGTCTTATTACTTAAACTGGGCCACTGCCATAGTAAGCTTTCCTGTAGATAAAATGGAGAACAGAAAAGATATTTCCTATGTTTAGCAGAAGTTTTTACTCACTCAAAAATAAGTCTTTGCTTCTGAATAATCTCAGAAAATAAATATTCATTAAAAAACCCACATTAATTCCATAGGAAAACTGAAATCATCCATATCTAATATGCGCAGCTGATTTTGGATATTGCAAATCAATTTTCATTAAAAAAGGGAGGAAAAAAAAGACATTTTGATCTCATATGATTTTCATCTACAGACATCGGTTTCAAATTTGAGAACTGGACAGAAAACTGAATACAACATATTATTTAACCTGCTATCTGTGGCTCAAATTGTTCTGTCATGATCTGCTCACTGGACACCGCACAGTTATGTTCATTGTAAATTATGGTATTTTGGCTATTTTTCCATTTCTCTTTTTTTTTTTTTTTTTAATTCAAGTGACCAACTTGGACAAATGAACAGCTTTTATCTTCTGTTGGAAGAGTAGTTCACTGCAGGCACACATACAAAACTTGAGGACAATGACAAGTTTATTCCATTGTTTTTGTCCCACCTCTTTCAGAAAAGAATAGTTTGCAGTTCCTGTTCAGCCTGCCAGACGATCAAAATGAAAATGATTCTTATTAACACGGTTTTCCCTGGGTTTGAAAATCCTATTTTCTAAATGTATTTTTGATTTATACTTTAACTTTTGCTAATATAAGAAAATATGAGGCTGATTTTTAATTTTAAGAACTTTAGCTGCATTATCTTGGCTGATCAGCAAGCCTTTAAAAACCTGGATATCTGACCATTCAATCTGTTCTGTTAAGTGCCTTATTGCATAATCCTGAGCTGAGTACTGTGTGGTAACTATAACACTGGCAAAGCAGATCATGTAACTTTACACAAACATCATTTTCTAATTGTTCTTTGCATCACTGTGAAGTCCTAGGACCAAGCCCAGACTGTTCAATCTGCAAAACTATAACAAGAGCACGTGACAGGGCCGAGAGATGGACAATGAACATAAGGATGCCCCCAGCTCCCTGCCAGGTGCTCCACAAACACTGTGCCCGGGCTACCAAGGGAAGGGAGGACCAGAACCCTTTGTCCCTGTCAGTGAGAGCACCATCAGCACGGAGGGCTCCCTGCTGCTCTGCACTGCGGTGATCCAGGCGCAGAAGAGCTGCATCACGGAGCGCAGCAGCTGAGACGACATCCATTACCTCCTCCTGTAACAACAGAACATTTTGCTTTCCACCCCGAGGGTCGTAATTCGCAGTTATTGCCACATTGAGATTTCTGCTGCAAGTGTTTGGAAATATAGCTTGCATATAATGGGTTCCGATACCTGAGTGAGGCTCCTCTGGGACTCCCAGCAGTACAGCATGCCCTCCAGCAATTCCCAACAGCTTCGCAGAGCCACGGATCCTACAGCGTGCAGGGTTTTATTCTCACCTCACCTCTGTGTGCCTGAAATCCGGGCATGGGTGCAGGGGGACCCAGCACCTCCAGCTAAAGGTAGCTGTAGAAAAACAGAATCACTGAGGTTGGAAAAGACCTCCAAGATCATCAACCTTCAACCAAATACCACCATGCCCACTAAACCATATTACCACTTCTGCTTGTTTTTTTGAACACGTCCAGGGATTTTGACTCCACTTCCCTGGGCAGCCCATTCCAATGCTTAACCATTCTCTCAGTAAAGAAATGTTTCCTAATATCTAAGCTGAACCTCCCCTGGTACAACTTGAGGCCAATTCCTCTTGTCCTGTCACTGGCTGCCTGAGAGAAAAGACCAACCCTCACCTTGCCACAACCTTTCAAGTAGTTGTAGAAGGGAACAAGATCTCCCCTGAGCCTTCTTTTCTCAGTACTGGACAACAACAGTACCCTCAGCCCTATGCTGCCAGTGAGGGCAGCTTTACTGTTGCCTGGGGCTTCCTCATGCTTGGGGAGGGCTGACAAACAGAGCTGCTCTCTTGGCACAGTGCAGTCCCCTCCCTGGTCACTGCTGCCCTCAGCTACACCCTGCACAAGAGCAAGACTGACACTTCCCTTGACTGACAGTGCACCTTCAGACTCCTGGATATTACCATTCAGCTGGTTTCTGAATACAGTGCTAAATGCCATCATTACCTCCTGAATTCAAGGGAACTGAAGGGGAAATCCTCTCCTCCATCTTCTAGGGCTCACATCAGCACTACAGGAGACAGGAGAGAGAAAGATGAGGAGAGAATACCCCCTTGAATTTGATTTCTATTCTATCTCCAAGATAAGAGCCAGTGCTGTAAGAGTTTCAGGGGAGCACAGCAGGGAAGAAAGCAAGCATACCCTGAAATTCAGTTGAAAGACACTGGCATAAAAAGATTGTATTTTATTGACACTGGAGTTCTGTCCTGATTTCATTTTTCTTTTAATTTGGGAAGCTGCTCTTGAGTATTGGAAAGTGAACATGGTGTGAACATTTGCTTTCTTGCCCTTCCAGTATACGAAGGTTTCTCGCATCTCTTCCTTTTTGGACAACATTTTAAAGCAGGAGTGCTATAGCACCGCCTCTTCCCAAGGGGCACAGTTCTCCCTTGCTAGAATATGTGCTGAGTATTTTTTCCAAGGGTAGTGAATGGAATGTAACCTACAACATCTGCTAATGGCTGGAAACCTACTGTGCCTCTGAATTAGATTCCTATGACAGACGAGATGTGCCTGCCAGGAAAGAGGCTGTTAAAATGGTCCAGCTATTATTTTTTTAATTTACAGAGGTAGCATACACAGTTCTGCAGGTATATTGTGGTAATTTGTTTCTGGAGAGAGGTGAGACAGGCACAGAGAGGATGCAAGCACAGGGGAAGGGGTGCTCTGACTATTTCAGTGTCTACTTTCACTGTCACATCCTAGCAGGATCTACAACAAGGATCTGCCCTTACAACAAGGCATCTGCTGAAAGGCAGTTCAATCTCTGACTATTGGACTCCTCTCTCTCCTTTGGTGGGCTCAGAATACTGAATTTCTCTGTTAGGCCTTCAAGGTTACTCCCGCTTTTCAAACCTATTCAATTAGTAAAGTAGGGAACATTGAAGCAATTTAATCCAACGGTTGCTGCGTTTTCTAGGAGCCCCCCAGTCTGCTGTGGTTCATAGTGCAGGCAGAAGATTGTTTCGCTTCGAAATTTTTTATACTCTCATTTGTATTTTTATCCTGCAAGAATTATATACTATGGAATTTTCACCAAAAGCCCACCATAAACCCCTCAGAAAACTTGAATTCTAAACAAAATACAGCCCCATAACATGCACAATGTACAATGCATTTTTGAGATAGGCAGTAGAATTTGCTGAGATTTTAAAAAAACCCAAATAAACAACAAACAAACACAACAAACCACAACAAATACCAAAACAAACCACAACAACGACCTCCCTCCCTGCCCCTCCACAAACAAATAAGTTCCTAAAGCTTGGTACCCATACCCCCATCAACTTCAGTCCTAAATAAAAAGTGAGTGAGGGACAGACACGACCCTAACAAAAAAATTATCCACATTCCAAAAACTTTAGCATAAGAGATCACTAGATGCCAGACACGTGGACATTATGGATACAAGACTGATTTTCTAGGAATTTTCTATTAATATAGAGAAACACTCAGAGTCATGCACTACTTCAAGTCTTCCTCTTTTTTCAGCCTTATCCCCCCCAGGCTCAATCCTCTCTGGTAGAACCTCACTTGTGCCAAGGTGTAGCAATCAGATGTTCTGCAAATACAAAGAGATGAGTCTTGTGCTCATTTTCATTCCCAGCTCCCTAGTTTGTACCAGCAGAAGTGTGTCTGCAATTTCCACTAGTTCCATTAATCTGGTTTCTATAATAAGCAGAAGATAAGGCATATAAATTAAATGTTTGAAACGATGGGTTCCAAAGTTTGATTTTTTTCAGCTGAAGTAAGCATTTCCATGCACAGCTGTTTGGCCTCCAAACATCTTAATTAAAACCTTTTGGGAGGATAATAACATTTGCCATTCAATCAAACATTGGAGAATTTTACAGCTGATACCAAATGTTATATGATAAACTTGGAGCTGAGTTTCAAAGCATCACTGGCAGCAATGACAATTAGAGACAGAGTTGATCTAAAACTCTCAAGTAATACGTTTCTCTTGCATTCATTACTGAGGAGGAAATATTTTTACAAACCAGTGTGGGACCTTTTCTAATGTCAGTATAAAAGCTAATTCATGTGCAGTCTAGCTGAAATTTAGTGAGACCTGGGCATTAAACTCTGCATGAGCAAGTCTATGCACCTGCTATGGAAAACATATTTTTTTAATTGCATTCTGAAATCAGTCAAACCCCACTACCTTCAAAACAAACCCAACCCAACCAACCAACCAAAAAACCCAACAAAATCTCCCTACCACCCCCTCCCCCCAAAAAACAAACAACCCTAATTCCCTCCAAAAATAGCACCAAATCCCCCCCTCAAAAAACATCAGTGAGAGGGTAGTTTAATATAGAAAGCTCAAGCTGTCTGCCATACCCAGAATAATGCCACAACTTAAGGACAGAATTCTCCATTAATGTGCCTACTTTCAATACACCCTGAAAAAATGAAACAATCTTTCAATCATTATAAAATTTGCATAACACCTATTAAAGCTTTTTAAAACTTGAACACCATAAAGCTTAAGAGTCGAACCACGGAAATTAAAACTTTGTTTTCAAAATGTTCTCTGGGAGCCTGCAGGCTCTGGAATATTTGTTTTAAAGGGCTGCACCCTCCTTCTGCCCTGGAGCAGGGCAGCACCTCCCAGAGAGGGTCTCACCACCTTCACCCAGCCCCCATTAGAGGGGAAGTAAAGGATCACCTAGCAGGGCTGGCCCACTCTAAGACAGACCTTGGAAAATAACCTTCTGCTGTGGACAGAAAGATGATTGAATTTCCTGCATGTTGCCTTTCCCTATATCAATGCCAAGCTAAAAGGGATATTACAGAGGTTTCTGGATTCTTTGAAACACCTCTGCACCAGGCTGGTGCTTCAGAAGTCTCCTAACACCTGGGCTAGTGTCTCAATTGCAACCCCACCAGGGAAGGGGTTTACCTGTTTGTTGTTGGTTTTTTTTTTTTTTTGTCCTTTCCATATTTAACTATATATTCTGTATTATTATGCTTAGCTCTTTCATACTCCATTTTATTTCTGGTGGTAGGTACTTAGTCATCTAACACAAAAGAGAAATTAGCTTTCACTGTGAAGAAGAAAGACTTTCATTTTTGGTTGGTTTGCTTTTTTTTTTTTTTTTGGTTAATGAGTGCAGATGATTTAAAACCTAGATTAAATTGCTATCTAGTGCAATAGAAAAACAGTTAATGTAAAACTACATCCGTTAATTATTGCTGTGGATAAATGAATGACTCAATACTTCAAAGCCCTACGAGTAACTTTCCTGCAGCCGAGTTCTTATTGGCAAGAAATAAGGAGAAACAAACTGTTGCTGCTTTGGAAAGTAAGATCACAGAGAAATTCATTAGATGGACAGAAATCCTCAATCCCTGGATTCTGCAATTAGATGCAGAATATTGCAGGTCTGCGTCTCTGGAGAACCCTGTCACTTTGAAATAGAGTTTCAATTGGCTGCCACAGGATACCAGACTAGCGTGGAGGGTCTGCCTCCATCAGAACTGATGAACGGGACACGTTTGGGTCACTATAATTTGCAAAATTTTGTATCCAGTTTAAGTCAAGTAAACAGGCTGTCTTTGAATATCTGCCATAAAGAAGTGTTGAGAAATTTTTAATGAATAGGAAAAATGAAGATGCACCCTAATTCCCTGTTCTGCTGTAAGGTTTTTTCACCTTTTGCATACTACTTTTTTACCTTTGTAAATTAAATTGTCCTTTCCTAGAAGAAAAACAAAATGAAACCACAACCAGCCCTTTACTTTTTCTACCCTCTTTATGACATATACTTCGAGTATTATCACCTTGGAAAGCCCGGGGAAGTGCCTGTTCCTTCCCAGAGTGAAGCTACTCAGCGTTACATCCTGCCAAGGGTGTGAGGAGCCAATTTATTTGTCTCAACCCTGAGTTGCTTAGACCCTTTTTCATTCTTTCTCTCTCTCCCTCTTTTCCCCTCTATATTGTTAGCACTTGAGAACCAGTGTTGAGTCACGGGGAGGTGTGAGGAGCCAATTTATTTGTCTAAGCCCTGGTTGTCAGAGGCACGTGGGGGAGGCCTTGCACATGTGCCATGTCCAGGAGGCAGCCAGGAGAAGATGGAGGAAAGCCTTGTCTCTGGGGGACTGCGCCTTGCAGCCAGTTCATGTGTCCCGTGGGACAGGCAGGCAGCAGGGGAACACCGAAGGCACCGAACCCTCCAGAGACACCCTCCAGTCAGACGGCAAAAGGTCTCCAGGGATGGACTGCAGGGGGACACTGGGCTGGGCCAAGGGTCTCCTGTCAGCAGGCAGACTTTGGGAGGGACCGGGGGCATAAAAAGTAACTGCATAACAAACCTGGGGCTTTTCGAGTGTGGCCTTTTGGCTTGGGGGGTCTTGTGCCTTTTGCTTTT